>CM035439.1:7982327-8349827 GCA_020310875.1 Ceratopteris richardii
TGTTTGTTTGTATTGTGTGTGTATGTGTCTGTATATGTGTGTGTATGTGTGTGTGTATGTGTTTGTATTGTGTGTGCATGTGTGCATGTGTTATGTATGTGTGTGTATGCGTGTATTTGTGTGTATGCATGTCTATAAATGTAAAGTTTAAACTACTGGAAATACTGCAAATTTAAACTACTGGAAATACTGCAAGGTAGTAAAAAGTAAGAGAAGGCTTGACATACCACCTGAGATGTGGCAATATTTTTCAAAAAAGTTATGTCTACAATAAATGTTTCCTCATTAGAATGTATGTAAAATAGTTAGCATTAATGTGACTTGTAGTTATTATATGTTTTTTTTTGTAAATATTTACATTTAATCAATGTACTTATTTCATTAAATAAATATAGGTTGCTGCAAAGAAACAAGATTTGAAACATGTCATACATCTTGTTTAGATCCATGATGGTTTTGTTGCTCATCTGTAAGTATATGTATTATTGAGATTAGAATATGCATATGTATGCATGTATGTGTATGTGTGTGTGTTGACACTCAAGGTCAAGCACAAGCATGGAAGCACATCAAGGAAGTGGACACACAAGAAGAAGGAGCATGTAGGGAGCTCCAAGAAGCACATGTCAACTTTTCAGAAGAAATCCCTATAAAAATAGCAATTTTTATCACTAAAAACCATTGTAAATACCATTTTCCATTTTTGCAACTCCATTTTGTTCAAGCTGAGGAGTATGAGAAATATCATCCCACCAATTTTCATAATTTTTAGACTACATTTGGGCCCCAAATAAGCCCTCGAACCTATTTTTTAACTAGGCCGGAGACTAGGTTGGGACATGGCCAAAACCACTCAAAAAACTATAAAAAGGGTTGGAGAGCTCATTTTTGAGGTTAGTTTGTTGTAGATTTGAGCTTTGTAAGAAGAGTTCTTTTGCAATCGAAGTCCTTCCATTGTTCCACTCTTTGCTCTTACTTTGTGCACGTGTTTGTATGTGTGTGCATGCTTGTGTGCTTTCACTCAGGCATGTGCCATCACTTTCTCACGACCTTCATACCGGTCCTCACGTCTCCATGGATTGAGATTTATGAGGTTGAACTCCTCACGTTGGTACTTGCCATTGTGCTAGAGTGACACCAAATTTGGCGCTGTTGCCGTGGAGAGAGCTTAGAGGACAAGCGTGTGATGGTAAGATGTAGAGAAGCGACGTTGGAAGGTAAAAAATCAGCATTTTCAGTTCAATTTCTGGGTTTTTCTTCATCTCCATCTTCACCATCACCACCATTTCCTCCCCATCTTCATCTTCTTTGACTTTTTTTCATTTTCGAGTGTACATTCACCTTGTTTTTCACTTGCGGCTGCGAGCAAGAAGTTTGTGCTCAGTACCAATACTGATCACTCCTGATTGGAGTAAACCATTCCATGTCCATGTGGATGCATCCAATCTCGCAATAGGATATGTGCTAGCACAACCTACACGTGAAGGAAATTTGGATTTTCCTATAGCATATGCTAGCAGGCAATTAAACATTGTTGAACAAAACTATACCACAACTGAGCAAGAAGGTTTAGGCATGGTATATGCTGTGAAGAAGTTTAGACACTACTTATTGGCCAACAAGTTTAAGTTTTTCACTGATCATCAAGCTTTATCATATTTGGTCAATAAACCTTGCAATAAAGGATGCTTAGTATCTCTCAGGGACAAGAGACTCTAGAGGGGGGTGAGTGTTGACACTCAAGGTCAAGCACAAGCATGGAAGCACATCAAGGAAGTGGACATACAAGAAGAAGGAGCATGAAGGGAGCTCCAAGAAGCACATGTCAAATTTTTAGAAGAAATCCCTATAAAAATAGCGATTTTTATCACCAAAAACCATTGTAAATACAATTTTTCCATTTTTTCCAACTCCATTTTGCTCAAGCCAAGGAGTCCTTGAGCTTGAGGAGTATTAGAACTATCATCCTACCAATTTTCATAATTCTTAGACTCTGTTTGAGCCCCAAATAAGCCCTGGAACCTATTTTTTAACTAGGTCGGACACTAGGTCTGGACAGGGCCAAAACCACTAAAAAAACTATAAAAAGGGCTAGAGAGCTCATTTTTGAGGTTAGCTTGTTGTAGATTTGAGCTTTGTAAGAAGAGTTCTTTTGCAATCAAAGTCCTTCCATTGATCCACTCTTTACTGTTACTTTGTGTGTGTGTGTGTATGTGTGTACATGCTTGTGTGCTTTCACTCACGCACTTGTGCCATCACTTGCTCACGGTCTTCATACCGGTCCTTAGGTCTCCATAGATTGACATTTATGAGGTTGAACTCCTCACGTTGGTACTTGCCATTGTGCTAGAGTGACAGTGTGTATGTCTCTCTATGTGTGTGTATGCATATATGTGTGTGTGTATGTGTGTGTATGTGTGTGCATGTATGTGTGTGTATGTGTGTATGCATGTGTATGTGTGTGTATGCATCATTATGTGTGTATGTGTGTGTATATGTGTGTGTGTATATGTGTGTGTGTGTGTATGAGTGTGTGTGTCTATGTGTATGTGTGTGTGTCTATGAGTGTGTATGTGTTTATGTGTGTTTATGTGTCTATGTGTGTGTATGTGTCTATGTGTGTATGTGTATGCATGTATGTATTCATATGTGTGTGTATGTGTGTGTATGAATTATGTATGCATATGTGTGTGTATGCATTATGTATGTGTATGTATGCATGTGCATTATGTATGCATTATGTATGCATATATGTGTGTGTGCATGCATGTGTGTGTGTGTATGCATGTGTATGTGTGTGTATGCATCATTATGTGTGTATGTGTGTATATGTGTGTGTATGTGTGTGTGTCTATGTGTATGTGTGTGTGTCTATGTGTGTATATGTGTGTGTATGCATATGTATGTGTGTGTGTGTGCGTGCATACCTGGCTTCAACAAGTCCGCTCTTGCTCTCTCTCTCTCTCTCTCTCACTCTCTCTCTCTCTCTCTCTCCCTAGAGACTTTCTTTTTTTCTAGTACCAAAGCAAGGAAGAATAATCTTTGGAACGAGTTCAACTAAATGAAGGAGTCAGCTAAACAAACCATCATAGAGTTTGTTACCAAGGTCAAGGAGGTTGCGGATCAGTTGTTATCCATTGGAGAGCTGATTGAAGAAGAGGTAATCATGAGGCAAATTCTCAATGGGATTTGAAGTGATAAGCAATGGCAATCCTTCACCACGGCTTATGATCTCATCATGGATGTGCAAACTCCAGAGTTCAATATCTTTCTTGGACAGTTCTTCAATCAAGAGGTGTAAGCCGCCAGAATATTATTTAGAAGAATAATTGTAATTAGAAAAGTCGTGCACCGAAAGGGTGTAGTGCAAACGTTGTATCGTTTCTTTCGAATCAATAGAGTATGCGTAGAAGAGATGATAGGGAGTCACCGGCCTGTTCAGTCTGGGTGATGATCTGGAGTTGATTCTGTTTTGATGTTATAGTAATTGTAGAATTGTCTGTAAGAGTCTATATTCAAAGTTGAAGTAAATTAGGCATTGTGTTAATGTTTACTATGTTGACGTGAAGTGTAGCAATAATAGTAAAGAGAGAGTGAAAGTGTTGTGTACATAATCGCAGTGATCGTTAAAGAACGCTATGTGCTGAAGTACACTTGAATCTTCTGTAATTGCTGGGGTTAATTAATGAAGTTGATTGTCGGAAGTTAAGCAGTGAATTGGGAAAATATATATAGGACCTCTGAATTATCAGACCCCTGTCCATCCCAAGAACCCATGAGTAGGAACAGGTTAGCTTTAACTTTAACATTGGTGCCGGCCATGGGGCATGGAGTAGTCAGTTAGTGCATAGACTAAGATTTGAGAAGAATTCGATGATATATGCCTGTAACACATTTTGGAGAATCGTACCCAAAGTACAAAAGGGATCAGCATCCCTGGAAAATTCCTAGCGCATTGGGCACACCTCCGAGTAGTAGTGGTGATGGACAACCGTTGGTGGGAAAGCGAGAAATTTGGGATAGTGGAGTATCACCTCAGCATTTCCTTGTGCAAGGATTACAGGGTATACCAGAAGTGCAACCAACTCCATTGGCGGAACGTAAGACTGGTGAAGTAAGCATTGGTTCCGATGACAGTGTGGAAATTTTCGATAGTAGTTTGTGGAATTTGGGTGGAACTGCGGATAATTTCGAGACCGGTTTGCCAAATTTTGGTGAAAGTTCTATTCTCGGTTCTGATTTTGAGGGAACTAGTGTATTATTGGATAAAATTTTTGGTGAAAAGCTCACTATAGAAGTCCATTACGATGAAGGGAAATCGGGTGTAGGTGTGTGGGAACGGCTTAACAATATCCGATTACCAGAGGGCGTGCAAGACGACGGGACAACACAACAACAATTAGGGTTAAGAGGTTCAAGTCATTTGGCAGTAACATTTCCTCTTGATTCAAACACCATGAGTGGTTTGCAACAGCAACATCAACCGCAACAACAACATCATCAACAACAACAGCAGCGGCAGCAGTAGGCCATACCACCACGATTGGTACCTGCTGGAGTTACATATACAAAATTGAGGATTTCCCAGTGATGATCCAGATGCACATGTGAGAACTTTCAAAATTAATTATGCAGTACTCAACTATACATCAGATCTGGCATATAAGGCTATAGTGTTCAAGTCTACATTGGTTAATGAGGCTCCTCCATGGTTAACTGAATATGACATTAACCATTGTTGGCAGCAATCAAGGCACCCAAGGACTTACAAGACAAGGAAGCCAAAGAAGGGAGTCAAAACGGAGAGAAGGCACAAGCACACAAAGTAGTCAACGAAGATTTGGCAAATAGGCCATCCAAATTTTCCAACCAAACCTCATTTGAATAGTGATTTTCATCACTACATTAACCTTGTAAATACCATTTTTGGATAGTTTCGACTCCATTTTTGTGCAAGACAAGGAGTCCTTGAGCTTGAGGAGCACTACAAGTACCTACCTATCAATTTTCATATTTTTTAGACTCCATTTGAGCCCTCAAATAGGCTCTAGAACCTAATTTTTAACTAGGCCGAACACTAGGTCTGGATAGGGCCAAAACTAGTCAAAAACTATAAAAAGAGCAAGAGAGCTCATTTTTGAGGTTAGCTTGTTGTAGAATTGAACTTGTATGAGAACTCTTTTGCAATAGAAGTTACTCCATTGTCTCTCTCTTTGTTCATGCTTTGTGTGCACGTGTATGTGTATGTGAGTGCCTGTTTGTGTGCTTCTCACTCACACACTTGTGCCATCACTTGTTCGAGGTCTTCATACCATCCTCATGTCTTCCCGGATTGACATTAAAGGAGGTGCTACTCATCACTGAGCTACACCAAATTTTGGCATCGTTGTCGGGGATCAAGCTTCGAGGACGAGCATGTGATGGTAATACATAGAGTTGAGGTGTTGGATTCATAGGTATTTTCTTCACTTTTATCTACTTTCTTTTGTTCTTTTCATCACCATCATCATCATCATCATCATCTCCCACCTCCATCTCCATCATCACGAAAATTTTAGTTTTTGGTCAAATCACCATACCCATACCATTCCGCTCATTTCACTTGTGAGAGAGGGCGAGAGAGCGTTTGTGTGTTTGTGCTATTGTGTGCTTTATGAGATTTTTTGTAGGAATCAGCATCCCCAGTAGCTGCACCAGCTTCAGTAGGTACAAATTTTTGACTCTACAGGTCCCGAGGCATTGACCTCTGTCAATCGCGACCAACAGAAAAGTTAACCTTTTTACAAAACAAAGTGCATAACCATGATGTGTAGGCCTAGGGCATCCTGAATCTATGTTTAAAATTTCTAAATTCCTCTGTTTTCTATCAATTGCGATTGACACGTCAATCATGACTGACAAACGACGACGGACACTTGCCAACGGATCTGTCAATCACGACCAACATGTCAATCATGACCGACAGAGTCAATGACTGTTTGGCCATGATCGATAGAGCCTACGCATGCCACGTGTCAATCATGATCGACTCATCAATCGAGATCGACCCATCAATCGCGATCGACAATCCCGACGGACCTGTCAATTGTGACTGACCCAGTCAACGACTATTTGACCACGATCGACAGACCACGCGTGCCACGTGTCAATCGCGATCGACCCATAAATCATGACCGATATAGTCAATGATCCTTTGACCATGATTGACTGAAATTTTGGGCCACGTGTCAATTGTGGGCTGTCAGTTGTGATCGACATGTCGGTCAAGACTGACATATCAATCACGATTGACAGACCACTCGATCGCGATTGACGGGCAATTTTGGCATTTTTTTTAGGATAAAAAAATAGTTGGTCTATTTTGGGTCAAACTTTGGGAAACATTAGGGTTTGTCATTGCACTGTGAGGGCGCTACGCAAGTAATTCAAGAAATCTTGTCTGCTTGTTAGCCTGTTTTAATCCTGTTTTGGCTTAAGAACCCTGAACTGGCATAACTTTCTCATACGAAATCTGTTTGCGGTGATTTTGGGTTTGTTGAAAAGCTCGTGGGGAGTACTACCTAGGGGGGAGGAAATTGAGGGATCTTTAGGATTGTTTTCCATAAAGCCAGAGGACAATTTGATCTCTGAATTGCATGAATGAACATGGTTTGTTGTGATAATTGAATTCAAATCTTGAGCTAACTTTGGGACTTTTACAGGTCCATTGAGAGCATCGAAGGGCATTCTAAGCCAGAGTAAGTGCAAGATTGGGAACACGCTTCTTAGGCACACAAGGGCAACCAAGGCAAGAAACTAGAGGTTGGAAATTCTCAACTCCCTCTGTCAATTCCTAGCTTAGGCTAAGTACAGATAGAGGTTTTGATGAATTAGGGTCATGTTAAGCACTACCAAGTCCAATAACTCTAATTACTCAAGTGCAAGTACAAAGAAATTACATTTGTGAAATAACATAAGGGAAAAGAATTTAAATCAAGCGACCAAACTCAAGTACGATACAACCTAAGTGTTCCTTGCAACGAAGATTGATTGGACAAGAAGTGACATCCTAAGAAAAATTAAAAAGAACAAGTGATTACTACAAAAGAACTCAGCAACGAGGTTGTACTTGGGGAAATTGGGGCTATTCAATTAGGCATATGAACCTTAAATCAAGATGATATGTAGGGAGAGATAGAAAGAGCCTTAGATCTTCAGAGGCTAGTGTTAATCATACTGCTAGGTCTTGGGCCCAGTAGTTGAGCCACTATTCGCATTACCCTAGCTCTGAAACTAGCGAGTCCGAGAGTCTCATGGTATGGAGAGACCCACAGGAAGTTCAGGTGTGCCATATTTACAAAGGGTAGAAGGCCCTTACAAGACACAACTTGAATACCTCCGGACCAACCGATTAGGTGCTTACATCTATGAGGACGGTCTAGGATGATCCGTGGTCTAGATTAAAAACCCAGATCAACCCATTGGACTAGAACATCCAACAGTCAAGTTTGAAAATGGAGCATACCTAGACAGAAAAGGAACCATATACATAGTCACGAGCCACCCAGATAGGACAGACGAATTCGGTAATGTGATCCCAGAAATGGACATAGGAGACCTAGAGCAAGGAAACATAGGTGGAGAGCCTAAAACCCCTCGAGGCAAATCAGTTCTCACTAGAATTCTCACACCAGAGTGGGTTCCCCAGGACAATAAGAGCATAGATCTACTTCTAAACCGAGAGACCGATGAAGCCTTTTGGAGGTACAAGCCTGATCAGCTGAATGAGATAGGAATGATCATGATCTATGAGTTCAAAGATCCTGATAGCCCAGGCAAGGTGACCTATTTGGACAATACTTTAGAGAGGATGTTTGTGGTCTCAGAGCATGGTAGGCATGCCTACACTTGGAAGGGTGAATTTATTTTTCCCCAATCAAGATCTAATGTCTCTTATGGCCACCAAGGAGTTGGAACATCCCAAGCTCATGGAACTCAAAGGGACAGAAGTAGAGACAGGCCAGAGGTAAGTTTTGCCAACCCCTTGGGAAGAGAAAGGATGAGAACAAATACGGATAGAGAGGAAACTGAGAGACCTAGAGCCCCAAGAAATCAAAGAAATGCGGATGATTTTACCTTGCCAAGGCCCAGAGAACACATTAGGACCTTGACGCCAACCCAGCTGGTAAAGTCCATGAAGAATTACTTTGATGGCACTGGGGACCCATATGATCATGTGGCTGAGTTTAGGCAAGTCTTGCGAGCTGAGCAAGTTGAGGACCTATTCACGCAGTACAATGCTTTCGGTCTAACCCTTAAGAACACCGCCCTTACATGGTTTCAACCACTAAATGAGAGACAATTCAGGAACATAGACCAACTTCTAGAGGCTTTCATCACTAAATTCTCTAAGAGTGGCATAAGGCATAATACTTCCTCAATGATTCATAGCTTCGAGCAGACACCTCAAGAGATTGTGAACTTGTAGGAAGAAGATTTAGGCAATATCTAAAGAGATGCCCTGTTCTAGAGTTACCCACACCAACCAAACAAGTGGCTTTATTTTTGGATGGACTGCTAAGTACCAAATTGAGATCATATGTGTACTTGAGGATCCTAGGTCCATAGAAGAGTGCGTACGAATGTGCATAGACATTGAGGATAATCTAGGAGAGGAGCTGGAGCTTTCAAAAATCTACAAGGATTTAGATAGCTCTAGTAGCCTCACTTCAGATCAATCCACTTCCATCGAGGAACTTGCAGAGAAGGTAGCTCAAAAACTAGGTGTATCTAGCAAACAAATCCCAAGATTTGCCCCAGTGAAGAGATGCTATACTTGTGGTGGTGACCACATGGCGAATGTATGTCCCATTATGGCTCAACCCCAAGTGAATCCTAGTAGCCAGTACTGCACCACAAAACGGAGATACACCAATCACACCGTGCAAGATTTCCCATACAAGCGGTTAGGCAAACCTACCCTCAACCATACCCTCAACAAGGAAGATACCAGAACCAGTACCCACCACAGCAATATGGCAGACCGCAAAAACCCTATCAGCAACCCTACCAAACCCAGCAAACGCCTCAACTTGTGTTCTCCAAGCAACCTCCAACCCCAGCCAATGTGATTCCCGCAAAGTACACAGTTGCAGAAGAGAACCTGAATAGAGCCATAGTGCCACTGACACCACTGTTTTCAGAAAGTGACTCGAGTGATCATAGTTTTGACTCTACTCATGTTGATAGTCCACATGCTTACTACATGCAATCTCCTGAGCATAATGAGTCATATTACTCTGAAGACCCGAGTAAACCTAGTTGGGAGCCAAAGTATGCAAATGTCATGTACGCAAATCCTAACTCTAGGCATCAACCTAGGCAGGTAAGACCCCCATTTGCTAGAGGACCATGCTATCGATGTCAAGGAGATCACTTCATTCGTGATTGCCCAATGCCTTAACAACCCCAATCGGTGACAATTCAAGGCTTTTGTCAAGATTGTGAAAAAGAGCATCTCTTATGGGATTGCCCAAAGAATCCCAATAATATGCCAAAAATCACTCTTATCAATGTTATTGGGTTGGTAGTAGACTCTACAAGAAGTGTAGCTTCCACTGCACTAGTGCAAGTGGTCACTAGAGCCCAAGCTGTGCAGCAAACCCAAGGATTAGGTCAAGAAAAGAGTCCCGAGGTTAGCGAAACCGAGAGCATAACCAAGAAGAGGACTAGAGCATGGAAAGATAGTCGAGAAAGGATGATAAGACAATGGGCTAAGAAGATGAGCGACTTTAGAAGAAAGCATAAGAGAAACAAAAGCCAAAGTTGTTGAACTCACCTCTCAAACACACTCACATATCACCACCACCATCATCCCTATCACCATCTAATCCACCATCTTTCAACCCACCTCAGACAATTCCACCATCTCCTAGAGTAGGATCAGTGTTAGCCGACCCCACTCTAGAGGACATAGACATGATGCTTAAGGCATATCAGGCCAGAATCCAAGAAGGGCCAAATGTGACAAATCATGACAAGTGCTACCCCAGAGCTGACCTAGAGATAGAAAGAACCAAGCTTTGCGCGAAAATGGTAGCATTGGCTCAGACCATGTTTGAAGCCAATCGCCTCTTCAATTACTCTTGCTCAACTAAGGCACAATTGCACTTAGATGGACCATTAGAAAAGTTAGAGAGCATAATTGTGAGATTTGCCAAGGAAGGAAATTCCCAAGAAAGAGACGAGGTAAGTAAAAGAATAAGCATTCATCCTCAGGAAACTTATGTGCCTAACTCCACAGAGCCAGATACATCCTTTTCTATGAATCAGTACTCACCTGAATTCTTACGAGAGATTCAAGAACAGAAGTGGGCTAAAGAGAGTGAAGTTCCCCCTTCCATTGAACTTGTGGATGACGCGCGTGATCAATTCCCACAAGATATTCCTTCCATTTACGAGGAACAAGAGAGTGCACAATCTCATGAGAGATAAGACTTTGAGTCAAATTCCTTACAAGAACTACCCCATTTCACAGGCCCATGGGAAGCTAAGTCTACTTGCATGAGAGTACCCACGGTCATGGTAAGAAACAAAGACTCAATAATACCTAGGAACACGGAGGTAGTGAAGAACACAAAAGTGCAGTGCAATCTCACTTTAGAAGAACTACTCAAGGTTAGGCCAGAACTATGGCAACATGTAGCCAAACAAGTGCCAGAAGTAGCAAAACCTCATTCCCAGGTAGGATCTCATAGAACGGTGCCAGAGATACCCTTGGACAAGATAGGAGATATGAGTGAAGGGGAAGAAGGAAACACCTAACTTCCCATCACCCATCAAGGATACACAACCAAGGCAATTCTGGACTCTGTTCTAGGAGTTGCAATTGCTACCAACGGCCTATGGAAGCGTTGGGGCAAGCCAGCACTCAGGCCCACGAGGATGAAATTGCAGATGGCTGATGGTCACATAGAAAGACCCTTAGGGTTGTTAGAAGGAATAACTCTCACTACTTGTGGTGTAGAGTTTGAGCACACATTTGCTATCTGTGACTTTAGCAAGAACCAGGCCTATGAGATGATTTTGGGAAGACCATTTATGCGACAGTTGCAAGTGGTACAGGATTGGGGAACCAATTCCTTCTACTTGCAACACTTAGGTGTCAAGACCAAAGTCAATCGCAAGGATTACTCTCATAGGGACGTACCCCCCATCCAATGAAATCCCATCCATAGAGCCAAAGATGATACAAAATCAGTGCATTCCATATGATCAGGATCCTCATGGATGCATGAAGACACCCACTTATGGATGTGCAAAGTGGCAGTAGAAGAAGAGAAGAGAGAAAAAGCCAGAGAGGTAGGTGCGAAGGAAACACATAGATCAATTCAAGACCCAGCCTATGAACCTGTAGTATTTCCTGACGAAGAGTTTAAACCTCATGGTTGGGCGGAAATTTTAGCAACAATGGATGTAGCCATCAATGAAGAACAATGGACACCCCACTGTGACGAGGATGGGTATGCCATTTTAGTTTTGTCAATAGAGCCAATCATGGGAGATTCGGTTTTAGAAGAATGGGAACCTAACCCTGATGCTTTTGAAGATGCAAGTGACTCCGAACTACAGTCGATCATCATGGACCCACCTTTTGCATCAGATGAAGAATACTTCTATGAAGTAGAATTTCACCCTCAGAGACATGAAGATCTCACGAGTGATGTTATGTTAACCACCCAAGTGGCCACCAAGAGTGAAGGCAAGAAGAGGAAGAAGAAAGAGGTCACACCAGAAGAAGAAGAATCCTTGTTTGAGGTCCCAAAAAACTTAAAAAAATATGAAATAGATGATAGGAGAGTCATGATAAGAATGCCTAAACGTGATGTACAAGCAGGAGAGGCCTATGATAACAAGGAAACCACCAAGAAAATTGTTGTAGCCATAGAAGAAGGAGAAGAAAGCTGCACCTACATAGGACATGACCTGACGGAAGAAGAAGAGCAGGAGTTGATAGCCTTGCTAAGGAAGTACAGAGATGTATTCACTTGGAGTTACAAGGACTTAAAAGGCGTAGACCCTGACATATTCTCACACACAATTCCCATGACCGCAGATGCCAAACTGTCCAAGCAGAAGCCATACACCTATAATGATAACTACGCTGCTAAGGTCAAGGAGGAGATAGATACGTTGGTAGAAGTTGGATTCATCTATGAGATTGAGTACACTGAGTGGGTATCCCCCATTGTAGTGGTACCCAAGAAGAATGTAAAGTTACGTGTGTGCATTAACTTGGAGAAAGTTAATGCAGCCACCATTCGAGACAACTATCCGCTTCCTATCACGGAACATCTCTTAGAAAGAGTAGCAGGCAAGGAAGTGTACAGCTTCCTTGATGGGTTTTCTTGCTAGAATCAAGTGGCCATAGCTCCAGAAAATTAGCATAAGACTGCTTTTGCCACAGAGTGGGGCATATTTGCCTTCTGAGTAATGCCATTTGGTCTCACCAATGCACCAGCTACCTTTTAAAGAATGATGTGTCATGTATTTAAAGAGTTCTTAAGGAAGAATTTAGAGGTCTATGTTGACGATCTTTGTGCTCATTCCAACATTAGACGGACACATATACCTGAACTCAGGCAAATCTTTGACAAATGTAGAGAATATCAAATCTGCCTGAATCCAGAAAAGTGTGTTTTTATGGTCAAGCAAGGCAAGATTCTATGACACATCGTGTCAAAGAATGGCATCTCTATGGACGAGAAAAAGTTAGAGCCATTGCAGATCTACCTAGGCCAAAGAATGTCAAGGAAGTGCAAGCTTTCATGGGGCATTGCAGATATTATCGACGTTTCATACACATGTATGCCATCATTGCAAAGCCTTTGTACGGACTTGTGACTAACTTTGAGTGGACTGAAGAATGCGAGAACTCCTTCAACGAGCTTAAACGGCGATTATGTTCGGCACCAATCTTGAACACACCAGATTGGAACAAGCCTTTTCATGTTCATGTGGATGCATCCAATTATGCTATTGGATGTGTGCTTGCACAACCTACAGGTGAAGGTAATATGGATCTTCCAATTGCCTATGCCAGTAGACACTTGAATGTAGCTGAACGAAATTATACCACCACTAAGCGAGAAGGATTAGGCATGGTGTATGCGGTTAAAAATTTTAGACACTATTTGCTTGCAAATAAGTTTAAATTTTTTATCGATCATCAAGCACTGTTATATTTGGTAAACAAGCCATGCAATACAGGTAGATTAGTAAGATGGTTTCTCTTACTAATGGAATATGACTTTGAGGTAGTGGTAAGGAAAGGCAAGACTCATTTGAGAGCTGACCATGTCTCTAGGCTCACATCTGGAGAGGCATCGCAAGGAGTATCGGATGATCTTCCTGATGCTTACTTGTTTAATTTGGAAGTGGTACCTCAATGGGCTAAGTCATTAGTGCCAGTATTGACATACGGGCCTAACCACCCAGTAGTGAACACTCAAGATAGGGAGATAGTGAAAGCCCAAAAGTACCATATCATGGCAGGGAGTATGTACAAGCATACAGATCAAGGAATATTAGCTTGTTGTGTGGAAGAGGATGAGCACGCAAAGTGGTTGCGATTAGCACATGTGGGTGCATTAGAGCAACACTACTCAAAGCAATGAACCCTACAACACAAAGTATACTCGGAGTGCATTGGCCGACTATGGAAGCAGATGTCCATAAGATGTGTAAGGAATGCCTAGTCTATAGTGTCAAACCACCAATAGAGCATGCTACTCTGTACCAAGTGTCACTAGTACCAGATTGGAGTGAATCATTAGTAGCCTTCCTGAGGAAGAAAACATTCCCTCAAGACATGACCCTGGCTAGGCAAAGAAGTTTAGAACAAGAAGCCCTAGACTGCTCACTCATTGGTGATTGTCTCAACAATGAAGGCAAGGATACGACAGAACTCCCTCCCTTTCCAAAGGCCATAAGGATACGACAACCAAAGGTGGATCAAATGCAGAAGAAGCAGATGACCTATACTCGAAGCCAAAAGAAAGTACGAAGCAGAGTGTCTCAGCCACTAAAACAAGTGTGGGTGCGGAAAGGCAACCAACTTGTTGTGGTCTAGTCACAACCACCGGCTAAACTTCATATTAGTGATCAACGACAGGACACTACTAAGAAGTCTTTCAAAAAGTCTTCTACTAAAGTGAAGTCTACGTGGGTACCCAAGAAGTCGATGAAGGCTGACCCACAATCACGACAAATTTCCGTGCCTAAGGCTTGCTTGCAGGCTCAAATGGCCATAGAGAGACCACACCATGTACAACATAATTCACTCACTCGGACAGCTGATAACCACTCATGTTCGACACCCGTGAATTCGAGAAGTATCAGAATGCAGAAGTAATGCGATCTGTATGGACCAAAGCAAGCTTGTATAGCTACTTTCGGGCACTTCTACCTAAGCCAGATTTCCTGCGCTGCTCCTACTTGATCAGTACCATCACCCCTAGCAGAGCCAAGGGAGGCGATAGCACCTTTGTGCTTCCCTCATTAACACCTGGTCATAAACTAAAGAGATTCAAGCTTACCCTCAACTTAGCAAGGGAGGCCCTAGATATGAAAGGTATGTATATCCTCACAGAGAAAGAAATAATGATTCCCAGAAGAATGAAGCACAAAGATCTCAATAAACTAAAGGACATGGTAGCTATGACACCAACCATCACCCTCCATCTACGAACAATCATGCAACACTTCACCTTCCTTGCCCAAGAACGATTCACTATGCCACCAAAAAGAATCTGGTTCAGCTTATACTTGGCGGAGACAAAGGATCTCACAATCAATTTACCACACTGGAGCATAGATCAAATCCACTTATCACATCAACGCTGGAATAAGAAACATAAGAATGTGGTCATGGATGTTGTGCACTGACGAGAATCATTTACAGGTGCTTAGCTTATGACGTACCTATTCAAAGAGCACTAGTGTGGTCCAGAGCTCAGAAATTCCAGGGACGACTATCAACAACGGGTCCTCCATCGAAGAAAATGAGAGGTGCAGTCCAATTACCATGTGCCCAAGCAAGGGGAGCCACCACCACGCCAGAGGTGACCCCTCGACAAATGCAAAGTGTCTATCCATTAACGATTCGCTTACCCAAACAGAGTGTAGAAGGACCCAATCTAGTTTTCCCTCTAATCCCCTCTGACCTGGAGTTCCCACAGGGCTACACCCTGGATGATTATGGATGAAGAAATCGCTAGGATGATTAATGAGTCTAGACAGAAGCAGAGTAGACCCAAGGACCACAACCTACCACAACAACTTCAGCCTCGACCCAACCAGAGGTAGTGGAAGTAGAGGAAGATGAAGAAGAGACTGACGAGGAAACAGATGAGGAACATGATCAAGAATAAGAAGAAACTTCAGAACTAGTAGGTGCCCCAGCTTATAGTGTGCAAATAAAAAGGTTGTATGAAACTATGAAGAGAGTCCAAGAGCATCACAAGCTGTCACTGGAAACAGGAAAGATGCTAATAAGTCAGATGTTAGCAGAAGAAGGAGTGGACAAAATCTTTATTGAATCCATGAACCTGCAAGCGGATGTGCTTGGCTTGGATGAAGCCATTCATTCTATGGCTTACATTCATCACTTCGAGCAATGAGTGCCAACCCGCCCCCTTCGCTCGAAAAGCAAATTCACATAGAAGTATCGGCACCAAGAGACACTACACAAAGAGAGGAACACCATGAGGCACCACCATCACCATGCCCCTCACCGCTCACCGCACCATTCACTCCTCCCCACGACACGACCACCCCAACCTCCACAATCACCACATATGTTATGGGAATCCCTATCTCTCCAGGCACCCAATATGGAGGGATTCATATGCCCACATTTACAACAATATTCACGAACATCACATCCACCCCACCCACGGTCCCCATCTACACAGTCACACACACTTATAACACCATGGAAACATCACCAGCCACAACACCACTCCCTCCCCACACACAACCACAATCTCCCATATGCCCTCCACCCACATCACCACTTGTTTCCACCTCATTCACGAGTCCCTTTCCCTTTCCCATTCCCCTTGCATCTTCTCCTTTCCCAGCATTCTTGAATGTAAATAATGTGTTTTCTACATTAGATCAATGTGTGTATCAGCTATAGAGTGAATATCAAACTCTCAAAGACCGACATCGTCAATTGACCATAGAACACCAACAACTACAAAGATGGCTTACCTCTATAGAAGAAGAAAACGATGACCTGAACCAACGATACACTACATTTGAACACGCCCACCAAACCATATTGGAAGCTCCCAAACCCTTAGAATCCTCCGAGGTTAAGAAGCTAACAGGTTTACTTGAACTATATCAGATAGAGAATGTCAAAGTCCGCCGCAACCTGACTTTACTCAGAAAGCACACGGCCACGACCCTCGAAGAGAACAAGCACTTGCAAAAGCAGAACGAAGAGAATTTAGAGGCAGCCATGGAGAGTTCTCGCTAGGAGATCGACCCCGAAAAATTCAAAGCTGTTCCTTCAAAGACTATGAAGACCATTCTTGAGAGTTATGCCGATCTTCTGGAAGCACATGATGATGTAGAAAAAGAATGAGACACACTACGCCGATAGCTAAAGGAACAAGGAGAACAACCAAAGATCACAGAATTGACATTACCTACAGAGAAGGTCAAGCAATTCAAAGAGCAGGTAGAAAAATTGCAAAGGAAGCTCCTTCAGTATGAACGACAACCTTCCCTAGTCATCGAGCCAGAACCAGAAGAATTGGTACCCATAGAAGTAGATGAGTCATATGAGGAGCCATATGTTCCTATGCCAATTCTGGGTGGCCAACAAACCTCTGAGGGATTGGACACACTAGAGCTAGAAGCCCTAGAATGGATGCAGACACTCGAAAAAATGGCCAATACGCATGATGATCGAGTAGCTGTCCAGATTGGGTCCATGAGCAAGATTGAGGACACCATTATCAAATCAGAATATTTCCGAAGTATGTCTCATCACAGATGGATAGGCACCAACGACGATCAGTATGTGCCGTATTGTGTGCTCTTGGCAGATTACAACGTAGAAATTCACCGACGATGTGGCAAGGCTCCAACCTTTGCCACTCAATTCGGCCCTGATGATATCCCTTAGAGCGCTACACAAGGATCAATTTATCAACCTACCTGGTGGCTATGACTCCTAGAAACTTACCCCGAGATGGTTCGAACTTGGAATAACATGCCACTATTCATCAAGTATAATCCCTGTTATGCTCCCGTACTCAGAAGACGCACATGGCCTGAGTTTGCCATCACTGTGAAGAATGTCAAAGGCTGTGCAAAGTGGCTCAATTACGTATACTTGGCACCGCCACGGGGACAAACTATGGTGGCCTACATGATCTCTACCATCCGCCACTGGGGAGTTAGATTGCGAAACATCCCAGGCGTAATGGCTCAGATGTGCATAAAGATATTCGAGTTGATGCTGGTTACCTTCAGAACCTTCAAAAATATTAAAGATCCACATTTCTCAGGATTCGGATTCACAGCAGATAACCTCAACTTGGTCTATGATATGAGTACAACCCCCTCCATCCAGGTGATATATGCATGGCATGCACGAATTAAATACCTCTCTGCTTGCTACAAGCAAACATTTGAAGAGATGTTCATCACAGGGTTCTGGAAATACCACTTTGAAGTCTTTGTTCCCAGACCCTTACATCTCCTCCACCTCTTTGCAATGGAGCGAACATTACATTCAGAACAACTGCATTTGCCACATCTAGACGTTCCAGCTCCAGTGGATTGGGATGCCCTCCTAACAGATTTAGCAAAGGGGTTGAGGCTAGCAGAACACCACTTAGCTACTGATGTCGTTGAATATTATGTCAAACGCTCAGCCAAACAAGGGTCTGTCAGAGACGACAGAGGCAAGAGAGGGGGGGTGTTGGCAGTAGTCAAGGCACCCAAGGACTCACAAGACAAGGAAGCCAAAGAAGGGAGTCAGAACGGAGAGAAGGCACAAGCAGACAAAGTAGTCAACGAAGATCTGGCAAATAGGCCATCCAAATTTTCCAACCAGACCTCATTTGAACAGTGATTTTCATCACTACATTAACCTTGTAAATACCGTTTTTGGATAATTTTAACTTCATTTTTGTGCAAGCCAAGGAGTCCTCGAGCTTGAGGAGCACTAGAAGTACCTACCTATCAATTTTTATATTTTTTAGACTCCATTTGAGCCCTCAAATAGGCTCTAGTACCTAATTTTTAACTAGGTCGGACACTAGGTCTGGACAGGGCCAAAACCAGTCAAAAACTATAAAAAGAGCTAGAGAGCTCATTTTTGAGGTTAGCTTGTTGTAGAATTGAACTTGTATGAGAACAATTTTGTAATAGAAGTTACTCCATTGTCTCTCTCTTTGTTCTTGCCTTCTGTGCGCACGTGTGTGTATGTGTATGCATGTTTGTGTGCTTCTCACTCACACACTTGTGCCATCACTTGTTCGAGGTCTTCATACCATCCTCATGTCTTCCCAGATTGACATTAAAGGAGGTACTACTCATCACTGAGCTACAACCATTTTGGTCAGTACGATGATGTTAAGGATGCCTTCTTACAACTATTTCGATTGAAGAAAAATGTGGCTGAGATCTTTGACTATCTCCAAAACAATAGACAAAAGCCACACCAGAATGTGCAAGAGTATGCAACTTTATTTCGTACTCATCTATGACAACTACTGTCGGTGCATGCTAACCTATCAGATGATGTGATCACCCAATTGTTTATTAATGGATTAAACCCTCAACTTAAATAAGTAATGATCATATGATGTGTGGGTGGTATGACTCTGGATGCGGTCATAGCTATGGCATTATAGTTGGAACATAAGGTGGGTGGATTCGTTGAAGATTTGGACTGGTTGAAGGCAACCAAGGGAATGAGTGAAGATTCATTGAAACAAGTGTATTGCACCAAATGTAAGAACCCAGGACACACTGCTTTTGCATGTGCACTAAACCAAATGTACTGTGCTATTTGTAATACGGTGAGTCACTCCGCCAAAACATGTCCATATAATGCCAAAGTATAGGCCAGGCCAACCGTAAATGCTATAATACAGGAGCAGGGACAACCGGTTGCCCACTATGTACCAATGCAGTTTCGGAATACTTCCTACCAAAGTTATAAAACCTATCTGGGAACACAAGCAAATAATTTCGGCCAGACTCGGTGGAATTCTGATCAATCCGGTGAAGGAACATCCCTTCCTCCACCAGATGCCATTTCTACGGTGAGATTGGACATATCCGCAGATATTGTAAAGAGGCGATTGAGTATGATAAACGAAGAAAAGAGCAAGAGAGTCCAATGGCCAACATGGTATATATTTCAGCGGTAGATACTCAAGCCGCTGTAATCCAAACACGTTCTGGCAAGAAATTACAACCATATGCTGAGATTTTTGAGCCTGGCATTCGAGAACAATAGAGATTTTGTACCAAAGCTAGTATGTGACCCATCAAGAACCAATAGTTTTTCCCGATCCAATACCGATGGTTCAGCAGACAGTACCGAATCCACCACCGGAAGCATCGAGTCCGGTGAACCTACCATCGGAGAGTCCACCGGATGCAATCAGGAGCATGTCGAATTTTGACTCTATGTGGAATATTCTCTCGCAGGCCTCCATTACAATACCATTGGGGCAATTATTAGCCTTGGTTCCATGTGTACGACAACAATTTCGGCATCAAGTTTGTCTGAAATCTTCATGTACACCTACTACGGCTACTATTAGTCCAAAAACTAATTTGGTGGTGGACCATATTGTTCCTTTAATTATGGTCTGGTATAAAAACCACAAGATCAACCAAGTGTTAAATGATGGAGGCTCTGGTGTGAATATTGCGATAGCTGCCCTTTGTAAACGGTTAGGATGGACTCAGATTGAACCTGTTTAGTTTTTTGTGAGGATGGCGGATCAATTCAGGGTGTATCCAGTGGGTTTGGTACGTGATATACCCATTACTCTTCAGGGAGCGGTGTTCAAAATGAATTTTTTTGTTCTAGAATTACCTGACTCAACTCTGGACAACAACTTGCTGTTCAGGAGGCCCTGCTGAAACAACCCAAAGTATTGCAGGATTTGTCACCACACGAACTTATTCCAAAAGCAACCACCGGACGTATGCAGTGCCCTTGGATGAGATGAAACCATGCAACCTCCATGCTCGAACCTATGTAGCCAAACCTGTGCATATGTTGGATGGGCTTTCTGATGATGAAGAAGAAGCTTTTCTCAAAGCTAACTAGGATTTGCTCGCCTTGGGAATAATCGACTTACAAGTGGTTGTAGATAATTGGAATCTGGTCGTGTGTTCGATAGTTCCAGTTATAGAAGAAGGAGACCTAGCTATAAATCAAGCTTCGAATGCCAAGAGTTTCCACCATTTATTCCAGTCACCTGAGGATATACCCATGGCACGATAGTTTTATGTACCAGAAGATCAACTTATCACCTGCGATTTGGGAAATGAGGATACACCATGGCCACTCAAGATTAAGGCAAGATTACCAAAAACTTTTCAAAATGATCTACTATAATTGTTGACCGAGTTCCAAGATGTATTTGCATGGGACTATTGAGATATGAAAGGGTTGGACCCTCACATCTATCAACACCGTGTGATGCTCAAGCCGGATGCACGCCCAATCAAGCAACCCAATTACCGCATGAACCCAAATTATGCTGCTCAAGTGAAGGCTGAATTGGATCGGTTGTTGAAAGTCGGTTTCATCATTCCCATCGAGCATGCAGAATGGATTTCACCTATTGTCATCGTTCCAAAGAAAAATAAGCAGTTATGTATCCGTGTGATTACCGGAAATTAAATGGGACGACCGTACTGGATCCCTTCCCACTTCCCTTTTTGGATACAATGCTCGATAATGTTGCCGGATGAGAGATCTATTCCTTTTTGGATGGTTACAGTGGTGATGTGGTTCGAAATTCGCAATGCTCCTAGTACCTTCCAATGATGTATGCAATTAATTTTTTTCGCCTATTTAACCACCTTTATGCGAGTGTATCTGGATGATTTTTTGTTATTGGGTGATAAATCCGCTCATCTTTACCACCTCCGGTGTTGTTTCTCTAAGTGTCGAGAGTTTCGGTTGTGCTTAAACCCATCAAGTCAGTCTTTTTGGTTTCTTGTGGCAAGTTTGTCGGCCATATTATTTCAAAGCAAGGTATTCAAGTGGATCCAGATAAAGTGCAAGCCGTGTTACAGGCACCTGCCCCTACGACACCAAAGGAAGTTATGCGATTCCTTGGCCAAATATGCTGGCATGGGTGATATCTTCAGTGGTTCGCACATTTAGCCATACACCTGAATCGGTTGTTTACTAGTAATTCCCGATAGTTCGTGTGGATTGATGAGTGCCAAATTGCTTTTGATCGACTGAAAACACTATTAACCTAGGCTTCTATACTACATGCACCAAACTGGCAGCTTCCGTTCCATGTCTTCATGGACGCATCGGATAGTGCCATCGATAGTGTGCTCATGCAACAATAGGATAAGTGGTTTCGTCCCGTCTATTATGCTGATCGATGATTAGCTGTTGTTGAATACAATTACTCAGTCACTGAGCACGAATGCCTCGGCTTGGTTTATTCGATGAAGAAATTCCGACACTACTTGCTGGGATGCTAATTCACGTTCCATGTGGATCATGCTACCCTGATTTATCTTGTCGGACAACAACATTTAGGGGGCAGATTAGCCATGTGGGTGTTGTTACTGCAAGAATTTGATTACGTGGTCATATATCATCCAGGATCAACTCATGCATTAGCTAATTTCTTATCTCGGCTTGATTCCGGTGAACCTCCCAGTGGAATTGATGATACTACTCGTGCTATCTATGCGACTGATCCGGTCCAAGATGAGGGTTAGGAGCTCTCGGTGGCACCTTCATATCATGAAACTCTTCTGACCTTCCTCACCAGTGGAAACCTCCCGATTCATACGTCTCCTTCGCCTCTTCATAAATTGGCAATGTATAGTCGACGGTTCCGGATCGTTGTAGGACAGTTGTATTACATGGATCCTTCTGGTGCACTATTACGGTGTATTCCACCCCATGAAGTTCCTTCGATTATTGAAATGGCCCATTCTAATCCTTCCGGTGGTCATTTTTCAGTCAATCTTACCTACCGGAAAATTTTGCACAGTGGCTTATGGGGGCCCACTATGCAACGTCATATTGCTACTTCTATTAAAACATGTGACGCTTGTCAACGCTTGGGACAACCTTTACAATGGCATCATTTTCCACTGCAGCCTGGTGCTCCCCTGGAACCTTTTCAAAAGTGGGGCTTGGATTTCATCGGTCCCATTACACCTCCAGCTAAGATTACTAATCATCGATACAGACTTACTTGTACGGATTATGCTACTCGGTGGGCAGAAGCTTGGGCTTTACGGTCCACTACTGCAACTATGGTGGTTAAATGCTTGATGACTGATGTGTTCCCTCGGTTCAATCTTCCCTCAAAGATTGTTTCAGATCAGGGCACACATTTTGTTAATTCCTTACTGCAAGCACTTACCCGCACCCTGTAGATTGTTCATAAATTTCGTTCCCCATATTATCCTCGTGCCAATCGTCTTGTTGAAAGTACAAATAAAACCTTACTTAACATGCTCAAGAAATTAGTTCTGGAATGTCTAGAGTGTTGGGATCAATTCCTTCCTTCCGTTCTGTGGGCAAACCATACTACGTACAAAGTGGCTACAGGAAATACACCTTTCAAATTGGCATATGGGTTGGAGGCCATTGCACCCATGGAGTTGGTGGTACCTAGCCTCAGGTTGGCACTAGAACATAAGCTCTTACCACAGGACTCTTTTCCTTTCCGGTTGGAGGTGTTCCGGTCCTTGGACGAACAACGTTGGGAAAGTTTTCTAATGCTGCAATAAGTCCAACTGCGATAAGCCAAGGCACATGATCGATTTCTCCGCACTCTTGTTTTTACCCAGGACAATTAGTTCTGTTCTATCATGCTAAATCTAATCGTTCAGCGGGCAAATTCAAACTTCGGTGGTTTGGTCCTTACCGTATTGAATCGTAGGTTGGGCGTGCTACGTTCCGGTTATCCACATTAACTGGTACCCTTCTTCCTAAGGCGATCAATGGATTGAACCTTCGCCCCTATTATCCCATGCCTTCTTCATCGTGATGCTTTATCGGTAGTTTTACCACTGTTCTCGCTTGATGTTCCTTTCCTGTCCATGTGTTCCGTTTGATAGACTGACCATAATATTTCTGTTTTCTTACCTAACCATGATTAGCAGCCACCTTATGTGTCTAAGATTCGGTTAATGCGTGCATGTCGCCATTATGTCTGTATATTTCCAACACTGGGTGATGATTATGTTTCTTCCTGCATTTCCATTCGGTGTTTTTAGTTAATCCCATTCTCCCCTCTTTTTTCCGCTATTGAGTTTTTGTGCGATTGCGTGTTCTGTGTTACATAGTGTCTTCGTGCTCTTGTACTCGCCATGGAAGCTTTGACAAACATTGCTACCTTTCATGCTAGCCTCGATCCGGAATTGAGCGAGTTTCCGTGCACTCATGGCCTTTTGGCCTTCGTTGAACTACCCTGGCATTCGGTTGACTGCCATCCTTTCTTTGCACAGATCATATCTGCCATTACTGCTACGCCCACTACCAAAACCTACTGGCCGCTAGCTTGTCTTAACCCATGTGTAGTCATCACCCTTAACACAGTCACTGAGGGATTCCATCTCCCTCAGGAGGGTCTTGTAGATGGACCTCTCTTACCACTATCCACAATGAAAGGACTTTTCCCGCGTCACTCTTCCAACAAATTCGCCATCCTTTGTCGCCCTGAACCAGAGCGCACAACACTATAATTTCTTGTAGCTGCACTTAACCTGCAAAAATGCACATATGGTAGTTTCTCAGCAATTAGCGAAGGGTGATATCCCTCGGACGCGATTGCCACACCTGCTAACATTCCTCCTCCCGATGATTCAGGCTACGCAACCTTCTCCCGTGAATACCCTTCTTTTCCATGAGGAGTCCGTCCAAATGATGGAGGTCGACGATGATGAGGATCTCCTGCAGTTCTTTAAGGGGAAGTGCTGCAAATTGAGCCCCTCTCATAGTAAGGCACAACCATTCTCAACCGTGCAGTTGCAGGACACTGCTTCTTCTGCTCAGATTCTTTCTGCTCCACCATCCCCTAAAGACCTTCAAATGAACATATCTTAGAATTGTGAACTTCAAATGAATTTAAACTTTGTGAGGATGTAGTAGACTTAGAGAGCTAACTTTACCAAGTTGAATCGCTGAAAATTATGGATCATGCTCAGAGAAATCATCTCTTTCAAACTCATTGAAAAAAACTGAGAGATATGCCAGTGAACAGTACACTCACAAAAGCATGAAAATATGGACACAAATGATCATGAAAATGAATTTATATTGATTTTAAAGTACAATGAACTTGCTGGTACAGATGTGTGCCTAGAAACCACACTCTCATATGGCATGAAGCCCTACTCACAGAGGTGCAAAAACCATGACTAAAAGCCATGTATATATAGTGATGTTTGGAGCCTAATTTTGAATTTGAATCTCTCCTAAGATCATTCTCCACTCTTTTAGTGATTGATTCTCCTACTCTCTCAATCACGAATTTGTGGCTTTCCCCTTCCTAGTCATCAATTGGACTTAAGCACTTTAGATACTTTCACTTTTACATCAAGTAGAAGTTCAAAATTTACAAGGTGCGTTCACAAGTCTCCTTTAAATTTCTAAGTTTTTTGATGACTCAAGCCACCACTTAGACTTGCCACGGACTTGTTCCAAATAGCTCCCGCTCAAGTCAAGTGAGCTTGAGGTCTTCAATCTTCCAAGATTACCTGCAAACCAATCATACCTTTAAATTTACTGAGTTTGGTTCCATCTAGTGCCTTGGTTAAGATATCTGCACATTGTTGATGGGTTGACACATAAGATAGCTGAATTTCCTTTCTCACAATCTTCTCTCTCACATAGTGATAATGTACTTCAATATGTTTAGTCCGTTCATGGAAAATTGGATTGGCAGCCAAGTGAATGGAGCTCATATTGTCACCAAAGATACTTGGAGTTCCAATCTCCAATCCAAGATCTGTGAATGGCATCTTCATCCACGTTGCTTCTTGAGTAGCTATAGCAAGACCTTTGTATTCAACTTCAGTAGAAGAGAGTGCAACTGTGGGTTGCTTCTTAGATGACCATGAGACTAGTTTTGAACCTACAAAGGTAAGATATCCTGAGGTGCTCCTTCTGTCTTCCTTGGAGCCAGCCCAATCTACATGAGAGAACAATTTTAAACTTAAATCAGATACATAAGGGTAATATAACCCTTCATCCATGGTCCCGTTTGAGATATCTGAGTACCCTCTTGGTAGTTTCCATGTGAGGTTTCATGGGTGTGTGCCTAAATTGACTCAGCACACTCACACTATAACATATATCTACTCTTGTCAATGCGGCATAGTTCAAGCTACTCACAAGGCTTTGATAACTTGTCACACCTTCTATGAGTTCACCCTCATGTGAGCTCAATTTATGATTAACGTCCATTGGAGTACCTGCAATCTTTCATTTTGAACTTTGTCAACAAGTCTTTAATGTACTTTATTTGAGTAAGATATAGACCATGATCCCTGTAAACCACCTCCAATCCTAGGAAGTATGTGAGTGACCCTAAGTCACTTATCTTAAACTCTTCTTTCATCTGCTCTTTGAATTTCTCGATTCCATCTGCATGATTTCCTGTTAGTATAATATCATCCACAAAGTCATGCAAGAATGAGACAAGCCTGTGATTCCAAGCCCTTGGGGCTTGTTTCAGTCCATATAAAGCTTTATTAAGTTTACACACATAATCACAAAGTATCTTTGACTTCTTGGAAGAGGCAATACTAAGCAAGACCCTAATTGTAGGCATCTTTGCCTCAAGAGAGAAGCTCTCCTCATAATCAATTCCCTGAGTTTGTGCAAAGCCTTTTGCCATAAGCCTTGCCTTATACCTGTTAATGGAGCTATCTGAATTCTTCTTCAATTTGTAGATCCATCTTGAGCCAATCACTTTCATTGATGGAGACTTGGGAACCAACTCCAAAGTGTTATTCTCCTCAAGAGCTTCAATTTCTTCTTCCATTGCATGCATCCATTCTTATTTCTCCTTTGCTTCTTCAAATGTTGAGGGTTCCTCTTGATTTATGTACTGTGCTAGATAGATTGCATGTTTAGTGAGTCGAAAAGTATCAAACCCATACCTTTTTGGTTTTCTGTTCTGCCTCATGGACCTTCTTAGGGCATGATGTGATGATTCTGCCTCTTGTCCAAGTTCTTGCATTTTTGCTTTACCTTTAGACTTCCACATTTTGAGTTTTTCATACTAAGTTTCTTCATCATTTTCTGAGGTATCCTGCTCTTCAATTTTAGGAGCAATATCCTTAACAAGTTTTGGAAAATCTTCTTCAAGATCATAAGTTAAGTTAACCTTTCTACATTAGTCTTCATACCAAGAACTATTCTCATCAAATACTACATCTCTACTCACCAACAATCCTTTGGTTGTTGGGTTGTATAATATGTAGCCCTTTTTATTGTTTTCATATCCAATGAATACACACCTTTTTGCTTTGGGATCCATCTTCCCTCTAACATGTGATGGAACATGAGCATAAGCAATACATCCAAAAATCTTACAATGATCTAGGCTTGGTCTTCTTCCATTCCAAGCTTCATATGGTGTCATGCCATCAAATGATTTTGAAGGTAACCTATTAATCAAATAAGTGGTTGTGGATACAACCTCAGCCCATAAGTAATTAGGTAAGTGCTCATTTGGCATAGACCTTGCAACTTCAACAATTGTCCTATTCCTTCTTTCTGCCACTCCATTTTTCTCAGGAGTGTACCTTGTAGTGATCTCTCTTTTGATTCCTCTTTCTTGAAGAAAGGAGTCAAATTCATGGGAGAAGTACTCTCCCCCTCCATTTGAACTTAGCTTTTTTAATGTCTTACCTGTTTCATTCTCCACAAGAGCCAAATATCTTTTCAAGCATGAAAAGACTTCATCTTTGTGTTTCATAAAATGTAATATAGTCCACCCACTGCAATCATCAATGAAGGAGACATATAACCTTGATCCAGATATTGAAGCATCCTTGCTAGGTCCCCATACATCTGTATGAACTAAATCCAAGGGATGTCTATGCATATATCCTTTGTTCATGAATGGTAACCTGTGAGACTTTCAAAATTGACATGCACTACACTTATAAATCATGTGTTGTTTTTGAAAGAACTTGGAGAAGCTTGTAGGAGGTAGAAAAGTGTGTTTTGAAGCGACAAAGTTTGGTCTAGCCAACCAACACAAGACCAGACCTTGAGCTTATGGAGACTCAAATAGACATTATAGGAATGTGTTAAGTGCAAAGAAATGCACTATGTTCTTTGGAGCATCAAGGAGAAGAATTCGATACAAAACACATAGGTTCATAGATTGACTAGCTCCAAAAACTTACTATCTATGGAAGATACAATGAGCTTCAAATGCCCATAGCAGCCAGCATGATTACAATTAGAAAAACTCCTTTTATGGGAGTGATAGACATAGGGTTGAGTGTATATAGTGTAGAAAAGTATAAGGAATAAGCAAAATATGCTATAGGAATGAATCAAACACTCAAAGGTGGTACCTCCTATTTTTCAGGAATATGCAGAGATTGACCTCGAGACAAAAAACTTAGATTTCTCCCAATCTACCAAACCAATTGCTATGAAAATTTACAAGAATATGCTAGAAATAATACCTTTCCAATGAGCCATCTCTCATCAGAGTTGGAGCTCTAGAGAGAGATCAGCAACCTTTGCAAGATTACTATTGGCGAAGAAGATGAGGCATAAAATTGAAGGAGCAAGACAATGATGGTCACAAGTGTATGTATATTGCTTTCATGTATTGTACAAGTGATTTCAAGTCATTATATAGACTCTAGAAGCACTCCATGACTTCTACAAGTGGATTTTGAATTGAAATGAAGGTGGCAATGGTTGTTGGAGGGAATCAATTCACTTTCCTAGAATCTAGGAAAAGTGAAGATCTATTTTGATCTACTTTTAGGTGATTGATTGCTTGATTGAATGCAACTCAACCACTAAAAATTCATGGGATTTAGGCTCTATCTTTCTACTTTTACATGCGTAAAGCTCAAAATTTTTACAATGGTAAAATATCCATGAAAAATCTTTTTTTAAAAGTACAATAAGTGAGCATAAGAAAAAGAACTCTCCAACGGATATTCTTTCGATGCAATAGCCTTTGATGTAGATCAAATCCACCTCAAGCATAGTGTAAGCTTGATGTTCCAATAGCTCCCCCTCAAGCTAAAGTATGCTCGAGTCTTCATTCTTTGATAGGTTGAATCTTGCTTTTTAGTTTGGAACAAAAGAAATGTCAATCTCTTTTTCCATGAGCTTCTCCCTGATGAAGTGGCAATGCACCTCTATGTGTTTGGTTCTTGCATGGAAAATAGGGTTTGCCGCTAGATGCATGGAACTTACATTATCTCCAAATATGTGAGGTTTGGAATTCATAAGTCCCAAATCTGTATACAATGACTTTGACCATATTGCCTCTTGAGTTGCTATGGTCAAGCCTCTGTACTCTACTTCAGTCGAGGATAAAGCAACTATTGGTTGCTTCTTGGAACTCCATGACATTACCTTTGAACCTGCAAATGCTAAGTAACAAAAAGTACTTTTTCTATCATCCTTAGCTCCTTCCCAATCTACATATGAATAGATTTCGATATCCAAATCTAAAGAGTAAGGATAGAATATACCTTCATTGATTGTACCTTTGAGATACTTAAGTACTCTCTTAGCTGCATCCATGTGTGGTCTTCTCGGTGAGTGCATGAATTGATTAAGCACTCCGACACTATATGAAATGTCTGCCCTTTTATGAGTAGCATATATCAAGCTACCTACCAAGCTTTGATATTCTTTTATGTCTTCAATTTTCTCACCTTCATAAACACTAAGTTTATGATTCATCTCCAAAGGTGTACATGTAGGTTTAGTGTTCTCCATTTTGAACTTGAGAAGAAGATCCTAAATGTATCTCTTCTCAGTCAAATACATTCCTTCATCTATTTATATCACGTGCATACCTAGGAAATATGTGAGCTCACCTAAGTCATTGATTTTGAACTCCTCTTGCATGTGTCTTTTGATCCTTTGAATGCCATTTGGATCATCACCTATCACAATAATATCATCTACATATACACATAGATAGATAACCTCATCATGATCCATTTTGATGAATAGAGAAGGATCTAAGTTGCTAGCTTTGAACCCTTGATCTTGAAGATATGTAACGAACCTGTAATTCCAAGCTCCTGGATCTTGTTTAAATCCATACAATGCTTTCTTAAGTCTGCAAACATAAGATCCATGATTAGGGTTTTCAAAACCTGGTGTTGTGACATGTATACCTCTTCACTTATCCAACCATTTAGATATGCATTTTTTACATCAAGTTGGAGGAGTCTCCAATTCCTTGCAGCAGCTACACTTATCAATGTTTTGATTGTAGTCATCTTTGAAACTAGTGAGAATATTTTTTCATCGTCTATACCATGAGTTTGAGAGCATCCTTTGGCAACTAATCTTGCCTTGTACCTGCAAACTGATCCATCTGAATTTATTTTAACTTTATACACCCATCCGCAACCAATTACCATTTGATTTGATGAAATTATAACCAAACCCCAAGTGTCCATCTCGTTCAATGCATCTATTTCTTCTTTCATGGCTTTTTCCCAATTAGGGTTTCCCTTTGCCTCTTCATAGGTTGAGGGTTCCTCTGAAATAGAGTCTTTTGCCAAGTACATTGAATGCCTTGTAACAAATGTGGAATCATATCCATACCTTTCTGGTTGTTTCTTCTCTCTTGCTAATCTTCTAGGTGCTTGTTTGGAACATTCTCCAACCTTTTGCATCTTTGCTTTGCCTCTTGACTTCCATAGTTTGTAATCCTTTTCTCTTTCATCTTGTTCATTGTCTGTAACACTTCTTGGATCCTAGAACTATGTATCAGACTTGCTTCCTAATTGATGAGAATCAGAATCAAGATCATATGGTACAGTTACCTTTTTGTTTGTCTTCATCATACCAAGACTTGTCTTCTTCAAACACAACATGTCTACTTGTAGTGAATTGCTTGGTTGAAGGATTATAGAATCTGTAACCCATCTGAGTTGAATCATATCCAATAAGCAGTGCCTTTGTTGCCATTTCATCTAGCTCACCTCTTATTTGTGGTGGTACATGAACATAAGCTAAACAACCAAAAACCTTGCAATGTCCAAGACTAGGTTTTCTTTCATGCAACGCTTCATAAGGAGTCATACCTTGAAGTGATTTGGATGGTAGTCTATGGACAAGGTACACAATAGTTGAAATAGCTTCAACCCATAGATAATGTGGCAACTTCTTCTCTTCAAGCATTGTTCGGGATGATCCAACCAATGCCTTGTTTCTCCTCTCGACGATTCCATTTAGTTGAGGAGAGTACCTAGTAGTCACTTCCCTTTTGATACCTTTGTCCTGGAAGAACTCATCAAAATCTTTGGAGAAGTATTCTCCCCCTCCATCAAATCTGAGCTTCTTGAGTGATCTACTTGTATGATTCTCCACCTAAGATGTTTTGCAACTTCTAATGTGAGGCAAAAAAAGAACCTGAGATAGAGTTGAGGAGATAAGATCTTGCAAGTGCATCCTTGGAGCATCATGTGCTCAATCTTTCTTGCTCTTCTTGTGTTGGTTGACCTTTGTTCCTGAAAGTTGGCATAACTTCATCTCCAAATATATAACCATATAAATTCCTTCCTTGACGATAAGATTCCATCCCTAATACCAAACTGAGTAGTTACCTCTATCCAATTTTTCAATTGATAAATGAAATCCATCTACCATGTTGTCCAACCTTGCTTTGATACCACTATGAAGATATGGATTTGTAGTGGATGAAGATGAAGTGACACTGCAAAAACTTTGCACTAAACCAGCCAAATGAACTCTAGAGGTATGTACTGGGCCCTTTTAGCTTACCAAAGGATGTATTAGACACCCTATGTACCTTGGAAGATCACTCTCAAAAAGATGAATCAAAACATATAGGTAGAAGTTGAACCAAGGGTTAAAAACTTGCTATTTTGGTTCATACACCTGTTCAATGTTTTGAACAATTCTCTAGCCACAATAGCAATTGACTTAATTCCTTTTGGGGAACTCTTATTAACTTATTAAGCTAAGAATAATGAGTAACTTCATAAAAAATTATGGCCTAAATGAAGAGAAAAGAGTTTAGCAAGTTACAACATCATCCCGATTTTCACGACCCGTAGCAATCCTCAGACCAGTGAGCAAAGAGCTATTAATATCTCAAGTTTCCAAAAGGCAATTCTAATGAAACTTTGTAGCCATATAATAGAGAATAGTGTGAATCTACCATGATTTAAATCATGGAAAATGATCAAATACACATTGAGAACAAGCTCTGAGAAAATCACTGTTCTTATAGAGTATTAACAAAGAAATAAAGTATGAAGAGATATAGGCGATTTTGAATGAACATACCTTAGAATTGTGAACTCCAAATGAAGTGAGACTTTTTGAGTATGTAGTAGACTTAGAGGGCTACCTTTACCTAGTTGAAGCACTGAACATGATGGACCATGATTAGATAAATCATCTTTGCAAGATCACAGCTAAAAGAAAATGAGAGATATGGTAGTGAACACTACACTCACAAAAGCATGAAAATATGGACACAAATTATTATGAAAATGAATGTACATTGATTGTAAAGTACAATGGACTTTATAGTACACATGTGTGCCTTGAAACCAAACTCTGATATGGCATGAAGCCGTGCTCATGGAGGTACAAAAACCACGACTAAAAGCCATGTATATATAGTGATGTTTGGAGCCTAATTTTGAAGTCGAATCTCTCCTAAAATCATTCTCTACTCTTTTAGTGATTGATTCTCCTAGTATCTCAATCACGAATTTGTGGCTTTCTCCTTCCTTCTCACGAAGTGGACTCAAGCACTTTAGATACTTTCACTTTTACAACAAGTAGAAGTTCAAAATTTACAAGGGCGAGTTCACAAGTGAACTCTACAAGGAACTCACATTTCCTTTAAATTTCTAAGTTTTTTGATGACTCAAGCCACCACTTAGACTTGCCATGGACTTGTTCCAACAAGGTTCAGGCTCCTCATTGACAGAGAAGATTTTTGTTGCAATGTAGGATAGATATTTATTTCCCATCTTCCTCTTCTTATTTAATTACTTGATCAATGCATGGTGTCATCTAACAAGTGCCCTGCATCCTTAAGAACAGCCATGAAATACTTTAGATGCTTTGCAAAGGCTTCATCTCCTTTATGGATATAATAATGTGGGTCATAGGGGATCCATTTACACTCATATGATGGAATATCTATGGAGTATCATAATATACAGAAGTCCATATAATTAGTAATATCTTGTAACACATCTAAGTTCATAGTTAGTGTCCCTTCAAGATTAGGGACTCTACAGACTAGGTCATACAAATTTTTATGACCTTTGTAGTCTGTTCTATCCATGAACTCCATGAAAAGATCTTGAGGAGATTTTATGGGAGTAGAAGATATGAAAGCAACCATTCCATGTGGGTGTAGTATTATCTCTAGATCTTTATGAGTGCAAATGTGAGAAATGAGCACATAGAACACATTTCTATAGCAGTTTCAAGTTTTTAAAGTGAGTGGGGCCCACTTTTAAAAGTACATAAGAAAATAGTGAAACTTAAGAGATGAGTTTTTTATGACAAAACAATGCACATAACACCAAAAGAGTTTTGACAATCGAAAAGTTTTACAATTACCATTGCGAATAGAAAGGTATATAAAATATCTATCATATATCATTTATCCTAATTTTTACAAGTTTCTTGCAAGTGCAAAAACCATGAGGTAGAATGACTAAAACGCAAAAAGTGACATCGTTAGGTTGCAAAAGAGCTATGAGAATGAGAATTCAGTTCTTTGTTTTCTCCAATCTACAGGGACTTTCATTTTGCATTCCAATATTCTTCCACATGTAATCAATTTATAAGAAATCAAAGTTATAAAGCTCAAATAAGAAATAATGAAATTATTACTTATACAAAAGCACAAAACATTTATCACCTTATGTCCTTGTATTTTGACTGTCCCTCAAAGCCCATAATCACCAAGTGTTCTCTCACATTAACTAAGATCCAATGATGATTCACTAAAATAATTTCCATTTCATTTTTGGGCAATTTAAGCTTTAATTCAAATGAATGTAAGGATCCCTCAAAACTTTGAAATGGTATTTGTTGGCCAAGCTTGCACATCCAATGATCATAGTATAATCTAATATATAGTGAAGCATGTTGTTTCAAATATCAAAATCCTATACGTGTTCCCACCTATTTTACAAATATATTTGTCACCTTTTGCAATTCCTTCTATCAAACCCTAATTTTCATGTAGAAGACTTTCAACTTGCTCATATGTGACATCTTTACACATGAACATGGTGGAAGTCTCCTGTAATAAGAAGCCTTGAAAAAAATATACAAAATAATGGATGGGAAAACACTAGTGCAAATAGATCTATAAACTTTTGTGAATTTCAAAGAGTTACATATATCCATTACCATCTTCTGCTTCAAAGATGATATGGACCATATATCAGGTTTTTGCCAATCCAAGCTAAGAAGATAATCTACTTCAATTGTCTATAAACTTCCAAAACCATTCATTGTAGAGGGTACAACATATCTATGTGTGTAAAAGAATATTTTATCATGGAAAACTTGACCAAGAGATACTTATGGAAAGACTAGTGCACCAACATCTCCATGCAATGCTTGGAAAGTATGTGTAAGACTATGAAGTAGCTTCTCTTCCATGAAAGTAGAAGGAAATATATATTAAACAAATAAAAGCATATCTAAATAGTTCAAAAATATATTCAACATTATAAAATATACAATATTGTAGAGTAATACTTACAATTCATAGGATATCTCATTCTAATAGAGTTTTCAAGTTTCATAGATGTCACTGTAAAAACATGTTGTACAATAGCAACTATCCCATTGTCTTTGTGCTTCTTGAAGCCAAGTAGCTTTCCCTTCCAATGAAGATCTAAGTTTCTACGATCTCTAACTCAATGAGGCCCAACTCTAGATGATTGCATGTACACCCATGCACCTTTGGAGTACTCATGTGATAGCTGGTTTCCATCTATAACTTTGATATTGTGACATCTTAGTGTGCGGACTTCATCTTTTGGTTGGCTAGAAGCTTTAGATGTTTCCATTGAATTTGAAAGTCTTCAAGGTACCATTGTATTTTGAGATAGGCGATGTAGATAGGTTGGAATGTAGAAACAAGAGGTTCAATGGTGTACTATAGAAAGAAAATAGTGGGAAAAGATGATTTTTTGGGATGTGGGTATGAAAATGTGAGGCTTAAGATGGAAATAACTCTTTTTTTTATTTTTCTTGAAAAAAGTCATTATTTTCAGCTCAAAACATGCACAAATTTTGAATTTAGGGTAAAAAAGGCTACTTTTGACCCTAAAAAGTAATGAGGGGTCCATTCTCAAGTGTTATGATGAGTTTTTTAACTTTTTAAAATATTGACTTTTTGGGCCAAACCAAGTTACGAGATTCATTCTCTCGTTAGAGGCAGCTCATTATATAAAGGAGAAATTTATCCCCTCTCTCCCCTTCAGCCTAGTATTTTATTAGGTATACATTGTGGCCACCACCCTCTCTAATTGGTCCATCGCTAATCGCTTCTTAATCTAAAGGGCTCATGTAGGGTTCATTTTTTCCTTAATGTTTTGGTCTTGGTAGCTCAACTATAGCTCTCACTTTATCCTCGTTAGCCGATATTCCATTCTTTGACACTATTGTTGAAACATCAAGCTTTCATTATGCTTGAGGTGGGCATGATCTTCATCAAATCCATCATTTCAATGATGCCTCATATACTCCTTGTAGATTCTTATTTGGATTCATTTGTTGTATTGAGATTTTAATCATAGGATCAACTTCTTATGTAATGTTCAAGGTGTCTACCTTTGTAAAAGGAAAGAGTAAACGGCCTAAAAGCCACGAGCTAGAAGTGGTTGAGATTGATTCTCAATCAATCAATCAAAAAGTAGATATGACTTCAACTTTCTCTTTTCCTAGATTGTAGAAAAAGATTTCAATCAATCTACCAAGCCTGCTTGATTTCGAATTCAAATTGATGAAGAAAAGGTGTGTTAATATCCTCAAGATTCTATATAAAGGCTGAAAAACATTTGTTTATTAAGTAGATTGCTGATTTGAAGCAATACATACACTCTTTGATCATTGCTTGGTGTCATTTTTGTTCTCTGCTCCTTCTTCCTCAGATTCACTCAACTTGTAGAGATTCTTACTCTCTCTCTCTCTCTACAGAGCTCCAAATCCAATGTTTAAGCATTCAATGGAAAGGTACAATTTTCTAGCTTAAGTCGTTTGGTTCATTACTTCCAGAGAAATTTAAGTTTTTCAGTCACGAGGTCATTCTCTACACATCCTTGAAAAATTGGGATGACACGAGTTCAGTGTTAAGGTGATTGCTCCCTTTACAATCATTGCAAATTAGGGCTTTTATGCATTTTAGCAAGCCAACCCTATGTATGACACTCCCTTAAGATGAATTTTTCCAATTGTTACTGTGTTGGCTGCTCTTAGTGTTTGAAGTCACACCTTCCATCAATTTTTAGAAGGTTTTTGTGAGCTAGTCAAGGTGCAAGTTATCTGTTTTGCATCAACTATTCTTGTTGATGTTCCAAACTACATATTGGGTTTTATTGCACTAACAACAAGCCTATAAGATCTACTTTACATATTCAAAGAGCTAGGGTTGTTCCTATGCTGGTTTGCTAGAGCAACTTCACCACTTGACAACTAAACTTTCCAAGCCTCTCCAAGCTTCTCCAACTTTCTTTTAGTGGTATTAGAACAACTTCAAGATGGGATATGGCTTTCCATCAATGATTAAGAATCTTCATAGACATAATTATGCTGCTTGGAAAATCAGAATGGAGGTTTACTTGTAAGGAAGAAACCTATACATGATTGTATCAGGTGATGACGCAATGCCTATTGCAAGATCCAAATGAGGACCTACTCAAGAGGAAATAGATATACTCACACTTTGGTGTGCAAGGGATGCTCAAGCAAGGTCTTACATACTTAGTTCTATCTTTTTTTTTAATACCACATATTAGAGGATGAAAGACATCTCAAGAGACTTGGGATGCCCTAGAGACTGTCTTTTTTGTTAGTACAAAGGCAAGGAATAATTATCTTTGTAATGAGTTCAACCAAATGAAGAACACTCCTAAACAAACCATCATAGAGTTTGTTACAAAGGTCAAGGAGGGCTGATCAATTGGCATCCATTGGAGATCTGATTGAAGAAGTCATCATGAGGCAAATTCTCAATGGGATTAGAGGTGACAAGCAATGGCAATCTTTCAGCATAGTCTATGATCCCATCATGGATGTACAAAGTCCAAACTTCAAAATCTTTCTTGGACAAATTTTCAATCAAGAGGCCAACAATAGCATAAAGGAATATAAATCCTATCATGGTAATTCAACTAGTGCTCTATATGCAGATAAGAAGGACAAGAAGATGAAAGGCAAGAAGAAGGAAAAAGATGAAGAGGAGATTTCCCAAGCCAACTTTGGAGGGAAGAGCAAGTGGAAAGGGAAGAAGAAAGGACCAAAGCATGACAAAAAAAAAGGTTAGAATGTTCAACCTAGTGCCGTGGACATAACTTCAACAATAACAATAGAGGCCATAAGAGAAGGGACTAAAACAATTATTCTAAAGATCAACAACATGAAGACTCATGGCTCTTGATGATATAAGCCACAAGGAAGTTAAAGAAGATGATCATTTATTTTATGTAGATTTAGGATGTTCAAATCATGTTGCAGGCAACATAGCTCTCTTATCTGATTTGGAAAGTCCAAAGCATATACATGAAGTTCAAACAAGGGATGATAGAAAGCATCATGCGGAGAAGATTGGTAATGTCAAATCTTCCATTGGTAGGACAAATATTATGAGCAAGATACTCTATGTTCCCACTATTACAAAAAACCTAATAAGTGTAGGCCAAATAGTTGAGAAAGCCTTTCAAGTTAGGTTCACCCAACATGGAGCTTTTGTGGAAGATCCATGCCAAGGCTTCAAGACGATAGACAAATGTGAGAAGCATGGTAGGCTCTTTACTCTTGAAGTAGGGGAAACCAAAAACATAGCTCTATTCAACTTCGGGTATCAAACCCTAAGTAGCTTGAAGTGTGGCATAAGAGTCTAGCTCATGTGAATGAAAGAGCCTTAAAGGATATATGCAATGATCAAAGTGTTCTTGAATTTCCAAACATATCAAAGCAACACATAATCAACAAATGTGATGCATGTTAGATTGGGAAGGAACAAAGACAACATTTCAACCACAAAGGCTACATCGACAACAACTTATTGGACTAAGTACATATAGATGTATAGGGACTAAGCCAAGAACCTTCATTGGTAGGATCAAGGTATTATGTCTCATTTGTTGATGACCATAGTAGATGGACTATTTTGTACTTTATCAAGAGTAAGACTAAAGTTTTTGATTGCTTCAAGAAGTATCTAGCACATGTGGAGAACCATATAGGTAGATCACTCAAGGAACTCAGATCTAATGGAGGGGGATAATACTTCTCTAAAGAGTTTGATGAGTTATTCCAAGATAAAGGTATCAAAAGGGAAGTGACTACTAGGTAAACTTGTCAATTGAATGGAATTGCACAAAGAAGAAACAAGACATTGGTTGGATCAGCCAGAAGAATGCTTGAAGAGAAGAGGTTTCCACATTATATATGGGCAAAGGCTATTTCAACTATTGTGTACCTTGTCAATAGACTACCATCCAAATCGCTTCAAGGTATGACTCCTTATGAAGCATGGTATGGAAGAAAACCTAGTCTTGGACATTGCGAGCTGTTTGGTTGTTTAGCTTATGTTCATGTACCATCACAAATAAGAGGTAAGCTAGATGAAAGGTCAACAAAGGTAATGTTTATTAGGTATGACTCAACTTAGATTGGTTACAGGTTCTATAATCTTGCAACCAAGAAATTTACTACAAGTAGAGACGTATTTGAAGAACAGAGGTCTTGGTATGGTGAATACAAACAAAAGGTGACTCTACCATATGATCTTGATTCTGATTCTCATCAATTAGGAAGCAAGCATGATACATAGTTCCAAGATCGAAGAAGTGATACAAATGATGACCAAGATGAAAAGGAAAAGGATTACAAGCTATGGAAGTCAAGAGGCAAAGCAAAGATGCAAGAGTGTGGAGAATGCTCCAAGAAAGCACCTAGAAGGCCAACAAGGGAGAAAAGACAACTAGAAAAGTATGGATATGATTCCTCATTTGTTACAAAACATTCAATTTATTTGGCAAAGGACTCAACTTCAGAGGAACTCTCAACCTATGAAGAGGCAAAGGGAAACCCTAATTGGGAAAATGCCATTAAAGAAGAAATAGATGCATTGAAGGAGATGGACACTTGGGATTTGGTTCCAATGTCACCCAATCAAAATGTAACTGGTTACAAATGGGTATATAAAGTTCAAAGAAACCCAGATGGACTAGTTTGTAGGTAGAAGCAAAGATTAGTTGCCAAAGGGTGCTCACAAACTCATGGTGTAGGCTATGAGGAAACATTCTCACCACTTGCAAAGATGACTACAATCATAACATTGATAAGTATAGTTGCTGCAAGGAATTGGATGCTGCTCTAAATTGATGTGAAAAATGCATTCTTAAATGGTTGGATGCCTGAAAATGTATACATGTTACAACCACTAGGTTTTGAAAACCCTAATCATACATTTTATGTTTGCATACTTAAGAAAACATTGTATGGATTGAAACAAGCTTGTAGAGCTTGGAACTACAATTTGATTACATACCTTCAAGATCAAGGGTACAAACCTAGCAACTTAGAATCTTCTCTATTCATCAAAAGGGATCACAATGAGCTTATCTATCTATGTGTATATGTAGATGATATTATTGTGACAGGTGATGACCTGAATGGCATTCAAAGGATCAAGAGACACATACAAGAGGAGTTCAAAATTAGCGACTTAGGTGAGCTCACATATTTCCTAGGTATGCAGGTGATTTATATAGATGAAGGGATGTATCTAACTTAGAGAAGATACATTGAAGACCTACTTCTCAAGTGTAGAATGGAGAACACAAAGCTTGCAGGTACACATTTGGAATTAAACCATAAACTAAGTGTTTATGAAGGTGAGTAGATTAGTTATCCTAAAGAGTATCAAAGCTTAGTTGGTAGCTTGATATATGCTGCTCACACAAGACCATACATATCATATAGTGTGGGAGTGCTCAGTCAGTTCATGCACTCACCTAGAAGGCCACCATGGATACTGCAAAGAGAGTACTCAAGTACCTCAAAGGGAAACTTAATGAAGGTATCTATTAACCTTACTCTTCAGATTTGGATATCAAAATCTACTCAGATGTAGATTGGGTAGGAGCAAAGGATGATAGAAGTACCTCTAGATACTTAGCATTTGTAGATTCAAAATTGGTGTCATGGAGTTCTAACAAGCGACCAATGGTTGCTTTATCTTCAACTGAAGCAAAATATAGAGATCTAACTATTGCAACCCAAGACGCAATATGGCTCAAGGAGTTGTACTCAAAATTTGGGACTTGTAAGTTCAAAACCTCACTTACTTGGAGATAATGTAAGTTCCAATCATCTAGTTGCAAATCCAATTTTTCATGCAAGGACAAAGTGCATAGAACTCCATTACCAATTTGTAAGATAGAAACTTATGGCAAAGGAATTGACATTTCATTTGTTCCTACTGAGAAGCAAATAGTAGACATGATGACAAAGGCACTTGATGGGATACAACTTTGTAGGTTCAAAGCTATGGCAGGTATTCAACCTATTAGAGAATGAAGACTCAAGCTTAGTTTATCTTGAGGGGGATCTGTTGGGACATCAAAATTTCATTATGCTTGAGGTGGATATGATCTTCATCAAATCCATCATTTGAGTAATGCCACATATACTCCTTGTAGATTTTTATTTGCATTCATTTATTGTATTGAGAGTTTGATCATAGGATCACCTACTTATGTAATTTTCAAGGTATTTACCTTTGTAAAAGGAAAGAATAAAAGGCCTAAAAGCCATGATTTAGAAGTGTTTGAGGTTGATTCTCAATCAATCAATAAAAAATAGATATGACTTCAACTTTCTCCTTTCCTAGATTGTAGGAAACGATTCCAATTACTTTAAACTACTAAACCCACCTGATTTCAAATTCAAATTCATGAAGAGAAGGCGTGTTCATATCCTCAAGAGTCTATGTAAAGACTACAAAAAATTTTTACATTAATTGGATTGTTGATTTGAAGCAATACATATGCTCTTTGATCATTGCCTAGTGCCATTTATGTTATCTGCTCCTTCCTCAAATTCAGTCAACTTGCAGAGATTGTTGCTCTCTTTACAAAGCTCCAAATCTAGTGTTTTGTTGGAAATATAAAAATTTCTAATTTATGTTTACAAATTTTCAAATCATTTACTTCATTACATTCAGAGAAATTTAAGTTTTTCAGTCTCGGGGCCATTCTCTACACATCCCTAAAAAATCGGTATGACAATAGTTCAGTGTTAAGGTGATTGATCTTTTTATAGTTGTTATAAATTAGGGATTTTATGCATTTTAGCAAGCCAACCCTATGTATGACACTCCCTTAAGAGGAATTTTTCCAATTGTTACTGTGTTGGCCGCTCTTAGTGTTTGAAGTCACAACTTCCATCCATTTTTAGAAGGTTTTTGTGAGCTAGTCAAGGTGCAAGTTATTTGTTTTGCATCAACTTGTTCTTGTTGATGTTCTAAAATATCTATTAGGTTTTATTGCACTAACCACAAGCCTACAAGGTCTACTTTACATATCCAAAGATCTAGGGTTGGTCCTATGCTGGTTTAGTAGACCAACTTCACCACTTGACAACTCAACTTTACAAGCCTTCCCAAGCTTCTCCAACTTTCTTTCAACTATATGACCTAAAATCTTTCCTTGTTTGACCATGAAAACACACTTCTCTAGGTTCAAGAATACTTGATTTTCATGGCATTCATCAAAGATGTCTCTAAGCTCTAGGATGTGTGTTTATCTGATGTGGGAATGAGCTCACAAATCATCCACATAGACCTCTAAATTCTTTCTCAAGAAGTCCTTAAGCACAAGACACATCAGCTTCTGGAATGTAGTAGCTGCATTGGTGAGCCTGAATGACATCATAAGAAATGTGAAGATGCCCCATTCCATTGCAAAAGCCGTCTTATGTTGATCTTCTGGGGTGATGGCTACTTGGTTGTAACTCGAAAATCCATCAAGGAAGGTGTGAACTTCCTCACCTACTACTCATTCTAGTAAATGCTTAGTAATAGGAAGCCCATACTATCTCAAAAACTGACATTAATGTTTTTTAATGAACACACATAATTTTTCATTCTTTTTGGGTGCTACAACAATGTGGGATGCCCATTCTATATGCTCAATTTCATAGATGAATCCAACTTCTATCAACTAATCTTTTCTTCATTTATCTTGGCGGCATAAGTATCATTATATGTGTAAGGCTTTTATTTGGTGCGCTTGGCATCTAAGGTCATTGGGATCCTATGAGAACAAATGTCTAGATGTGCTCCTTTCAAATCCTTGTAGTTCCAAGCAAACACATCTCTATCCTCTTTGTCATATTTCTTGAACTTGTCTAGCACCTCAAATAAGAATTGTTCCTCTTCTTGTGTGGGGAACTTTTTCTTTCATTTCTTCTTCTCACTCTTGGTCTTTACCTACATAGATAACATTACCTTGTGCTTACAATCTTTGTGTTGTTGGGTTTTAGCTTCAACCAAGTGGAGATACTCTTCTTTTGAAGTGCAAAAAGGTTCCATGATGATCGATTCTAAATCCTCATTACTAATTTTTGCTAGTACGTTTGGACTAGGCTCACATTCCTCAATGACAAGTTCAAACATAAGAGGTTCCATCATGAATACTGGGATATCATAGCCATCTTCATCATAATGGGGGGTCCATTGCTCCTCATTCACAACTATATCCATTGTGGCTAAGAACTCTACCCAATCATGAGGTTTAAATTCTTCATGTGGAAATATCATAGGTGCATAGGCTAGGTCTTGAAATGATTTATGCTTTTTTGTATCACTTAAGTTTCTCACTTCTAATCTCTTTTCCTCATCTGCCGCAACTTACACATCCATAAATGCATATGTTCGTGCATCCATGAAGGATTTGAACCTATGGAATGCACTGATTCCGTTTCATCCAATGAATTATGGATTGGGTTCCATTGTAGGGGTGGTACACCTTTAAAAGAATAGTCTTTGAGATTCACTTTGGTAGTGAACCCTAAGTTTTGTAAGTAAAAAGAATGGGTTTCCCAATCACATATGATATGCAATTGTCTCATGAACACTCTACCTGAAATCATCTCATAGACATGGTTCTTTCCAAACTCACATATGGAAAACGTGTGTTCAAACTCAACACCACATGTAGTGAGAATCATGCCTTCTAGAAATCTTAAAGATTTCTCCATATGTCCATCTATCCTTTTCAGCTTCATCCATGTTGGTCTTACAACTAGCTTTTTCTAATGTTTCCATAAGGAAGTGGTGGCAATGGCAACTCTTGCTCCTAAAATGATGTATCACTAGTACATGATAGGTAGATAGGTATTTCCTTCTTCTCCTTCACTCATATCTCCTATCGTATCTATGAGCGTCTCGGGTACTTTCTTTTGAGAGCCTACCTAAGAGTGGGAATTAGCAACATTTGGTATTTTGTTTGCTATGTGTTTCCACAACTCCGGTTTGATTTTTAGTAGTTCCTCTAAGGTGAGATGGAACTGCACTTGAGTGTTCTTAACTACTTCAGTGTTCCTAAGTAGAACTCATTCATCTTTCTAACCATGACTATGGAGCTCTCATTCGAGTAGACTTAGATTCCCATGGGCCTATGAAATATGCAATTCTTGTAAGGAATTGGATTTTAAGTTCATTCTTTCGCTTGATTCCACAACTTCTTGCTCTCCATAAATAGAGGGACTTTCCTAAGGGAAGTGATCATGACAATAATCCACTTTTGGAATTGGAGGAGGATCCTCTCTCTCCTTGGCCCATTTCTCCTCTTGTATTTTTCTCAAGAACTCTTGGGAGTATTGATTTATAGAAGAAGGAATTCCACCATAATATTAGGAACATAAGCTTCATGTGGTGGTAAGATTACTCTTTCATTTCCACGAATTGGAGCCTCTTGTGTAGCCAAAGTCTTGCTTATAGCTACCAATTGCTGTAATCTCTCAAAAAGTCCTTCAAAGTGCAATCTCATCTTCACTGAGTTTATCGGATTGAAAAGGAGACTTACATAGAACATAGGTTGAGCCACTTCTCCCATTTTTGCACAAATCTTAGTCCTCTCAATCTCTAAATCCACTCAATCACATTTATCCAACTCAGCTACATTTGGTCCTTCTTGAAGTTGAGTCTCGTAGGCTTTGAACATCATCTCCAAGCCTTCTAGAGTAGGATCTGGTAGGATTGATCTTGCCCTGCATTGGGGCGGTATGAATGGTGGGATTTTATATGGTGTGTTGAATGGTGGTGCTTTTTGAGATGGAGTATGAGATGCAAGTTCCACTTATCTTGGCCTTGGTTTCTCTAAGGTTCTCTTCTAATTCGCTTGGTTTTCTAGCCCATTTCCATTTCATCCTTTCACACCTATCTTTCCAAGAACTTTTTCTCTTCTTACTTGTGCTCTCTAACTCACCCTCTGATTTCTTCTCCTTCCTATGTCTAGGGTCCTCTATAGAGCATGTGCTCTAGTGACCACTTGTACCAGGTGATATTAGTCACACTTCCATCGGGTTTATCTACCAAGCCAATCATGTTGATTGGAGTTATCTTTTGAGCATTGGCTAGGTTATTAGAAAAATCTCTCAAGATATGTTCCTTTCCAAAGTTAGAGCACAAGCCTTGAATTACTATGGACTGTGGTTGTCTTGGTGGAGGAAGTGCAAAATCACAAATAAAGTGATCTCCTTGACATCTATAGCACAGTCCTCTAGGGGCTTGAGGCCTCATTTGTCTCAATTGGCACCTAGGGTTTGGATTTGTGTACATTATTGGGATAGATGGATGGACACTCCAAGAAATGAGTAGGTACTGCCACATCCTGCTTAGTACCAGCCTCTTGTAGCTTCAGAGTTGTGTTGTGGGCCCTCTTAGATTTCCAATGACACTATACAAGTGCCTATGTACTTAGGAAATGGTGTATGAAAAGCTTAAATCAAAACAGACTACTTCCAAATAGAAGGATCAATGAAAACCTTTTATTTTTTATCATACACCTTCTGCTTGTTATGCTCAGTGCTACCAGTACAGTAGGAATTAGAAAAGTTCCTTTTAGAGATATCTAATTAGCTTAGTAAGCTAATGATTTCAAGTGAAATCACTTGAAATGATGCACTATACACAGAGCAATCAATTTAACAAATGAATCATTACCCTCGATTTTTTAGGACCTCTCGAGAGTTTGAGTAGTGAGTGCTTCGACGTGTTTTTCTCCAAATTGGTTGAATGGATTTACTTCAAACTTTGTCGACATGTAGATAATGGAACTGATTCAAAAAAGCTATAGATCATTGAAATTGGTGGAGAAATGACTGAGTTATGAGCAGCACGAGTTAACATATATTAATGACTATAATGGAGATATCATAGATGAACAATGTAGATGTATTGTATTAATGAACAATGTTGTACAAGATCATAGGACTGACAATCATAGCCTAATGATGGAGAGTATTGTAGGCTACAATGTAGACCTCACACTCTTACACAATAACAATGGAGAGCTCGGAGTTGGAGACTTCTACCCGCGACTTTTTCAAGTCACTTTATATAAGTGCTTCATTCAAATTTGAATTTGAATTCAACTTTTGGCTCTCTCTAAAAGTAGTCCTTCAATCTAGAAAATATTCTTTCAATGAAGTAGTTACTTTTCCAACTAACAAATCCATGATTTTTTGGTAGGTGATTACAAATATTCTCTCAAGCAAATAAATGACTTTCACAAATGTAAAAAGATAGAGTTATTCCTAGCAATGGTTTCCATGGAGCTTCATATGTTTATGAACTTCAAGCCAAATGTGTGGGCTTGGACTTTGCACCAACAGCTCCCCCTCAAGCCAAAATTTTGGCTTGGTCTTCATCTTCAATCTTCATGTATATCTTGCAATCCAATCATTGATTTAATCCTGCAAAGTTTTGTACCATCTAATGTTTAGTCAACAAATCTGCCCATTGCATATTAGTTGAAACATATGCCAACTGAATATCCTTGCTCAATAGCTTCTCTCTCACATAATGATAGTGGACCTCTATATGCTTGGTCCTAGCATGATAAATAGGATTTTGCTGCAAGATGTAATGAACTTGTATTGTCTCCAAAAATCATTGGAGATGTAGTGTGTAGACCTAAATGTGTATGCAACAATCTGATCCATATGGCCTCTTGAGTAGCATTGGCCAATCCTCTATACTCTGCCTCTGTAGAATATAAAGCAACAGTAGGTTGCTTCTTTGAAGACCATGGTATTGGCTTATCACCTGCAAAGGATAAGTATCCTGAGGTACTCCTATCATCTTTGCATCCTGCCCAATCTGCATCTGAATATATCTTGATGTCCAAGTCTGATGTATAAGGGAAATACACTCCATGATGTTGAGTGCCCTTAAGGTACTTCAAGATCCTTTTGGCATCCTCCAAGTGAGGTGCCCTAGGCTTATGCATAAACTGACTTAGAACACTTACTCCATAAGCAATATCAATCCTTGTTAAAGTAGCATAATTCAAACTTCCTACTATGCTTTGGTAACCTGCAATGTTCTCAAGCACATCACCTTCATGAGAACTTAATTTTAGGTTTACCTCCATTGGAGTACTTGCAACTTTGGCATCCTGCAACTGAAACTTCTTCAACATAACCTATATATACTTTCTTTGAGTAATGTAAATTCCAGAATTAGTATAGACTAACTCAAGTCCAAGAAAATATTTTAGTGCTCCAAGGTCACTAATTTTGAACTCCTTCATCATCTGGTTCTTGATCTGTTTGATGCCATTAGCATCATTACCTATGAGAATGATATCATCACATAGGTATAGTACCTCTAAATTACTTCTCTTGATGAACAGAGAAGTGTTTGCTTTACTCATGACAAAACCTTGATCTTGAAGGTATGTAGTCAACCTATGGTTCCATGCCCTAGGTGCCTGCTTCAATCCATAAATAGCTTTGTTCAATTTACATACATATGTTACCTTTTTTGGGTCCTCATAGCCAAGAGGTTGAGACATATATACCTCCTTTGAAATCCAGCCATTTAGAAATGCATTTTTTACATCCAACTCATACATGTTCCAATTCTTTGATGCAGCCACACTTACCAATACCCTGATGGTTGGCATTTTGGCCACAGGTGAGAAGGTTTCTTCATAATCAATTCCTTGGGTTTGTGCAAAACCCTTTGCCACAAGGCTATCTTTGTACCTGCTTATTGATCCATCAAAATTCCTTTTGATCTTATAGATCTTCCTAGAACCAATTACATTCATAGACTCCTTCTTTGGTACTAGTTCCCAAGTATCACTCTCCTTGAGTGCTTCAATTTCCTCATCCATAGCTTCCTTCCATTCTCCTTTGGTCTTTGCCTCTTCATATGATGCTGGTTCTTCCATTGATAAATATTTTGCAAGATAAACAGAGTGCTTAGTAACTGGGGAAGTGTCATACCCATATCTGATTGGATTCTTGATCTCCCTTTGTGATCTTCTGATTGCTTGGTTGGATGATTCAGGTATATCCTCCAATTTCTTCATCTTGACTTTGCCTTTGGACTTCCATGCCTTGCACTCTTCTAGGTTGATGATGTTCTCATCATCTGAATTGATGTCTCCATTCTGAGTAGGCTCCTCCTTAGTGAGGCTTGGAAACTCCTCTTCTAAGTCATAAGGTAGTTTTACTTTCCTACATTCACTATCAAACCAAGAGTCATTCTCATCAAAGACAACATCTCTACTGACCATGAATCCCTTGTTTGAAGGATTTTAGAACCTGTATCCTTTCTGATTTAAATCATACCCTATGAAGATGCACTTCCCTGCCTTAGGGTCTCGCTTACCTCTTATCTGAGAAGGGATATGCACATAAGCTACACATCCAAAGATCCTGCAATGATCAAGCGAAGGTCTTCTACCATGCCATGCTTCATATGGGGTCATCCCATCAAGAGATTTGGATGGAAACCTATTTACAAGATAAGTGGCAATAGATACACTCTCTGCCCACAAGTAGTTAGGTAATTTTTTCTCATTTAACATTGACCTAGGTGTTTCAACAATTAATCTATTTCTCCTCTCTGCCAGCCCATTTTTCTCAGGGGTATACCTTGTTGTGATTTCTCTTTTGAATCCTCTGTCTTGCAAGATTATATCAAACTCATTTGAGAAATAGTCACCTCCTCCACCTGACCTTAGTCTTTTTAGATTTCTCCCTGTTTGGTTCTCAACAAGTGCAAGATACATTTTAAAGCAATGGAATACTTCATCTTTGTGCTTCATAAAGTACAATACAGTCCACCTACTGTAATCATCAATGAAAGATACATGATACCTTGATCCAAAGATTGAGGAATCCTTGCTTGGTCCCCATACATCTATATGGACAAGCTCTAGGTAGTCCTCATGCATGTAGCCTTTCCTTGAGACGGGTAACATGTGAGATTCCAAACTGAGAAGCACCACATTTGTTGATTGGATACATTGGGTATCCCAAGCACACATTGATCTCTACATATTTGTTTCAAGGTTCTTTCACCAACATGCCCTAATCTTTTATGCCAAATTTCAAGCTCTGATAATGTTTGATCTTTATAACTATAAATGGCAATGTTCCTTGTGTCCTCAAGTTCAAAAGTGAATAGTCTACCTGTCTTGTCTCCTTTGGCAATTCTCTTGAACCCATGTTGGGGATCCTCCACAAATGCTCCATACTGGTCGAATATAACCTGCAAACCCTTTTCCACAATCTGTCCAACACTCATAAAATTCTTGGTAATTGTGGGTACATACAAAACCCTACTCAACAGATTCTTGTTTCCATAAGAGGTCTTAACATTCCCTACTTTAGTGACTGAGTGCTTGGTGTCATCACGTGTTTGTACCTAATGCTTACCCTTTGGTTACTCAAGGTCAAGGAGAAGAGCTACATTGCCTGCCACACGGTTTGAGCATCCTGAGTCAATGTAGAAGAGATGGTCATCATTGATACCTGGTTTTGAAGTCATGTCCATAATCAAAAGGGAATCTTCTTACTCCTCTTTGTAGTTGTTGTAATCTTTTTTGGATTTGTATCCTCCTTGGTAGTTGCTATTATAGTTGTTGTTGTAGTTGTTCTTGTATCCTTGGTGATGATTGAATCTTCCTCTTGATTGTGTATATCCACCTCTTTGATATCCTCTACCTCTATGATTCTTGAAGTTCCTAAAACACTCATCTGTAGTATGATTTGATAAACCACAAATATTGCATGGTGAGGAGTTATAAGATCTCCCCCTAGCTTTCTTACCTCCTCTACCCCTTCCTCTTGAGGTTCTACCTCTCCCTGCATAGTTGGCTTGGGAGGTAGTTCCTTCATCTTCAACCTTTTTGTTCCTCCCTTTCTCATTGGACTTACTCTTATCAATATATAGGGCAGAAGAGCTATTACCTCTTCATGAATCTCTATTATTGTTGAGCTTGGCTTCATGGGTAAATAGTTGCCCCATGAGTGTGATAAGGTCTAGAATCTGCATGTCCATGGCAGTTGTGAAGCTCTCCCATTTGTCATCAACTTTAATACCATTGATTACTTACCTTACAATCTGCTCCTCTTCAATTTCTTCTCCTATGTTTGCCAATTGATCTGCTACATCTTTGACTTTGGCCACATACTCTGAGATACCTTGCTTAGGTTGCTTTCTTTGAGTGGTAAACTCATCCACAATTGGTTCTTCCTAGCCCTTGTGTTGGAAGAGAAATAAGAGGACAATGTTTCCCAAGTCTCTTGGGATGTCTTATAGTTCCTAATATGTGGAAGAAGAAAATCAGAGATTGAGTTAAGTAAGTAGGACCTTGCTAATGCATCCTTATAACACCATGTGTTGAGTCTTTCATGCTCCTCTCTTGTAGGTTGTCCTTTGCTTCTAAATATGGGCATCTCCTCATCTCCTGAGATGTATCCATAGAGGCTTCTTCCTTGCAAGTATGTCTTCATCCTTAAACACCATGCTTGATAGTTGTTCCCATCCAATTTATCAATGAAAGAAGGAAAACCATCTCCCATTTTACCTTTAGCTTTGCTCTGATACCACTGTGGGGATAGATGAATGGACACTCCAAGAAATGAGTAGGTACTGCCAAATCCTGCTTAGTACTAGCCTCTTGTAGCTTCAAATTTGTGTTGTGGGCCCTCGTAGCTTTCCAATGACACTATGCAAGTGCCTATGTACTTTGGAAATGATGTATGAAAGGATTAAATAAAAAAAACTACTTCCAAATAGAAGGATCAATGAAAACCTTCTAATTTTTATAATACACCTACTGCTTGTTATGCTTAGTGCTACCAATACAATAAAAATTAGAAAAAATCCTTTTATAAGTATCTAATTAGCTTAGTAAGCTAATGATTCCAAGTGAAATCACTTAAAATGATGCACTATACATAGAGCAATCAATTGAACAAATGAATCATTACCCCCAATTTTTTAGGACCTCTGTAGAGTTTGAATAGTGAGTGCTTCAATGCTCTTTTCTCCAAATTGGCTAAATGGATTTACTTCAAACTTTTTCAGCATGTAGATAATTCCAAGAAGCTATAGATCATTGAAATTGGTGGAGAAATGATGGAGATATGATCAGCACAAGTTAACATATATTAATGACTATAATAGAGATATCATAGATGAACAATGTAGATGTATTGTATTAACGAACAATGTTGTACAAGATCATAGGCTTGACAATCATAGCCTAATGATGGAGAGTAGTGTAGGCTATAGTGTAGACCTCAGACTCTTACATAATAGCAATGGAGAGCTCAGAATTGGAGACTTCTGCTCGTGACTTTTTCAAGTCACTTTATATAAGTGCTTCATTCAAATTTGAATTTGAATTCAACTTTTGGCTCTCTCTAAAAGTAGTACTTCAATCTAGGAAATATTCGCTCAATGAAGTAGTTACTTTTCCTACTAAAAAATCCACGAGTTTTTGGTAGGTGATTACAAATATTCTCTCAAGTCAAATAAATGACTTTTACAAATGTAAAAAGATAAAGTTCTTCCTAGCAATGGTTTCCATGGAGCTTCATATGTTTATGAAATTCAAGCCAAATGTGTGGGCTTGGACTTTGCACCAAATTACATCACATTAGAATAATATGGCTCCCAATTAGGTTCTACCAATGGTGCTTTATATTTATAGATCATTATGCTCAGGTGATTCCGTATAGTAAGTTAATGGGCTATCTATATGTGTTGAATCAAAGCTTTGAGCATTATGATCACTATTTGAAATCATTGGGAATTCTAGAACTATAGTTATCTTTAGGTTATCTTCTATCATTGCATATTTGACCTAAAATTACATTGGCAGAGGATGGTGCTTGTTAACCTAACACGGGTTGAGGTCTCTGTTATTCGAGATAGTGCGGTTGATTTTTGAAGTTTATATTAGGTTTTTTGATATTGATTTTGATCCATATCTAGTTGCTGGTAAGGTTGCTAGTAGTTTCACCTAATTGCTTGTTTATTGAAGGACAAATCTTGCATAGTGTGATTTGTATATTTTCTCTCAATGGTGCATTACTAAGAATTCAAGTTTCCCAAATTCTGAGCTAGCAAGGGGCATACATTCACCATGTGGTCTCCTCCACAAGCATAACAACACTCTATGGGGACTATTCTAGGGACTTTTCTACTTGGTAATCCTAAATTTTGAGCCACTTGTTCAAATAATTTGTCTATTGAGGTGTAGTGTTTGGATGTGAATCTAGTAGAATAATCTGAATCTTTATAGAGTTTAGAAAATTCTATCTCATCACCCAAATTATCTTCGACTCAATGCACATTCTTACACATTCCTCTATGATTCATGCCTTCTTAAGATAGACGCATGACCGTAGCTTTGCACTCAATAAGCTGTTTAAAAGGAGGGAAACTTGCTTAGCCTAAGTAAGGAGCTTTGGGATTGGAAATCTTTCAATGTATTGTCTAAACCTACATCCTACTAGCCTAGCGATTTCCTATTATTTTGGAGAACTTAATAATGAACACATATAGTTATTGGCTAATATCCCTAAATTGACCTTGATGTAGGGGTTGAAACCATGTTAATGTTGTATTCTTCAAGGTTAGTCCAAAAGCATTATATTGCATGAATAAATCCTTGACCTGTTCAACTCTTAACACTTGCTTCAATTTGGCCACATGATTGTATGGATCTCCTGTGTCATCAAAGAAATTCTTTATGGAATTCACTAAATGAGCGGGTCTCAAAACTATAGGATGTTCTCTTGTTCTAGGTAGGGGAACTTTCTCCATACCTTTTTTGTTTCTAGATACTCTAGGTCTTTCTCTTTTTGCTCTATCACTATCTAGTCTAGACCTCTCTCTTCATGTCATGTGTACAAAGCTCACTTTTGGTCACTCTTTTGATTTCTCTTTGTGTGCTCCTTAGACATGAGAAGGTCCAGCCCCATGCTGACTATGAGGATTAGTAGACTTGTGTGAGGGAAAATTGGTTCACCCTTCCAAGTATAAGAATGCCTACTATGCTCCATTATTGAATACATCCTTTTTGAAGTGTTATCCACGTAGATGCTTTTTCTTGGGACATCAAGGTCCTTGAATTCATATATGATTACTCCATCTACTTTACTAGGCTTTTCAGGCTTGAATCTCCAAATGCTTCAACTCTCTCTATTCATGAAGAGTTCTATACTTTTATTTTCTTGGGGGATCCACTCGAGTGTTATGATCCTAGATAACATAGATTTTTGTATAGGAGTTCTAGGCTCTCATTCTCTATTATCCTGATCCAAGTCTCCTATCTCAAACTCTAGGATGATCAATCCAAACTCGTCTATCCTATCAAGTCAGCTCATAACCACATACATGGTTCTGTGCTTATCTAGATAGGATCCCTCTTCGAACTTGGCTACAAGGTCTCAATTCCAAAGGGCTATTTTGGGTTCCTAAGTTGCGGCACTTATCTCCTCAAACCATTCTCATAGATGCAAGCACCTAAGGAGTTGGTTTAGATGTATTCTAATTGAGTCTTGTAGGTATCTTCTCGAGTTTGCAAATATGCCAACCCTAAACTTCCTATACATCTCTCCATGCTAAAGAACATCTCTAAATCGGTTATGTCTGAGTTCAACACGTATGGATAGTCACTCAACTCTTGAACCACAACCTAGCATTGTGATTGACACTAGCTTCTGATGATTTGAGGCTTTGTCTATCAACTTGGCCTATGTGTCTACCTAATCTAAGGTTCATACAATCCACTTAGTTACCCAATGTCAGAGTACAACCATGTTGCAATGTTCCTAGTATCATTTACTTGTTTGTTTTAGTTTTCCTTTGATGTAGCACCTTGTCTTTATAATCATGTTGTTAGGAATACTTGACTTTTAATGTCACTTTTGTTTGATCAATCAAATAATTTCTTTCCCTTTAGGGTTTTCCTTAACTTTGCTCTAACTAAATCTTGTACTTGAGAAAATGAGGGTTTCTTGACCTTGGTTTCTGCCTATCATAGCCTGAATTATCCAATACCACCTAACTGCACTTAGCCTAAGCTAAATTGACTGAGCGGGTTGAGAGATCATCCAACCTTGAGTCACATGCACTTGAAATAGCTCTAGTGCTCATGATGCCTATCCCAAGCATTGCTTTCCACTGGCATCTTGTTTTTCCACATGAATAGCTCCAAAAGTCTATGAAAATCCCAAAAATTTAGGCTTCATTTGACCAAAATTTGACAAATAACAAAAACTTCCAAAATTCCTATCTATCATGAAAGACAATGTCTATTGAGATAGAAGACCTATCATCGATGTCCATCTATCATGATAGACATGTTTGTCACAATAGATGGGCCTATTCCAACAAATGGTATCCATCATCTATCGTCCATCATCTGTCGTTTGTCATCTATCATCTATTGTCTATCATCTATCATCTATCATCTATTGTGTATCATCTATCATGAACTCTATCTACCACAATTGGTTCTCTGCCCTCACATAGAGACCATCCATCAAAATTGATGGATGGTCTCTATGTAGGGGTCTATCTGTCACGATAGATGATGTCTATTGTGATAGACGGGGTCTATCATAACTTTTTCTCTGTCGTGATAGATGGTGTCTATTGCAATAGACAAAAAAAAACACAAATTTTTGAAGTGTGAGTAGTTTTTTGGATGCTCATGATGTGTGGTCTATCATGCCTATGATGAAATATGGACTTTTTCTATCTATCATGATAGACAGAGGTCATCATCAGAGGCCATGCATAGGGTTTTGTCATACCTACTAATGATCTTGGAGTTGATGATGGAGTAGATTTCTATAGAAAACACTCAAGAATACACAAATAAAAACACACAAAATTGCTCGCTCTCTCTCACTAGTGAGATGAGTGAAATGGAGTGGAAGGGGGGAATATGAAAAAAAAATTGAAATTTTTGGTGATGAAGAAGATGCAAGGAGATGGAGAGTAGAGATGGTGGAGATGGTAATGGAGATAAAAAAATTAAAGAACATAGAAAAATTACCTAGTTGCCTACAATTCCAACATCAAGACTCTATTTTCAAATGTTGCACTATTCCTTATTTGAGATTTCTTTTATTCATGGATAATTACTTGCCTAAATGCAAGTTCATGAATTACGTCGCCTCAAACCTTAAATTTTCTCGCACATACATCTTGGTGCCTTGATCTTGAATTACTTTTCCTTTCTTTAATAAAATTATTTATCTTGTCTTTTTGTCGAATCGTTAGGAATGACTTATGGGAACGTACTTTTTCAATTTGATCGTTCGATTATGTTCTTTCCCTTAGGTTTTTGAATTGATGTACATACTTGATCTTTAAACTTGATGTTTCTAAAGTATCCTTCACTTTGTTATTCCTATAGCAATCCTAATAGCTACCTAGAACTATTCACTTAGCCTACACTAGTATTGACCAAGAGGTTCAGTGTCTTCCAACCTCAATATGCATAATCTTTGAAGTTCTTTCAAGTTTAAGACAATGTCACAAGCTTCTTTTGGCACAACGGAGCATAAATTTCCAATGCATGGAAGTTGCATGCACACCTTGTATGCTTGATACACCTTGAAAATCATAAAAAAAGTATTGAAAATGGCCCAAAATGACAATAAAAAATATTACTAAGTAGTCTATTTATCATGATAAACTTGTCCTTCATGATAGAGGGGTGTATTGTGATAGAGTGATTCGTCACAATAGAAGGTTCTTATCATGATAAAGGGATCTTATCAATGTTTGGTCTCTCACAATAGAATGATATATCATGATAGGTCGATCTTGTCATGAATTTAATATGTCACGAAAGAGTGGTCTATCACAATAGATTGTGGCCTATCATGGGTCTCTATCGTGATAAGGGGGGCCGATCACAATAGAGTGGTCTATCATGATAGATCAGTCTATCCTAATAGAAGGTGTCTACCATTGTAGATGGGCTTCATGGAACCGATCTATCATGATTAGATGATCTTGTCGTGATACATGATATCTATTGCAATAGAGGGTGCCTATCATATAGTTGCTTTGTCATGATGGATGGGTCTCTTGCGATAGATAGGTAGTCCATTGGGGGTGCTCTATTGGGATAACGAAGTTTGTCATGATAGAGTGAAGTTTTCATCTGTTTGCAAATGTCTCTATAGTGCTAGAAAGACACTATAGAGGCCTAACATGATGTGCTAATGTAATGCTAAAAGAAATACTTTTTCATTTTATCATGATATTCTAAGCATGATGCTTTGGGATTTTTGAAATGGTCTTCTGTATCTGTATAGGCTACTAGAGGTGATGATCACTTGAAAAGACCAAAAAACAATAAAGAACATGAAAAAATCACACAGTATCGCTCTCTCTCACACATACACACACAAGAAATGAGGAATGAATGGAGAACGAAGGCTACAAGGTTTTCGATGTGAAATTTTAGTTAAGAAGAAGATGGAAGTTGAAGGTAAATGGGGGTGAATGGAGGTGGTAGAAGTGGAAATGGGTAAGAAAATGGCAAGGATTCACTAAAAATCTACTTCCCAATGACTCTAGTGTCTCTTCTCTACATTCTTACCATCACATGCTCATCCCTTGAGTAGTTCTTCATGGAAATGGTGCCGAAAATGTGTCATAGAACAATCGCAAGCACCAGTAATTTTTATGGAAGAATCAAACATGAAACGTTTTGAACCTAGAGAAGGAAATGGAAGCAAATTGATTGACTTGAAAAGAGACTTGTTGATATGGATGTTGATGATGGAAAGAGATTGATCAAATGGAACTTTGCATGATTCACTTATACCTAGGAGATTATTTTTCCATTATAGTTTTAGATTATGAGATTCTAGAGAAGGTACAACAAAATCTACGCAATGGTTATGAGAAGCACAATGTAGAGAATAAAGTATATCTACTAAGAAGCTATATGATTTGTGAATGGAAGGTACATAACATATGAATAATCATCTAAATGAATTTGATGCCCTATTCTTTTAACTAAAAACATAGAAGATGAACATGATGGTCAGATGGAAATAATTATCTTACTATGTACATTCTCATCTTCATGAAGTACATTTTACACAACCACAAGCAATAGTGAACCTAGTGAAAAACTTATCTACAATGATAATTTGTGCACTTTTGAGTGAAAAAGATTGCACATATTCTATCTACCACATAGAATGGAGACTCATACAAAATTTTTTACTCTAATCATTAAAATAATAAAAAACATGTTAGAATCAAGAATAAAGGCAAAAAAGGTCAATTTTAAAAGCTAGACCGGTCTTGTAAGGATCCCTAATTTTTAAAGATAAAAAAGGAATTAAGAGCATAAACAATACCACTTCTTGTTTGATTTATTAAAATATAGGGAAAAAGTACGTTTGAGTTCAGGTGCAGTCAAATTGGATTTAGTTCATTAGATGTTTTATATCAATGGTTATGAGTAAAAGAGAAGGAACAACTCAAAGGAGCACAGTAGAGAGAGAATCTCAAAATTATAGTCAATATCAACCTTTCAAGCTTGAAAATCCAATGGCATAGTAAAATCCATGCAATCCAAAAATTCACCATGAATAGAGGTCGTCCGATGCATGGAAATCCAATGGGACTACATGATTAACACTAATCCAATTTAAAGAAGCTCTCTAGCCGTCCAATGGATGCAAAATCTAAAGATGGGCATCAATAGGCACCTCTCTCAAGAGGGCTCATCCAACACCCTTAGACCATGGGCCAATCTAATGGTCTATATCCATAAGCACCTTTTCACAAAGCTATCTAATTTATGCCATTTCATTCACATTGAAATCCAATGGTGAAAATGGATAGGAACATTTTTTCCTACAAGCTCAATGTGATTCGTTGATCTTTGGTTGAATCTAATGGTCAAGAATCAATTCTGCTTCAAAATTCAAACTCTAAACCACTATGTACAAGCTGCAATTTCTGTGTAGCCTGAACTGAACCATCTTTTGGAAAGGAGGAGCGCTGCATTTTGCCCAAAATACAGCCTTCATAAACATGTTTTCCAGGTGCCTCAAGTTTGGGCAAAGAGGACACCATTTTAGATTTTTGCAGGCATAGCAAACTAGCAAAATTCAGATGACCAAAGCGTGCATGCCAAAGCTTTGCATCTGACATAACCTGAGAATCATTTACTGCACATGCCAAATCATTTTCAGATCTTTCATAGTCTATGAGCTTATACAGCCCACGACATAAAATGGCAGAAGCAATAATCACATCGCCATTTGACAGATCATGAACTGTACATTTGTCATCAATAAATTTCACAACCAAGCCAATCTTGGCTAATGCAAAAACTGATAACAGATTCTTCTTGATCCTTGGCACAAATAAAGCATCTGACAAAGTGAAAGAACTACCATCAGCAGTAGTCAAAATGATCTTACCAACTCCCATAACAGGATAAGAGGAGTTGTTGGCACATGTAACAGTATTCCCTGTGGGGGCAGGCTCGAGTGAAGAGAAGAAACTGCGCTACAAGGTAATATGTTTGGTCGCCCCACTGTCAAAGTACCAAACATCTGAGTCTACTGCAGACATGCACTGCTCATGAGAAGATGGGTCAAAACTGCAAACAGTAGTGAACGCCCATTCTTCTTCCTGCGTAAGATTAGTAGACTCCATTTTTGGTGTAGAGGCTTCTACAACAACCATTCCAGCCTCTTTCTTCTTTGCCTCTTTTGCAGCTAGTTTTGGACAGTTCTTTATGATATGATCATTCCATTTACAGTACTTACAAAACAATTTTTGATTTTCTGATTTTTTCTCATCTTTGTCTTGGTTCTTCGAACAGCATTTGCAGATTTCTGCTTACTAGTAGAAGAACTCCATTTTCCTTTGCCCTTCTGACTAGCCAGGAAAGCTTGATCTGCAACACGCATAATGGACCTGTTCTGCCTTGACTGATCTTCCTGCAATAGAACAGAGAGTAACTCCTCAAATGACAAGGCATTTGGATTGCCTTTCATCATCAACCAAAGAGTAGAAGCAAAACTCTCATATGAATCAGGAAGACCATTCAGAACGGTCTGCAGAAGTGAGCTATCTGGTATAACCTCATCAGCAAAAATCAACTGTTCCTTCAAGTCTTTGATCTTTGTTAGGAAACTGCCCATAGAATCACCTTCATTCATGTGCTCACTCTCCAACTGTTTTCGGAGGTAAGCAACACGAGCCTCATTCCTAGCTTGGTACAATGTGGTAAGTGTATCCCAGGCATACTTAGCTATTCTGCAAGAGCGAATGTGAGTCCCAGACAAAGCTATCAATGCATGTGTCTGGGCATCTCTGCCATCCCAGCGAATCTGCTCTGCAATAGGTGCAGCAGAAACAGCAGCACGAACAAGAATCTGCGGAATATCATCTTCGACACCATCTTCATCAGCTCCAGCACCTGTATTTGCAGTACCTGTAGTCAGAGGTGTAATAGGACGTCTTTCAACACCCTACACAATGTTCCACAATCCTTTTGCCACCAATACATGTCGCATCATATAAACCCATAATGGGTAGTTGGTACCATCCAACTTATCCTCAACAGCCAACATACGGAATACATCACAGCTTTTAGCCATGGCCGGTGACTAAAATACCTTGATGTAGAAAATTGATTGTATCTCAAAACGTTGAACAGAACTACCCATACGAGTTCTACTAGACCTGTAGCAGACTTCGAGATGCTTAAACTGGCGAACAGAAACTGGTATATACCTTTGGCACAAAAAGACAAAATAGCATGCACAAGCACTACGATAGTGTGTTTGGAGGCCGAAACGAGCTCAGATCGCGATTTCGGCACCACAAAGCGAAGCAGTTTTGATCTCAAAAACACGCTGAGTATGCTCACCAAAATTTATGCGATTCTGAGACTGCAAACGGAGGAGTGTCGATGGCACCCTAGATGAAGCGACGACCTGCTCTGATACCAATTGTTGGAGTTAGACGTCTGCGGAAGCATGCGAACAGCACAAGGGAGAAGAAGAAGCTTGGAGCACAACACACAATACTGAATGTATTACTAGAGAATGTACAAAGATAAGTAGCCCATTAGGGCAATAGGCGTATATACAAGCCAGGGGAAAAAAACCTCCTAAAGAGGGAAAAAAGTTCCTCGGCAGTCCTAGTGTGTTCACACACATCACTACCTAAATATATCAACAAAGACCACTCCATGTGCTCTATTTCATAAATAAATATGGTCACCATCAACTTATTAATTTATTCCTTTTTTTTTGGAATAGGTATGATTGTAGGTGTAGGGTGAGTTTTTAATAGGTTCTATATTGCTTGTTATAGGGATCCTATGATAACAAATTTCTAAACCGACACCTTTCAAATCCTTGTAGGTCCATGCAAAAACATCTTTATATTCTCTTAAGAATGAGACCGAGAAGTTTTCTTCTTCTAGGGTGAGATCATTGGTGATAGAGGGTGAGATCAATGGTGACTTGAGTGCACATATATGAACTAATTTCATGCCTTACAACTACCTTCTTTTTTTTTGTTATCATAAGATTCACCCAGAGAAACTTCTCTTTTAGGCATCTCTATTTTAATATGTCATTCCTCAAATATATACTCTTTCATAGAACTTCAAAAACTAATTTATTCTTTTTCTCTTCTTCTTTGATGGCAGTGGAATTAATTTTAGTCACTTGATACAATCTTTGGTGTAAGTGAATGCCTTAGGCTATTCTCGAGAGTTGAGAAGTCCCATCTATATTATTTGAATGATAGGGTGTATCATAAATATATGTGAGTTCTCCTTTGTCTTTAGGATACTTTTGAATTTCTCATCTTCTTTCCACTTGTTCGTGCTCTTCTCTTACACCATCTAAAATTAGAAGTTTAGGTAAAACAATATCCATCACTTCCTTTTCTTCAATTATTGTTTCCATGAATAGATCATAGCCTTCATTAGCTTGATATTTTATTAATTTTTGTTCATTGGAAGCTACATCTAATGTGGTTACCATATGTGCCTAATTCTAAGGTTCAAATTCTTATCAAGGAAACATATAGGCATATTGGCATGATCTTCCATAAGCCTATTAGATTTACATTCTTTCCTCTTCTTGTTGTGCTCCTTGGCGCATCCACAAGTGAGTATTCTCTTTCATCCAATTTTCTTCTATGCGTTCTAGACCTTCAGAGGGTCCACCAATTAACTCCATCTACATTATTGTGGATGTTGTCCCATTGGAGGGGTGCACATCACGATAAGCATTTGAAATCAAATTAATTCTAGTATTTCTTTTGTGATGTTGCAGATAGAGTACATAACAACATCAATCTTGGACAATAGAAGTTTGTTTGAAGAAAGTCCATCACAAAAGAAACTCATAATTGCTAGCTTTTCCAAACTCATTGTTTGAATTCTACACCACATGTAGTCAACAAAACTCCTTCTTACATACCTGAAGGCTTGTCCATGTATCCATATGCTAACTTAAGTTTCATCTCAGTTGGTCTAAATGCTTGTTTACCCCACTTTATCCATAGAGTCTTGGTGGCAAGGACTACCTCAACGCTTGAGTCGATAATAGCCTTCGTGGTAATGGGAATACAACTAGTGCCCTCATGGCCTTCACTATACTCACCCACCATATCAAGATGTATTTGTGTTACATGTATTTGTGTTACATGTGTTTAGGATCTACGCCTACTTTTTTGGAAATATCCTTCTAATAGTGAGGTTTGAGTTTCATTTCCTTTATTGTGGGAGTATAATTCACTTTGGATAAATGAAGTTCATCCATAGTGTTTAGAGATCCATCTTTTTATTTTTTGCTTCTTGAATCTCAACAATGTGATTTTCTTGCATTCCAAAGCATCCTCATATAATCCTGAATACCTTGGAAATGTACTCTGTCTCATTTCCTCATAGTAAAAAAACGTTCTCACTAATGTTACCAATACTTTGTACATAAACATGCTTTGAAAGTGCAATGTTTGCATCTCAACTTCCTCAAAAGGAGGTTTAATTGATTTCATATTCTTCCATTTGTGTTCTTAAGCTTTCATAAAAGGGTTCTCTTGCCATGAAGTCTCACATCTAGAATGTGAGATTTAGTGTAATTATTGTCTCTGCACAACAACTTAGTATCGTCATTTCTAGGAATTTCTAGTTGTCTTTATTCATGTTGTAGTGAAGGCTCTAACAAAGGTAGTACCTTGTGACTTTGAGGATTCTCAACATGGAAAATAGATAATTTCCTTCTAAAGCCTCTTGGGTGAGAGTTTTTAGGAGGAGGTATTGGATGCTTGATAACTTGATCATCAATTTTAGGGTCATGTGATTTATTGATAGGCATAAAATTTTCTAATGATTTTTGGTCATGTAGTCTCCGTGTTCCCCATCAATTTATTAATACTTGGAGAGAAGATGAATTGGTTTGTTGAAGCATTAGTTGAAACAAAGGATCAAACATTCAAGATGGGACGAGGTGCCTTCTCTAGACATGTTTAGCCACTTTTATCATCCTTATACACATGTCCAATATCTCTTTTTCTGACTCTACTATGGGATATCACGTTTCATGATATTGAAATGAAGATCCTTTTGCTATCCTAGCATGATAAGCATGTGCCAACACTGATTGTGCCAATCTTCTCTTGGCTTTCTCTCTTTCTTCTATTCACACTCTAAATTCTAATTCTCAATCATCTAATTTCATATTTGCATAAATGAGAGATTTTTCTAAGTCAGTTAGCTTCTATTTCTAGGAACTCTCCCTCTTGGCACGTCTCTCCTTCCATCTAAGCTTTTTTCATCCTATTTCCCTTGTTGAGATGCTTGGAAAACTAGAGGATGATTTATTTTAATTTTATTTTCTTGCATTCTTATGCCCTTTGGAGATTTGATATGATTCTTAATCAACACCATTAGAATTTTCAATCACTTCACTAGATATGGGATAAATTTTAGAATATTTTAGGGATTTAGCTTCTCCTCTCGCATCAATTTGAACTCATCTTGGATTATCTAAATGACTACTTGAAGGTATCTGAGCTATCACATTCAAGGGTGTTACCTTCACAGCATTTGGATTCTTTAGACAATCCCACAAGACATGTTCAATAGCACACCCTTCAAAAAAATCCACGAATTGGTTTCTATTGTGTGTTTTGAACTTCTGCATGAGGAAATTTTTGTATGTGATGGTCCCCTTGGCACTTGTACAAGGATCTCTCGACAATGGAATTATTTGCAGTCATCCTACACCCTTTGTTTTTATGATTTTTTTGAGGTGTCGCGTTAGTGTACCAAAACCTTGTTGATTCCAACTCATCTTGCCTAGATTAAATGATTATCTCACTCCATGCTAGCCACGCTTCTATGATTTTTGAGAGTCTTTTGAGATTTCCAAGCTGTTTGCTAAGTTATCTCCCAGTTCAATGCATTCTTGAATGCACTCATCCAATGAAAAAGGTCCTTTGATGTAGAGTAACCTCTGTAACTTGCTACTAGCTAAACCATCCATGAATAACAAGACCACATTTTCCTTTGAGGGTAACTCATGAGATGGACGTATGGAAATGTATTTCTTAAACTTCCATGAAGTGAATCTCACAGTTTCCAATCTTGAGCATTTGGAATTGTGGACCTATGATTTGAAATAACTCACCAATAAATTCTTCAAGAAAATGGTCGAAATTACCAAAACTTTCAAATTACCACATCAAAGTAGATATTTTGAGGATGAGCCCAAAGACCTCATATTGGGTTGCTCGGCTCGAAGTATTTTGGAAATGAACGAGAGATCTTATAGAGCACACAAATGTTTTTGGAAAATTCACAAAGAAATCCTTTTGGAAATTTAACTCCAATGAACTTTTCACTAAATCACGTAAACATTCATGTTCATGCAGTTTTCCATAGTGTTCAAAATTCATCGAATTATAAGTGAACAAAATTCTTTCTTGTTCGATTCCCAATGCACATCTGAAATATCAAGTCTTCATTCCCAATGCGACCTTCGAGATTGAGTTATACAAATGGTGCAAAATATAATCATAAAATATCCCCATTCAAATGCATTGAGTCTATCAAATGTCCTTTCAAACATAAGGTTCAAGCAAGCTTTGCACAAAGAACCATGCCTCCATATTAATGGTGATTGAGCCCCCACTATGGGCAGCCTCAAAATTTTCAAGAGACTCTTGACAAGACCTTAAAGGTTCTCAATAATTCATGGTAACGATTTGGGAAAAATAGTTTGATGAGTAGAACTCCTACGAGGATTGTGATAGTGAAAGCATCATAATCGACCCCGATTTTGAGTCAAAAGAGGCTTATTTAGAAGAAGTAGGTGTAACCCATTGTGATGATTACTCTAATGTATTCTTCATAGAGGAATGTTCTATGGATTAGGCCCATGATACAAAAAGAGTGGAAGAAAAGCACCCAAAAACATTATTGAAGCCCTATAGAATTTTAAAATGTACAAAGTAGAGGAAAGGATGATAGCTATTCAAATGCCTAAGAGAGAGGCAAAAGATGGAGTGGTGTATGAAAACAAAGAGTAGACCATGAAACTAATAGTGAATAAATAAGGCAACGAGGATAGATGTACTATTGTTGGAAAAGATGTGTCTTTAAAGGAGGAGCAACAACTGATTGAATTGCTACCAGAATATAGGGATGCTTTTTTATGGACTTGTAAGGATCTAAAAGCAGTTGATCCCGAAATTTGCACACCTAGGATAACTAATGACTCTAGAAGCTAGACCTTCCATGAAAAGACCCTATAAAGAGAATGATGACTATTTAACCAAGATAAAGGAAAAAATAGACAAAATATTGCCCACAAGAAGCATAAATAAAATAGAGCACACTGAGTGGGTATCTTTTATAGTGGTAGTACCATAATTGAATGAAAAACTTAGGTTTTGCATCAACTTAAAGAAATGTAATGTCGCTACTATTAGAGATAGCTATCCACTCCCAATTACACATCATCTTTTGAAAAGAGTAGCAACTAATGAAGTGTAGAACTTCATTGATGGCTTCTTAGTTTATAATCAAGTAGCTATTGCTCTTGAAAGACCAACATAAGACAAACTTGTCTACTAAATGGGGCACCTATGCCTTAAGGGTTATGCTTTTTTGTTTTGACCAATGCACCAACCACTTTCCAAATATTTATCAGCTCCTAAGAAATGATTGCCTTGGATAGAGGGATGGTTAGTACTCTCTCGTCTCCATCCCTCTCTTCATTTTCAAGAAAAACCAAAAATAAATTGTTGAGTTTTGTTGGTTGTAAGCTTGCATTTCCCCCACAAATTTGCACTTAAGAGTCTCTATCTTTCACGGATGAGAGATTCATCGCTTGTGACATGGTTGGACCTCCTTTTAATTTCGAATTTGTGCATACAAGTCGGTGGTGGGGAGGGAAGTCGGCCATTACCCTCATCATTCATTCCCTCTCGGAAGTGTCAAATTGAAGAGATGTGTGCACATCTTTCTTTTGTGTGAAGGAATAAAAGGTAGACTTCGAACAAACGGTTACGTGGAAACATTAACTCCATGGGAATGATTGGAAAGTTTGCATGGGTTGTTTGGTGTGGGGAGGTTAATCCTCTCCCTACAACCTTGTCTCTCAACCACTTTGGGGTTGAGCTCTTTTGTGAACTCCCCCTTCCTCTCTACTACCTAGGTTGTTGTTGGGGTTGAGCATCCATCTACTCCCCCTCTTTTGATTGCTCTACATGGGTGTAGCTTCACTCCCCTTCATCCTCATTGCATAAGGTTGTGGGTGTTGCATTCGACTGTTTCCTCATTGTTTTGTAGGTCTATAGAATACATTGAGTCTTCTCTGTCCTCTTATGGGATTATGTTAGGACCCGCAACTTTGAGAATCCTCACTTCAAAGAGACGACAATATAAAATTTTTTGAGGAACCATTTTCATGTGCTTACTATATATATGCATCAATTAGAGTGCCTTTATCACTTTATTGGTAGCCTTATGCTTTTCATTTTAGGTTTTGGAGCTTCCAAAGAGGTGAAGCTCATGTTTTATCTTCACATTTGCAAGATGCCATGTTTTTTTACATGCCCCAAAACATCAAGTTTCTATTTATTCATGTTACTTTTGGGCTAGAAATTCCCTTCATGCCTCATCCTCTTGCCATAGATTTCATTATAATGCCGTGTCTTAGTGCAAAACTCCTTATGGAAAGTTTGGGAAAGTTTGGTTTATTGAGAATGTTGAAAGTTTTTCAAGCTCAAGAGTGTGGGAACATGCCCCAAATTGAACCTTCCACATCATCCACAATCAAAGGAGGCTGATTTCCACGAGTTGGAGGCATCCAATTATGCCCATAATGGAAAGAAGTTGATTAGAGAAGATTTAGCTCACCTCTTGATGTGATTGGACCTCACTTTTGACATGTATATGCTTTTGATTGGTTAAAGAGTTTAGTATGTGGTCTTTAAAACCTCTAATGAGTTGTATTATGACTTAGAGTCGTGGAAATACGTGCCCAAGCTGCCCCCTTGCTTAAGCACAGCCCCTACTAGTTGTTCTCTGCATATTTTGCAGAAATTTCACTTTTACACACTCTATCTATCTATATGTTTTTGGCAGACCCCCCGGTATTGTAATTGTTGTTTCTCCTTCATCCGGAATCCATTTGCAATTATTTTTGCCTTGTTGGAAAGCTTATAAGTTGTACTTTGTTTGGTCTAAGTCTCAGCTTCAGTGCCTGCACATGTGCAGAGAAATGTCCAGAACAATGTCTGTTTAGTTAGCTCATACTCTGTGAAGAGATCAAGTTATCTGTTTTGTTGCAGCTGGTTGAGGCATCATCCAGTATCCAAATGGAGTGATTTTACTCTCATTTGAAAGCTCTTAAAGTCTAAATTATGCTTGCAAAATTTTATTTTCATTCTCTACATATACTCAGAGAAACTCAGAAAATACAGAACCTATGTCTGAAAAATTTCAGGATCTTAGGAGGGTTCATTTGCTTTTGTTGTGCACATAGGAGTGTTTATCCTCCAACAGTGGTATCAGAGCTATAAGTGGAGTATGAAAGAGAGAAGAAGGAGCTACTGAAGTGAAGTAAAGAATTCATCAAAGTTTGAAGGAAGGAAGCAAAGAACGGGCACATCAACAACAAGGGGAAGCAAATACATCATCAAATCAAAGACGAAGCTTCATCAAGAGGAGTAGCTCTATGTTTTGAGGTAAAAGACATCCTTTTCAACTTCATTGCATCAAGGGGGAGGTTCAAAAGAGTTAGGAGGCACCATGGCTGATCTCAATGCTCAGATTGAGAAGCTCGAAAAAGGAAACTACCAACCGTGGCAATTTAGAATAAGCAATTTTTTGATGGGGAAAGGTTTGTGGGGACTTGTGAGTGGTGGAGAGCCAAAACCCTACATAGATGAGGTAAATCCAACCAATGACCACAGAAGAGCAGTAAGAGAGTGGGATGAAAGGGATAAAAGGGTCATTTTCATTTTATCTCAGCATATTAGCAACTCTATGGTAGGGCATATTCAAGATTTGGATACATCGAAGAAGGTGTGGGAGTGCTTGGAGAGATTGTATTCAACCTCCACAAAAGCTAGAAAAATTCAGCTCAAGAATGAGCTAAATAATCTTAGGAAAAGCCCCTCTCAAGGTGCTAATGATTACATATTAAAGGTTAAAGAGCTTGCAGATGCACTAGGGTCAATCGGTTGTGCCCTAGATGATGACGATCTTGTCGCCCACATCCTAAATGGACTTAGGGATGATGAAAAATGGAGGGCTTTTACAACTTCAGTGTATGTAAGGGACTCTCTTCCTGATTTTGATCAACTAATCACTCTCATGGTGACAGAGGAGATGAACCTTGGTGGTCATAATGCCAAGGATAGCCAAGGGCAATTGTTGTATGCAGGTAGAGGAAGAGGAAGACACAACCGAGGTGCTACAAGAGGAAGAGGAAGATATCAAAGCAACCAAGGAGGTCAAGGACAACAAGAAAATGCAGGTCAAAGAGGTGGAAGAGCCACAAATAGAGGAAGAGGTGGAAGATTTGGTGGAAGAGGACAAGCCACTTCAAATGGATGCTTTGTATGCGGTAAGCCCGGTCATTTTGCAAATGAATGCTATCATAGAGCTCAAAGACAAGGGAATCAAAGCAACAACAATAATTATAGAGGGCAAGGTAATTATGCAAACACATCATCCAGCCAAGGGAATGATTATTTACTTGCCATGAGGTATGGTGAAGATACAACTCAAGCTAGTGAAGATGTATGGTATGTAGACAATGGATGTAGCAATCATATGTCATGTCGAAAGGAGTTTTTTAGTAATTTGCAGGTCCCAAAGCATCAAGGGCATGTGGAAACAGGTGATAACTCAGAGCATATCATTCAACATGTGGGAGATATCAGTTTGGAAGGAAATCAAAGAGCAAAGTGCTTATCAGAGGTATTACATGTCCCTACTATTACCAAAAACTTGATTTCGGTAGGGCAAATGGTAGAAAAAGGCTATCAAGTTAGGTTCAATGAAAGAGGATGTTTTGTTGAGGATCCAAGGGCAGGTTTCAAGCTCATAGCAAAAGGAAAAAACAAAGGGAGAATGTTCACAATGGACATAAATCAGCCACACCATTCAATGTATGTCACATATGGAGACAAGAGGATAGCAGATTTGGATCTATGGCATTAACAAATAGGTCACATCAACCTACAAAAGCTCAAGGACATGCAAAGGAGGATCTTGGTAAGAGGCCTACCAAATTTTACATCTAAAATGTTGCATGAAATTTGTGTAGCTTGCCAACAAGGAAAACAATCAAGGCTTCCCTTCAAGAAGAGTACCTATTTAAGTGCAAATGTTTTAGACCTCATTCATACGGATGTTTGGGGTCCAACAAGAGAAGCATCCCTTGCTAGAAATAGGTATTTTGTAACCTTCATTGATGAATTTTCAAGAAAAGTGTGGTTGTATTGTATTAGAAACAAATCAGATGTGTTCCACTACTTCAAGAAATTCAAAGCACAGGTGGAGAAGGAATCTGGCAAGTTTATCAAAACTTTGAGATCCGATGGACGGGGAGAGTACTTCTCCCATGAATTTTCTGGATTTTTGCAGGTCAATGGCATCAAAAGACAATTTACATGCAGGTATACCCCTCAACAAAATGGGGTAGCAGAGAGAAAGAATAGACACATAGCAGAGGTAGCAAGGTGTATGCTCAACGAAATGAATGTGCCGCATTGTTATTGGGGAGAGGCTACATATACAGCCACATACATCATGAATAGATGTCCTACATCAGGTATACATCATCTAACCCTTGAGGAAGCATGGAGTGGAAGAAAACCTTGCATTTCACATCTTAGAGTCTTTGGTTGTATATGCTATGTACATGTACCTCAAGAGTTGAGGTCAAAGTTAGATGCCAAATCTGAAAGATGTATTTTTTTGGGATATTCTATGGAACAAAAGGGGTATAAATGCTATAACCCCATCACCAAGGAGCTGAAGGTAAGTAGGGATGTTGTCTTTGATGAGTTGAAGCCTTGGTATGCATGCATGAGTCCATTGCAGGTTGAAGACATAGGTGAGATAGATTTGAAGAATGATGATAGAGTTCAAGAAAGCATGGATTTAAGTGGTCCAAGCAACTCATGCAACACAAGGATACCCTCACCATGGATTGGAAGGCTTAGGGAAAGAGAGACCAGCTCTGAAGAAAGCAAAGTCAAAGGCAAAGAGAAGATTTTAGTTGAAGAAGGAAGCTATGTGGACGAGAGCATGTTGGAAGATGAAGAGATAGAAGAAATTCAAACTCCAAGAGTGGCAAAACAAAGAAAGAAGATGGCAACCACACCAAAAGGAAGTGAAAGAAGGTCTTCAAGAGTAAGATATCCAGTACAAAGGTTAACATATGATAATTTCATTGAAAGCATTATGCATACATGACTCAGGTAATCAAGGACAAAGAACCAACTAGTTATGAAGAAGCTAAGGATTGCAAGGAATAGCAAGAGGCAATGAAGGAAGAGCTCAAAGCACTTGATGAGAACCATACTTGGAGCTTGGTACCAGCTCAAGAAGGCATGAAGGTGATAGGTAATAAGTGGGTTTACAAAATTAAAAGAAATTTAGATGGTTCCATTGCTAGGTACAAAGCTTGGTGGCGAAAGGCTTCTCCCAAAGCTATGGGATAGATTATGATGAAACTTTCAGCCCCGTAGCCAAGATGCCAACAATTAGGACTTTGATTGCAGTGGCCACATCAAGGAAATGGAGCTTATATCAGTTGGATGTGGAGAATGCCTTCCTCAATGGAGAGCTTGAAGAAGTAGTCTACATGAGCCAACCTCAAGGATTTGCTAGTATGAGGTACCCAAATCATGTTTGCAAGCTAAGGAAAGCATTATATGGACTAAAGCAAGCCCCAAGGGCCTTTCCCTAGTGGTCCCATTCTTTTACATTTTGTATAATCTCCTTTGTGGGAACTCTAAATTATTCACCTTTTGATGTAAATACAAAAAAACCCATCTTAGGATAAAAGTCACTTCTTTTTAGAAAAGTTGTACTTTTGATTTTAGTAAGATATTAGTCTCTTTCTTACATGCACTAATCCTCACTTTTGTATTTGATGATTCCTTTTTTATGTATTCCATATCTCTTATGATTTCATTTGATTTACGCAATGTGGTCTTCCCTATAATTTGACCACAGTTCGTTTTGTATTCTCTCCCTCCTTTCATCTATAAATAGTGGGAGTATCTCCATTTTTGGGGTTTCTTGGCCAAGGCCTTATGGCCTCTATTAGGAATAGAATGAGCTGCCATCTATGTCCATGTGTGATGTGTGGTGGTGATCGTCTTGTGACTAGGCATTTGTTTGGTTGTGCTGAGTGTAGGGATGCTTATATTTTCTAAGAACTATGTTTTCCTTGGAGGCATTTGTTACATGATCTTCTAGGCTAATTTGGAGTATGTCGCACTTTGACATGAGGCAATTAGGGCAAAATACGCCCGTATGCAACAATGACATATCCTTTGGAGCTAGTATAGCCAGGAAAATATCTTTAGATGAAGAGAGTAAAGATTATGTCATTGTTGGAAATCATATCTTTAAAAGATTCTCTGATGATCAATTGCACCTTTGCATTCATGAAGGAGAATACCTTCCAATATTAAAATGGCTCATGTAGGATTAACTGCAAGTCATTTCTCTAAGAATGGTCAAAATGATCCTCTTTGTAGGATTGTGATTGTCTACACTGCATATGGATGTAGAAACTTATATAAGAAATTGTGAGATATTCCAAAGGACTAATTAATCCTTGAGAAGAGATTATATGCATGTAAGGTTGATTGTTAGTACAAGAGATTTCTCTAGGTGGGGACAAAATTAGTTGGCCCTATCAACTCATGAGCAATAGGATCTCATGCCAAATATATTATTGTGGCAATATTTTACCTCTCTGAGCTAGAGATTTTAAATGACAGGGGCACACACTTCATCAATGAAGTGATTGAATCAATATTGAATGTGTTCTTGTTAATCAAAAGATATATGTTCCCTATCATCCACAAGCCAATGGGAAACTAGAGAGTTCAAATTATATTTTATGCATAATCTTGACTAAGATAGTCAACAATGGGGGATTAGATTTGGAAAAATGACTAAACCATTATGGAAGCTGAGCATAAATGTCTCTTGAGCTCCCAAAAGGGATTCTCACATTTGTTTGTCCATTTGAAATTGGTAAAAAAGTATAAAGAGATTTGACTATAATTGCATACATGTGGAAAAATCTCTTTAGTAATGTTAGTGGCCAAGGTAGAATAAGTAGACAAGGGAGTATCACACAAGAAGGCCAACAAGAAAGGAAAGGCTCATATACAAGATTGAGCAGACAAGGATATCAATGTAGATTTTGGGAAGAATAGGCCTCAATTTTTTCAAATACATTTTCTAATCAAAACAATGATTTTTATCACTACATCTCAATGTAAATGCCCATTTTTGGTAGCTTCAAATCCATTTTGTGCAAGATGAGGAGTCTTAAATCTTGAAGAGCATTAGAAGAGCCTATGTTTCTGTTTTCATAATTTTTGAAGCTCATTTGAGCCTTCATATTAGTCTATGAACATAGTTTTTAACTACGTTGAAGACCAGGTCTTAACTAGGCCAAAACCAATGAAAAACTATAAAAGGACCTAGAGATCTCTTTGAGGTGGGATTTTTTATGCAACTTTGTATGAAGAGCTCTTAAATGAAAGATTCCATTGTTCTACTCTTTGCTTTACCTTGTGTACATGGTAGTGTGCTTCTCACTCATGCACTTGTGCATTGCTCTTGCTCATGGTCATCATATCATCCTCACATCTCCAAGCATCAACATTTATGAGGTGGATCTTGCCCACAGTGGTACTTTCATTGTGCTACAATGACCCAAATTTTGGCATTGTTATCGGGGAACATGATTCAAGGACAAGCGTGTGATAGTAAGGATAATTTGTTACTATGACCTTAATTCACATGCACAACGAGGATATGGTTATAGAACATAGATATGCAAAGGGATGAGACAGTATGCAAGATTGGGTGCTATCTCCTCCCACAAACTCTGTTTTGATAGGTCCACAGAGTGCATGTATTTATAGGATTTTTCATTGTGTCAAAAATAGCGGTTATAATAAGATAGCTTCAAAAAGCAAGCTTGAAAGTAAAAAGTTTTATTTTTCGTGGAGAGCCTTTGCTTTTATTAACATAAATCATGGTCTATAGCAATTTGTTATCCTAACCACTACTTTTACTAATTGTTCTAAAAACAGAACCCTCTACATGAGTTTATTTATAAATTATATAAAATATAAATCCGATTATTGACGTTTGGAAATATTCAAAATGTCCATGCCCTTTCACATCTTCCACACCCTCACGAACCTTCAAGTGCTTAATAAAACACCACAACATATTAATAACTTAATAAATCTCACTCCAATAATTCTTTATAAAACATATTCCATAATTGATAATATGTCTCTTAGTTGAAAAGAAAATTGACCTTAGTGATAAAATAAAATAAAAATGGATGGTCAGTCACATGTTCCATCACTGCACAAAATAAGCATGTTCCATGTAAAAAAAAATACATGCATGTAAATGTTCATGGAGGAGTTACATTAATGTGTATGGGAATGATATGCAAAAATTAAGTGATCATAATGGGGTATTAGCAATGTTTTATGTATCCATTAATACTCTTCAATAGAGTGATTTTTATACTTAACTATATATCAATGATATTGAGTATCTGTGCATGTAGTCGTGACATCATGATCATTTATTTTCTCAAAAACTAAGATTTCAAATTGTTTTTCAATTAAAGGAGGATCATCAAGAAGTGGAGTCAGTGGTAAAGTGCCTTTAAATGGTTTAAGTAAACTAACATGAAAAGAGTTATGAATATTCCAATGATGGTATATCTAATATGAAGAAATTATCATTAATTTTTTGAATAATGTAAAATGTTCCATAATAGTGTGGTGTAGTTTTCATTTTAGGATACTACAAAATATTTTTCAGACGTCTTTCAACAATACATAACCATACAAGATTATTCTCCTTGAATTCCTTGTCTAATCATTTTTTAAAAGGTGCACGAGCATTAGTGGTATGCATAGTGTTATTATAAGCAAACTGAAGCAATGGTAACTTGACATCCTAATTAGTAGGACTATCTAAAGAATAACAATGTAATAAATCAAGAATAGTATTATTTATAGCCTTGCTTTATCCATTACTTTCAAGATGAAAGGCAAAGCTAAAATCTATTTTAGAACCAAAATGTTGAAATAAGGCAACCCAAAAATGATTGCAGATATGAGCATCATGACCAGATAACATTACTTTAGGAAAACCATGATGTAGAAAAATGCATTTAATGAATAATTTGGCACCTTGAGAAGTGGACAAAGTTTTTCTCTAAGGAATGAAATATGCATATTTATGAAACATATTGACTATTATCCAAATCATATCATTATGTGATGAAGTGATAGGAAGACTACTGATAAAATCCATACAATTTTTTCCCATGGTTCCTTCAAAATGGGAAGTGGCATTCATCATCCAAATGGTTTATCGCGATGATATTTTACACGTTGATATACAATGCATTGAGAAATGCAATATATTTTTCCATGTGGGACCAATAGAAGAAATCTTTGCAAGCAGAAATGGTGCTCTGTATACCTCCATGACCCATGTAAGATGGTTCATGCATTTCTTTTATTACAAAATCTTTGGTGCTTTGTATACCTCCATGACCCATGTAAGATGTTTCATGCATTTCTTTTATTACAAAATCTTTAAAAGCTTGTGTAATGTATACTCAATGTTGAAAATAAAGTAAACCATGATGAAATGTATAATATTCATCAGTTAAAGGTACACAATTCTTGAAGTCATACCATGCACATGAGAAATATAAATTAGTTGCATATGTGGAAATCATTTCTTGAAAGGAATGAATTTGGATGACAAAAATATTATGAAAAACAATAGAATGTGAACGAAAATGGCTTAGAGCATCGGCTACAACATTAGCTTTCCCACGTTGATATTGGATCATGGGTTGGAAATTTTGAACAAATGAAGCCTATTAAGATATCGAATAGAGATTAAGGGCTGATTTAATAAATACTTAATGGCTTATTGATCGGTTCCGATTCATATCTCAGATCCCATAAAATAATATTTTCAAAGTCGCAAAGCATGCACAACTGCTGACAGTTCTTTATCATATGTACTATAATTCTTTTATGAGGATTTAAGATTCCTACTCTCAAATGCAATGGGATGATCATTTTGCATTAAAACAACACCTATTCCCGAACCATTAGGATCAGTAATGACATGAAATGGTTGCAAATAGGTGCAAGTGAAAGTGTATGTTTGAGTTTTCCAAAGAATCATTGTAGGGTAATTCCCCATCAAAATTTTTATTTTCCTTTTCAATAATAAAGTAAGAGGTAATGCCAAATAAGAAAATTTTGAAACAAACTTCCTATAGGAACTAGCCAATCGAAGAAAAGATCATATGTCATTGACTGATTATGGTATAGGCCATTCTACTATAACTTCAATCTTTTTTGGAGTGTGTTTTCTCATAGTAAATAAAAAACTATTTTGAGAGAAAAGTTTTCAGTTATGGTGGGAGCAACAACCACAAATTTATGCAAGTTTTTTGAGCCTAAACAACAGAGTTAACAGACGCATGCAGGTGTTGTTGGCTAGTCTTTGAGTTATGCATTCAGCCTTTCAGTGTCATTTTACTACATATATTGAGCACATATACACTATGTACGCTTCTATGGATATCGCTTATGTATGTCCATGTGGTCATTGATATAGCCGTTACGTTTTTTGCATAAAGCCTTTTACGTTTGATAAAGAGATTCATGGTGAGGTTTTCTTAACTAGGAGAAACCCATATGTCAAGGTCTCTTTGGTGATGCAAGTGGAAGACTTACCCAGCTTTGCCATAGGAGATGTATGATAGTTGTTCATAGGTACCAACTAATTATATGCAATGGAATTTGTGATTCACTATGGAGGTAAACATGTTAGTACTTACAATTTTATGAGATTATGACAATAGTTGTATGCTCATTTTGCAGAGGATACTCTGGCAAAATTTTCCCATATTTTTTTTATTTTATCAACTATATAGTGGTCGATTTACTCCTTGATACACTTATTGGTGTGAGCACATTTATTCTCACATAATCCTTCTAGTTGGTCATTACTATTCATTAATTCATTTTTCTGGGAAGATTACTGAATTCTCTCCCACACTTGGTCATCCTTCTTTGAACCTTAGTGGTGTTTGGACTCCTCTAGCTCCATTATCATTATATTCAGTTGTCTACCATCATGGCATCAGAAGTCTCATGCACATTTGGTGGATCAGGATCTAGTGCTAGTGTTTTGAGGAGGAGCTATAACTTGCAAGGAAAAGACCATTTTGAGATCCAAAAATTTGATGGCACAAACTTTTTCTCTATGAAAGAATCAGATTAAAGATGTGTTGATTCAAAGAAGGTAATGGAAGCTAGTAAATAGAATCTCAAAGAAACCTGTTGACATGGATAAAGATGATTGGGATGAGTTAGATGAAATAGCCAGTTCTACCATTCGATTGCACCTGGCAGATAATGTTTACTTTACAATATTAGACTGTAAAAATGCAAAGGAGCTTTGGAAGAATTTATGCAATACATATGAAAAAGAGATGATATCAAATAAAGTGTATCTGATGAGAATGTTATATGACCTTTGCATGAAGGACACAGATAATATTGTTGCTCATCTAAATAAGTTTGATGTTATATTCTCCCAGTTATAGGCTCAAAAAATGGATATGGATAATGAAATGAAAGCAGTCTTGTTATTATGCACCTTTCCATCATCATGGGATACGTTTTGCATAGCTATTAGCAATAGTGCACTAGGTGGTAAACTGGTCTATGATGACATATGTGGAGCACTCTTGAGAGATGAGATTCGTAGAAAATATATTGTTGGTACTCAAAGTGGAGATGCATATAATGTTCATGATTCTTACCAAGGAAAGAATCAACAACATGGCAGGAGCAAGAACAAGGAAAAGAATGGTCAATGGAATAAGAGTAGAAGTAAATCAAGGAAGAGGGATATCAAATGTCATTATTGTCATAAGAAAGGAGACATGAAGAAAGACTATTATGCATTAAAGAATGCTAGAGGTAAAGGACAGAATGTTGATGGGCATGTTAAATAGTTGCCTGCACTATCTACTTCGACTATGAAGATTGAAGAAAGTAATGCTATTTTTGATGATGCTGATGTGTTGACACTTGATAGTACTGTGCCAACTGAGGCTCTTATGGCTGATTCTCTTTCCCACATGTGGTTGCTAGATTCTAGTGCTTCATTCTATGTGACACTATACAAAGAATGTTTTTCTAATTATGCAACAAAGTCTCTTGGTACTGTTAGACTTGGTGAGTCTTACCAGTGTGATGTTGTGGGGATTGGAGATGTGGTTGTGGAGTTCATTGATGCTTCAAAATTTACTATGCATAATGTACACCATGTACCTCAGTTATCATGCACTTTGATGTCAGTTGATCAACTTGATGACCTTGGTTACATGATGGTCTTCTATGCTCAGTCCTTTCGCATATCAAAGGGAAATATGGTTATTGTAAAAGGAAGAAAACTTGGCTCACTTTATACTTTATTTGTATCACAAAAAGAACACTTGTTAGCTATTATTGAACAACCTATGGCTTGTATTCGGCATGGTTGTTTGGGCCATATATCTCATAGTGGAATGGAAAATCTTTCTCCTTCTAGCTACTTACCTATGCTATCTTTCTCTGAGTTTTCATTTTGTGATCATTGTCAATATGGAAAGCAAACAAAAAATGTGCATAGAATGCACATTGACTCTTCAATTCAGCCTTTAGATCTCATTCATACAAATATGTGTGGTCCTATGCCCACAAGATCATTAGGTGATTCTCTTTACTTTGTCACTTTCATAGATGATACTACTAGAAAAGTTTGGGTATATCCTATCAAATCGAAGGATGAGATATTCCCTACTTTCAGAAAATGGCTTGCTTCAGTTGAGACTGAAAAAGGAACTAAGCTCAAAGCTTTACATTTAGATAATGGGGGTGAGTATATCTCACATGAATTTATCATTTTCTACTAGTCTAGAGGAATTCGTAGAGAGTTTATAACTCCTTATACTCCCGTATAAAATGGTGTAGAGTAGTCTATATCCTGCATTATGCAAACCTTTCACAAGGCTTTTGGGCAGAAGCACTATTGACTGCAGTTCATATGATTAACCTTTCACCTAGTACTTCCAAAGGTCTGAAGGTGGCACAAGAGTTATGGATAGGGAAGCCACCACATTATGATCATCTTCGAGTTTTTGGGTGTGAAGCATATGTTCATATACCCAAGAATCTTAGATAAAAGTTGGACCATAACTCAAAGAAATGGATTTTTCTTGGATATGGTCAAGAGGGATAATTTGGATATCACTTATGGGATCCTGAAACACGGTTATTGATCAGAAGTAGTGATGTCATTTCCAACGAGTCTAAGATGCATAAATAACCCATTGAGGAGGTTGAAGTGAGAAGAGTGGTATTTGAGGATACTAGTCCTCTAGTTTACATGCATAAAAATGCTATACATAGGGACGTTCAAGAGAATGTTGAATCAGATAATTCTGCAAATGTTCTTGTTAAGCAACCATTGAGACACTCTGCACGTGTCTCACATCCACATGATAGATATGTTCCAAGATTAGATTTTTTTATGCTAACAGATGCTGATGAGTCTTCTTGCTACAAAGAGGCTATGCAAACAAAGGATCATGTCAAGTGGGAGCATGTCATGAAGAGTGAGTTGGATTTTATTCACAAGAATGGTACTTGGGATTTAGTATCTTTGCCAATGGGCAAGAAAGCTTTACCATGTAAATGGGTATATAAGTTGAAATTCACATCAGATAGTGTTACTCCAAACTATAAAGCATGACTTCTTTCAAAGGGTTTTAAGCAACAACATATTGATGATTTCAAGAAAATCTTCTCTCCAATTATCAAGATAACTACCATGCACATGTTGCTTGGATTCGTTGCAATGGAGGACTTAGAGCTAGTCCAAATGGATGTGAAAACTACTTTCTTGCGTGAAGATCTTACAAATGAGATCTATATGGAACAAGCAGAGGGTTATGTATTTCCTGGCAAGGAAAGTCTGGTTTGTAATCTCAAGAAGGGATTGTATGAACTTAATCAGTCCCCTAGACAATGTTACCAAAAGTTTAATGCCTTTATGAAGTCTCAAGGCTATTCTCAAAGCAATGAGGATAATTGCCTCTACACAGAGAGATGTTCAAATGGAAGCTTGATATGCTTGATACTTTATATCCATGATATGTTGATTACTAGGTAGTGCTCTTATGACTTGTTATTTCTCAAAAAGAAGTTGAGTCAGACATTTGATATGAAAGATTTGGGGGATGCAAAACATATTCTTGGCATGCGCATTACTCGTGATATGAGTAAAAGATGCATATACTTGTCACAAAGTAAGTACATATCCAAAGTACTTCACATGTTCAATATGCAGGGTGGAAAGGCATTGAGTACACCTTTATCCATATATGTAAAATTGAGCAAGGATGATTGCCCCAAATTAGATGAGGAAAAGGAATTCATGATCAAAATTCCCTATTAGTCTGTTGTTGGTAGTCTCATGTATGCTATGGTAGCTATGAGACCAGACATTGCATTTGTAGTGGGAGTTGTAAGCAGATATATGTCTAATCCTGGCAAGAAACATTAGGAAGCGGTCAATATGATTTTCAGATATCTAAGTAGCAAAAGAAGCATTGTGACTTTCTCGTCTTGCTTGTGATATGGGTTTACTTCAGCATGTATCTTGTTTGCTCAGTAATAGTCATAGTGTCATTGCTTTGACTAAGACCAAACATATTGAGATGAGGTATCAATTCATTAAAGATTGCTTAGCCACTGAGTGCATTATTCTTGAGAAGGTTCACACTCGAGATAATGCTACAGATGCTTTGACTAAAGCTCTATCACAGGATACCTTTTGACAATGTTGTCACTTGATGGGGGTTACTTGATTCATGATCTTACATAGTCACTTGTATAATGTGTAATATGCCCATCAAGTAGAAGGTATCATTAGGAAACAAAGTGAGCCCTGCATGGGCCTTGTAAGGATTCCTAATTTTTAGGAATTAAAATGCTAAACCATGGAGATGAAGAAGCAAAAAAAACCACTAGTGGTATTCGAATTAAAATAGTATTTTATAGGATTTCATGTTTGATTTCTAAAATGGAAATTATCTTGGTCTTTGGATGCTTGGATCTGACGGCTAATTTTAAATGATCTAAAAGCTAGAGAGAGAAACTTTGACGGTTCGCACAGGTAATGATGACCCCAAGCACGTTTTCTCACATGCTCTGCAGGTTTTATAGCCCTTAGATCTTGGCCAATCCAAGGGCAAACCGGATTTGGGGCTGATCACATTTTCGCCACCATCGAGAGCCGTCGGATGGGCCTCTAATCTAATGGTGAGGAAAGAAAGGCACTTTTACCTTTTGGGGGTTGATGCTCAGCCATTAGATCCTCTTAAGATCCAATGGCCCCAATTTTGGGTGCTCAAACTGGGCTAGATTCAATGGAGATCGTCGGATTAAAGGGCACATCCAACGGCTATTATGCATGAGCGCATTTTGAAGGAGGAAATGCATCTTAGCCATTGATAATCAAACAAATCCAAGGGCCCATACTTGAAGATGCCTTGACTTTTGCCACTCAACCTCAACCTTTGGATCATTGAGCCAATCCAAGGGCTCTAATTCATTCCCAAGCCTTTCAAAACCATTCACACTACCAAAACCATGCATTCAAGGTGGTTTTCTCCTCTTTGACCACTCAAAAACCATGGAAGCGTATGCCTAGCCTATGTGATTAAGGGACTGGACTGTGGCCACCACCCTCTTCTCATTGGTCCATCCCTAATCACTCCTTTAGCTAAAAGGCCCATGCAGGATTCACCTTTTTTCCTAATGTAGTTTGTATACTTACACTTAGGGATTCTTTATCATTCTTTATTTTTCTCCCATAGTTACTTTGGTCATATTGGCCTTTAGTGGGAGATTGTTACCGTTAGTGTCCATGTGAAAGGCCGAATGACCACCGAACACTTCTTTGTATATGTTCTTTAATAAAACATATAGTGACCTGGTCAACTACAGACTGTAAGTTCGATCGCATCTATGACATCTAAGAAGTCTGTGTTCCTGCTCCTTGTGTACTATGTTTTTTTGCATATTCTGCAGCCTCTATGCAGAGTACTTGTGTGCGATGCTTGGAGCTCAATTTTCTACTCCAAGGATATCATCATAGAGCTCTCGAGAAGACGTGTGCATTGTGATGCATCACCATCGAAATACTTCAGTACGCCATAGTGTGTGAAGCTTGGCTTGGATTACCATCTCCAAATCATCTTCATATTTCCTCTGCAAGATATCCTCAAGTACATCTTCAAGCATCTGAAACAATAATATATTTTATCGAAACCGCTCCATATAGGTAGTGGTAATATCACTCTCCTTTCACGTAAAGATTTTTCATGTATGTTGAGCATATAAATGATATTGAGGACGAAGAAAAGAATCCTTAACCTTGTCTTGGAAAGCCTTCCATATAGTCGAAGGATTTGCATTATGAGGTAGGAGATTCCATCAAAGCTAAACCTTTCCTACTAAATAGTTAGTAACAAATTTGACTTTTTTACTTTTAGTATATGATTCATGAGAATAGAAATTGTTAGATTGTGATAACCATGAAAGAACTAAAAGGCCATCCTTACAATCATCGAACCATAGAAATTGGTAATTTTTAGTACTAATCTTGAAATACATGTCGTCAACTTGAGCAAAGAATAGCTCTTATCATCCTTATAAGGTTATTTTCTTCATATCGCATCTTTTGAAGTACTTTATCGCATTATCAAATCTCATTTTGGGCACCTCAAAGTTTATATCGCAGGAGCTCCAACTATTTCTTGAGCGATATCTTAAGTAGAGATGACTCACCAAAATTCTCCATGGTATTCATAGAATCCATGGATATGTAAACAACGAAACCCCTTTATTAGATATGTGTAAAAATATTTTGAGATTTCTTTAATTCGAAAGAAAAAGGAGGGATGATTCTTGAGAATTGAAAAAGTAAGTGAGAGATGCAAGTTAACTTAAATATAAAAAAAAGAACTAGAGTGACAATACAAAGAGATAGTGTAGTGGTAAAATACTAGACTTTTAAAAGTGAAATTGTGGATTCAAATCCTCTCTCTTTGATGAATATAAGACTCCTTATGTCACTCCTTAATTAAAAGATATTTGCATGTAATCATTGACTACCAACGATCACCAAGAAAGCCATGGATACCAGGAAAGCTAAAGATGTCAAAGTTCTATACCTTAGTTGATGCTCAAAGAACAAAATTAAAAACTAAAACAGAAATGAGAAACAAAACTGAAAGAAAAATCAAAATCAAAATAGGAATAAAGACAAAGATGAAAATCGAAATTAAACAAAAACGAAAATGAACAACAAAGTAGAGATCAAATCCCAAAATGAATGACGTCAATCGAGGGAGTAAATATAGGTATAAACATAGCTTTATGTTTAAGGAAAGAAACTAAGACTCAAACAAAAACCAAAATGAGAACTGAAACAAAAATTGAATTAAAATCAAAACAAAAATTGAAATACAAAACACAGATAGAGATCAAAATTAGAATCAGAATTTGAAAACAAAAACGAAAACAAAAATAAAAACGAACAGTGAAACAAACATCGAATACCAAAAAGAACGATACCGGATCCTCCATAGTAACATGCATAGTTGTCTAATACCATTGTTACCAGGATCTTAATTCACCTGCACACAAAGAATATGGGTGCTAAAAATACATAAAATATAGATATACGAAGAGATAAGATAGTACACAAAGGGGTAAGATGATACACAAGAGTAAAATCTCCTCCTACACACTCTATTTTTGACAGGTCCATAGAGTGCATGTATTTATAAATTTTTCATTATGTCAAAAATAATAATTATAATGAAACGGTTTTCAAAAGCAAATATGAAATTAAAAAGTTGCTCTCTTTTATTAACAAAAATTATGATCTGCAACGATCTTTTATTCTAATCACTAATTTTACTAGTTATTTCTAAAAATAAAATCCTCTAAATAGGTTTATTTATAAATTATATAAACTATAAATCCAATTATTGATGTTCGAAAATATTCAAAATTTTCATATCCTTTCACATCTTTTACATCCTCACGAACCTTCAATTGCTATATCAAAACACCAAAACACATTAATAACTTAATAAATCTCACTCTAATAATTCTTTATATAATATATTTAATAATTGGTAACATAATTTATGATAATAAGTTTACAAGTGTTCGTTATAGAAACCTATCCATGAAAAGCTAAATATTTGGGAGGGATAACTTGGTAAAAATGAATGTGGAAGCTGAAGCTTCAAGGCCTATAGAATTTATTAAAAAAATATTTCTCATATTAAAAATCATAAATTATAGAGTATGGAGAGATGCAAAGATCCAACTTATAGAATTAAGAAGCCCGTGGTGTACAAGATTTAACCAAGGAAGAATTCAAAGCAGCTCTTTCTTTTAAGCAGATTTATAAGCATGATGTGGGGAGAATTGGATAGCACAATCTTCAACAATAAAAAATGCTTCTCGTAGAAGAAAACTTTTAGGAAAATTATCAAAAGTTGACCTGATTCTATGACGGTATGATAGGGCAAATGTTATGCAAGATTTGACCATCAAAGAGTATGAATCTTTTTAGTAATGGACATTAGGAGTCATTTTTAGTAGTGGATAATAAGAGTCATTTTCTATAAGCATGTAATGTATAGATATATTTCGCATGCCAAAAAAAATATTGAAACAATCGATAATGTATATTCTGATTTTTTCCTTTCTATGAATCAAAGTTTGATGCAAAAAGTAGACACAAATGATGCTATAGACGATGGTACATAAGTAGATTGAAAAATATGAAGAACTCGTCTTAAGTAGTCAAATATTTGAATATGCTCATACACTAATGTGTCAGAAACTTAAATCATATCTAACACTTGATCATATCTTAATTTCCAAACCCTATTTTCTCTTGAATGGATTGTATCTATGACACCAATGAGCCATCCAAAGATTAAGAAAATCTTCATGGAATCCAATGGGGACATTTAACTCCTCCGTTCTATATGAGGTTCACCAATGAGTCTTAACCCTAGTGTATAATTGATCCCTAGTGTATGTGATCTCATCAAAAGTAGAGGATCTGAGTGAAGCAGCCATACTGTCGCCAAGATAGTGACACCGTCTTGAGCGCAAGCTGAGGAAAAGCGAAACCGCTCCGAGTGTTAACATATTGTCTAGGATTCGAGTTTAGTAAAATCCAACTACATATTAGGTACTAAATCTTCTATGTTTTCCCTCTAAATATATGTTTTATGCCACAAAGCCAAATTTGATTAACTTCATTGTCCTGAATATGCAAACATTCCAGAAGAGAATTCGCTATTCGCCGCAGATAGAGATCTTGTTGTTCTCCGCAGATAGAGACGTCCCAGATATGCTGTTCTCCAACGTTACTCATGGAAACAGCACAGAATTCAGTTCATAACTAAGAAAAGCACACGAAGTCTAGATCATATAGCTTCGCTGATGATGGCTACAACACAGATTCTTTATATCATATATAAGAAACGTGCACAGTCTGTATACTATCCTTTGCGGCTAGAGACGTGTTTAGGTCATACATCAGAAGTGTTCACAGAGAAGTAAGCTAAGCGGCAACGTTGGCAAAAGGATTGAAGGAAAAAATCTTTGGTACAGTGATGGTGAGCATTCCGTTCTGCATGAAGGCTTTTACCTCATATGCCTTGACATTTTCAGGGAGGCGGAATCTGCGAACGAAGGTCTTCTGCGTATGCTCCACGCGATGCCAATGCTCACTAGACTGAGTCTGCTCGCTTTTCTTCTCGCTGCTAATCTGAATCATCTGCCCGTCAACTACCTGCACCTTCAGGTCCCCAATTACCATGCCTGTGGGATTGAAAGAGAAATGTTTCACTCGTCTTGGTGATTATTACATCATAAAGGTAAGGAAAATAATGGAGAGACAAAAGAATGCACAGGCGTACGACAAAGAGGCCATGCTCAGCACCTGGTAAGTTGAGCTTAAACACGTACGCATGCGAATTCTCTGTCCAATCAACCTGTGCCTTTCTCATGAAATCTACATCGCGTGCGAAGGTCGAAACGTCAGGGAGACTAGAAAAATCACAACGGATCCCAGCAACGAATGATCCGAAAGTGTCGAACTGACTGGGATTATCACTGCGGCGAAACAAAAGGAGTGCCATGCGAGCTCAGACCTCTGCGTGCGCGCAGAGAGAGAGAGAGAGAGAGAGAGAGAGAGAGAGAGAGAGAGAGAGAGAGAGAGAGAGAGAATCGATGAATAATTGCAGCGTGAGGCGAACGCAGTCGCGTATCTATTAAATATTGCAGGTGACAAGAGCCCAGAAGTTATAAAAGACCCATGGGTACTGGGTCTTTGCCGCTTCACAAGCAAAGAGACATTGGGTTTTGAGCGAACTTCCTCTTTAAAAAAAAGTTATAAAAGACTCTTGATGTTGATGTTGCTGAAGAATATCATAGATCCGTTCTTGGTTGTTTGGCAAACTCACAATTCCTTGATGATATGAATGTTTTCTTAAAAAGTGACTATGATTGCCTTGTTTTGTTTTGGTAGTGCCTAAATATGTTTTGTGTGGCTTCAAGCTCCAAGATCAACCATACTAAAACTACATTCAAAGTTATCAAAGGTCCTCACCTGAGACGTTCAAACCCACGAAAAACGTAAACCAACAAAAAGGGACACCAAGAAGATTGCCAGAACACGTTTATATTCGATTAGCAACTCGTGTTGAAGAAGGCAATGAGAGCTTGGTATGAGGAGTACTAGTACCCCTCATAGTTGCGCACAATTTGGCGCCACAGGGCATACCCCCCAAGCACTGAAAAGGGCTGGATAGAAAAACAGGCTGTGACATCCTCCCCCGGCTTGAAGAGCTTGGTGTCCTCAACAAGCGGGTTCGGGTCTTACAAAAGTTGGTGTGAATACAAAGTTTGGGAACATTACATGGGGCTCATAGCCAAAATGGCTTAAGTGTGGCGATAGTATTTTCGGACTAATGGATGGTCGGGTCCGAAGGTGTTGGCCGGAAGCCAATCCGCATCGACTAAAGGTCGTCCTTTGAATTTGATGAGAAACTGTGGGCCTTCGCGAGTGTTCCGGTCCCGTAAGATAGCTTCCGCCTCGAACTGGTTCTCTCCGTCGTGCAGCACCGGGATCTCGCGTCCGTACTTGGCGTCGGGTTTGAACCGCTTCAGGAGGCTGACGTGAAAGGCGTTGTGAAATTGCACATTGTCGGGCAGCTCCAAGCTATAAGTGACTTCATTGATGCGCTTCTCCACTTTGTATGGTCCGTAGTAGCGATGGTTGAACTTCTGCGTGATGTTCTTTGGCAGAGTGATATTTCGTGCGCTGACGAGGACAAGGTCGCCTACTTGAAATTCTTCGCCGGGTCGTCGTTTCTTGTTTGCGTAGCGAGCCATGCGTTCTTTGCTTCTTTGCAAGCTGGACTTTGCTTCTTCTAACTTTGTTTTCCATTGATCCAGGAAGGCGCCGCAATCAGGGTCTGTTGTTGCAAGTGTGGAGTCTTGTGTGAGAGCCAAGGGCGTGATTACCTCCTTGCCGGTCGCCAACTCGAATGGTGTCATCTTCGTGCTTGAGTGGACGGAAGCATTGTAGTGAAACTCCAGAATGTCTAAGTGCCTCGCCCAATCCTTTTGGTCCGTTCTGACATAGTTTCGGATGTAATCTTCGATCGTCTGGTTAACCCGTTCGGTTTGCCCATCTGTTTGTGGGTGATATGATGAGGAGAACCTAAGTTGCGTCCCCAAGAGGCGGAAAAGCTCGGTCCATAGCCGACTTAGGAAACGGCCGTCGCGGTCTGACACTATGGCGAGGGGCAACCCGTGATACTTCACGATGTGAGTGAAGAACAGTTGAGCCACGGCCTTGGCGGTGAGCGGGGGCTTAGCCGGAATAAAGTGTGCTTGTTTGGTGAAGTAGTCCACCACAACAAAGATGGTGTTGAAGCCCAAAGATGGTGGGAGTTCGGTGATGAAGTCCATGCTAATCATGTCCCACGGCCGGTTGGGAATTGGGAGTGGTTGCAGAAGGCCGGCAGGCTTCACTCGATCTTGACGGACTAACTGACATGTTGGGCAGGTTTCTACATATTCTTGTACTTGTGCCTTCATGCGGGGCCAATAAAAGTGTTTGTGGAGCGTCTCGTAGCTGCGATTTTGACCTCCATGGCCGGCCACTTTGCAATCATGTGCCTCCCACAGTAGCTCTTTGCGTAGCTCTACGTCGTTCGGTACATAAATTTTGCCTTTGCGGTGGAGAATGCCGTTTTGTAATGTGTAACGCTGCGGGGCTTGAGCCATTTGCATCTCCTGAAGTATTTCTTGAACTTGGGCATCCTGTGCTTGCGCTCGTTGAATTCTGCCTCTCAAATCTGAGGATACGGTGGACATCGCCTGGAGCTCGGGTCTTCGACTAAGTGCATCTGGCATTACATTCTGTTTGCCCGGCTTATGAATGATCTCGATATCAAACTCGGCAAGAAAATCCTGCCATCTTGCTTGTTTTGGACTTAGCTTGGGTTGAGATGTAAAGTACTTCAAGGAGATGTTGTCCGTGAAGACCTTTGTGTGCTTGTCGATAATGTAGTGCCGCCACTTGCGTAAGCAATGGATAACAGCTAACATTTCTTGCTCGTGTGTGCTCCATCTGAGCTCGGGGCCGGTGAGTTTATGCGACTCGTATGCGATGGGTTGTCCGTCTTGTAAGAGGACGCCGCCGATGGCTGAGCCTGATGCATCTGTGTGAACTTCGAACGGTTTGTCGAACTCTGGAAGTTTGAGAACCGGGGCATTGCACATAGCCACCTTTAATGCTTCGAAGGCTTCTTCTTCGTCTGCTCCCCATTTGAATGGCTCCTTTTCTTTGACCAACTCCAAGAGCGGGGCCGCGATCTTGCTAAAACCTTGGATGAACCGGCGGAGAAATTGGCAAAAGCCGATGAATTCTCGCACCTCTTTGACGGTCTTCGGGGGTGCCCATTTGAGTACTGCGTCTACTTTCTGGGGGTCGGCGTGGAGGCCCTGTTCGGACACGATGAAGCCCAAGAATTCCACCTTCTTCATGCAGAACTCGCACTTGCTTGGCTTGGCGAAAAGCCGACGTTGCCGTAGTCGTAACAAGACCGCCCGAACGTGTTCATAATGTTCCTCTAATGTTCGGCTGTAAATCAGCAGGTCATCGATGTAGATGATGAGGAAGAGGTCAAGCATATCCCGGAAGCCGTCGTTCATCTCTCGACAGAAGGTGGCCGGTGCCCCTGTCAGCCCGAATGGCATGACGAGCCACTCATAGCTGCCGTAACGTGTGCGGAAGGCCGTTTTCTCGATGTGTTCCTGTGCCACCCTGATTTGATGATACCCGGATCGGAGATCTATGCGCGTGAAGTATCGTGCCTTGCCCAGGCGATCTAAAAGTTCCTCCATCACGGGTACGGGATACTTGCTCTTGATTGTGCCTTTATTGAGTGCTCGGTAGTCGATGCATAGTCGTAAGGAGCCGTCTTTCTTTTTCACAAATAGGACCGGGGCTCCATATGGGGAGCTACTTGGTCGGATGTATCCTTGCACTTCAAGTTCCTGTAACTGCCGCTTCAGCTCCTGAAGGTCGGCCTCATTCATCCTGTATGGCGCTCGCGACGGTGGCGGGTGATCCGGGAGCGTGTCGATCCGATGCTGGACATTACGTAAGGGGGGAAGACCGGGTGGGAGGGTATCCGTGAGAACATCTGAAAATTCTTCCCTAAGCATCTGGAAACTTGGGTGCCCAATCTTTGAGACGTCGATCGGCCGTGGTCCCGTCTCCTCTGCGACCGGTCTGAGAACACATAAGTGTGCGATTCCGCCTTGATAGACTGCTCGTCGAAATTGCTTGTGTGATAATGGTGATGGCGTGTGTGTGGAGGTTGACGTTCGAGCTTGTGCTTTCTCTTTGCTAGTATGTTTCTGCTTAGATTCCCTTGGTTCATTGTCAGAAGGTTCGTCCGTACGGGGAGCCTGGACACGATTGCAGTCGACGACGATGGCCTGCCCATTCTGATCGAGAAGGACTTTGTCTACCCCTTTGCCGAAAAAGGAGATCATGTGTTTATCCATAAACTCGAGGCCAAGGATGACTTCGAATGTTTCCATCGGTATAATCAGGAAGTTCAGGTGACCAAACCATTGGCCTAACATGACCGGGACACCGTCGGCGTAACGCACATGACTGGCCTCTCCCTGAGCAAAGACCACCGACATGCGGAGCCGTTTACTGATCTTGAGTCCAAGGCGTTGAGCACACTGCGGAGTCATGAAGTTGTGGGTTGCACCCGTGTCCAGCATCACCGGCATGCGTTCGCCTGTGACTTCTCCCATAATGAACACTTGGTGTATGATGGGTAATGCAACTGAATGGCACTGAGCCTTGCCCTTTGATGTGGACGGTCCGCGGGGGGAGGAGTCGTCTGATTCGTCGCTGTGAATCTCGGTGATTTTCGGGCCGGAGGTGGATGCCTCTTCGGTCTTCGTCGCTTGCACTCTAGTGTCGGGTCGTTTCCGCCAGCATTTCTCAGTGGGGTGACTGCCTTGGCAATATTTGCACACCGGACGGGGGTCGCGCCGCGTTTGATTGCTTCGGTTAGGGGATCCTGAACGGTTGTCTGCTGGGGCCGGGAGGGCTTTGAAACCTTGACCACGTTGTTGCTCGGTTGATCTTCGGTATGTGGAGGTTTGCTCCTTGTTAGAGGTTGAGTCTTTGCGGGTAGCTTGGCTTCCGTCGGTCGAACGAGCCAGCCGGTTGGAGTAAGCGTCATTGAGCCGTTCTGCGATGCGGACTGCATCCTCCCAGGTTTGGGGGTCTTGCTTCTCCACTTCTTTGCGGTAGTACGGGGAGCACCCATAAAGGAAGCCGTGTAGGCGATCAATTTCCGCCATGTCGTTGATGCGAAGCATGAGCCTGCGATATTGTGATACATAAGGTCCAATGAATTTGTCTTGACGGAGGTTGCGCCATTCGTCACGTGCTTGGAACGCTTCGTTGCGAGGTACAAAGTAGTCGACGATGGCCGCTGTGAAATGATCCCATGAGGGCCAGGCTTGCTTCTTATGTTCCACCATATACCATGCTGAGGCTTCGTCCTGTAAGAATTGGCCGGCGATGCGCGTCCAATGGTTGCGGCCAACCCGGAGCATCTGGAGGTAGCTTTCCATACCTTCGATCCATCGGTTGACGGCAATGGAGCTTCGGCCGCCTCGGTACTTGTCGGGGGGGTTCGGTTTGTAGAAGCCGAAGGAATCGGGGTCGTCGATGTCCACCGGTTGCATTTGAGTAATCGGAGTTGGGTTTAAAGGAGTTGGTGGTTGTTGGGACGTATGGGTCGGGGTGGGTTGGGGTACCGGTTGGGTGCTTGACTGCGGTTGTGGTTGGGGTTGAGGTTGGTCCTTGGCTAAGAGGTGGGCTTCTACTAGGGAAGTTAGTCTAGAGAGGGTGTCTTCGAGCCTATCAATGCGGTCGTGGACAGGCCCGGGATTCGGGTGAGCTGGGTCGGATTCGGGTTGAGTGTGGGTCTCGGCGTTGAGCTCGGCCTCCTGGAGGCGTTCGTGTAGCTCGGCATTCACCAAGAGCAAACGGTTGAGTTCTTCTTCTAGGGCAGCCCGTTGGGCCTTGTGACGTCGGCGCCGTTCAGTCACATTCTTGGCGCGTTCCGTCCCCGAAGTTAGACCGGCCGTGCCAACGTCGTGTTCGCTGGCCATGGTGGCGTGGAGCCAACCGGCGGCAACTTGGGAGGAATAGGGTCCTGAAGATGAAAGGGGGCTAGGGCACGCGGGCACCTAACTGGAACAAGGGGGTGGTCCACCGGTTGACGGAAAGAACGGCGAGGCTTGGCGAATAGCGCGGAGGCGACAGTAGAGCGTGCGGAAGCGACGACGACGGCGGGGTGCGGGGTGCCTTTCTTGCGGGGGGGGTAATAAGGTGGTGCCTTGATTGCAGGGGGGGGGGGGGGGGGGGGGGGGGGGGGGGGGGGGGGGGGGGGGAGGGGGGGGGGGGGGGCAAGGGGGTGCCTTGCTTGTCGGGGGGGGGGGGGGGCAAGGGGTTGCCTTGCTTGAGGGGGGGAAGGGGAGGGCCAAAAGACCTCTTGCGACGTCAAAGAACTTCCCACGGATGGGCCCGGGACGTTAGATGGCGCTGCCAGCACTGGTGTGACAGTCCGCCCGTCCAAAGGCTTCCCCTAGGGTCGTTGCTCTGATACCACTTGAGACGTTCAAACCCACGAAAAACGTAAACCAACAAAAAGGGACACCAAGAAGATTGCCAGAACACGTTTATATTCGATTAGCAACTCGTGTTGAAGAAGGCAATGAGAGCTTGGTATGAGGAGTACTAGTACCCCTCATAGTTGCGCACAATTTGGCGCCACAGGGCATACCCCCCAAGCACTGAAAAGGGCTGGATAGAAAAACAGGCTGTGACATCACCCACAATCCCTTAAGGACCAAGGCTATTAGAAGACTCTCAATAGTCAAGTTTTTCATCGTCTGGATATATAACATTAGGATTTGATACCATGATGAATCAAAGATAGGATTGGATTGTTGCCACGGTTCACAAGAAGTTGTGCTATTTGGAAGGGTATGCAAATTAATATGGTGGGATGCCCCATGGTGATCAACATGTTCCTTATAGCCTCTGCGTTATATTTTATTTCTTGTTGGAGGCCGAAAGACACTGAGTTGGATAAATTGGTAAGAAGTTGCAATAATTATCTTTAGATTGGTGACCAAAGTAGAAAGGGGATAACAAAAATAAAATGAAGTTGATCTTTGGAAAAAAAGAGTGGGGCGGCCTTGGCATTCTAGACATAAGAAGCTTAACTCACCAACTAGCAGCGAAGTGACTCCTAAGAGCTTGGAACAATTTGGAAACCTCTTGGATCAAACTGATTTCTGGAGATAAAAAAAATATGAATCTTATTGGTTTGCCATGATGGAAAGGAATCCACATGGCTACCTTATTGTTCTCTCCCTATCTGGTTTCCCAAAATGTTCACCTATTGCTTGCTCACTTTGGAAAAGTTGGAACAAGATGAAACATGACATCAAGATCAACACAGATTGGAAATTAGGATGTCAGTATCAAACATCATGATTTTATTTGGTTCCCCATTAGGGGATCAGAGAATTCTCCATCATGGAATTTGGACAAATATGAGCAAATAGAATTTGTGTGGCCTCTCCCTAGTGTAAACAATACTTGAGTAGCATGGAAGATTTGGGACACCTATTTTTCGCATGTCCCAAGAGCCCCTTAATTTTGCAAGATGTGAGAAGACTCTTGACTTTAAGACCTTAATTGGAAACCAACCCTAATTGGAGAAGCGATTTGTTGCTCTACAACACTATGGAATGCTATTAGAGGAGAATCCCTAAGAAAAATCTAGAAAGAGAGATGTGTTCTAAATTGGTTAGCAATCCCATAGAATCAATAACTACAAGTGCAAGAAGACTCCCCCTTTTAACATCATAGGATTCTAGTCTATGAGAAAAATAGGATCTGCAGTAGATGGGTGGCCCATGAGGGAGATGAAAATATTATTAGCCTGATCTGCAAGTTAAGATAGTGGATTTCTGGGTTATTTTTGCCCTTCGGTGTATCATGAGATAAAAATTAGAACTACTTTTAGGCCATCAATTCGTTCTTGCCCCCGCTTTGTGGGATAAGGGGGATCCCAAGGGCACTCTGCCCCTTTCTCTTGTAATCCTTCTTTCATAATGTATTCATGCCAGGGAGACTAGGCTCTTATATATACACACACACATACATACATACATACATACATACATACATACATATATATATATATATATATATATATATATATATATATATATATATATATATATATATATATATATATATATGTATGTATGTATGTATGTATGTATGTATGTATGTATGTATGTATGTATGTGTGTGTGTGTTCCCTGAAATGCACTATGATTGTCAAAATAGTTTTAGAAAAGCATGAATTGCTTGTCATGGAGTTTGCTTGCAAGGATTCAATCGATAGGATGGCTTGAGATTGGGGCTCCAAAACTATAAGAGAAAATCGCATTACATAGAATTATGGAATTTTTTTTTAATGCAAGCTTCAACTTATGAAACCCCTCACCCTCACAAGCATCTGAATGTTTTATAAACAATAATCTAGCATTGGCCCATGCCAAAGACCCAAAGATAATATCCATCAAGCCAAACTATGCAAATATTGAATGTATCTCTATCTTTGTAGTCACACATGTGGCAAACAAAGTGAGGAAAACATGTGTTAAAACTTTGACTTAGCAACGCAAAAAGCCTTAGGCTAGGGGGGTGTTACACTCAAACCCTAGAGAAGGGAGGTTTGAACCCTTCCTTAGTCTCTTAGACACATGGGCTCTCACATAAGTGCAACATGGCATGGAGGAAATTCAAGAAGAGAACTTTGTGTGTTGTTCTTCCATATCTTGCCCTGGGAATGCAAAATCCTACATGTACATCCTAAGATGCACAACAATGTTAGGTGTCATGGCCACCATGTCTTTGAGCTTTATCAGATTTTGATTCTTCATGCTACCTGGAACCAAAAATTCTTTTTGAATGGGGATATGCATACCTCTCATATCTAGGGCCTCTCAAACTAGATTATTGGTAAGAGGGACTCATTTTAACTCATTCCCAAGCATTAACGAAGGAACCACAAATGTGCTTGAAGCATTGGGGTCTGATTGGGGAGTTAATGAGTTGATATGATAGAAAAATTGCATGAAATCTAGTTTTGGTAATCTAGGCTTGCTTTCTACCACACATGCCTTAAGTCTGCTAAGTTTTGTAGCTTCTCAAATTCTCTAGTAAAGAAATAGTATTTTCCCCATGTGTTTTTGTACTCAATCTCAGCTTTCCACATGTACGTGCCCTCTCCTAGAGGTCACGCCATCTCACTGAACAAATGTGAGTCCTTGCTAACTCTTTTCGTATGGCCCATGGGTGGATCCTATATAGGGATAATTTGCATTGCTAGCATATCCTCTAGTCGTTCCTTAGGCTCATCTAAGAGTAATGGTATTGAATTATTTATCTACTAGAAGAATAAAATCATGTTAGTATTGCATTACAGAGTAGGTGAGATCATATTCCCCTTGCAATATCAATATGATTTGTGTGGTAGTTAGTGGTTAGTTACAGAGGTGTGTCGTGTGAAAGTGAGAGGTTGTCGAAAGTTAGTAGACATTTCTAGATGCATACTTGGGATATGCAATGCACTCAAAATGCATATATTCTAGTGTAAAGGAGGTTATATGGGTGGGTTAGGGGATTTAGTACAAGGTTTGACATGCCATTCTTCCCTTATGGGGTTACAATGTTTGTTATTGATGACCTCTAAAGGTTTCCAATATAGTTCTAACTAAGTTTGGGGATTTTTAGGTACCCATTTCCTAGTAATCTTAGGTTTGTTGTGCATTGGGGTCAACCTTCATGGACGGCTTTGGTATCCAAATAGAAATAGTCTACCATGGTTGACTCCTTAAATACTCCTTTGTTGTAGTCTGTGATTGAGTTGTTCATTTGGATCACATTTGGCATCCTATTATGGGAGCAGAGGATTGCTCACTCGTGGATATTCTGATCTGCTTTAGGCTAGCTATCACCTTGTTTCGGTCTGTCCTCTGGCTAAGAGAGTTGACCGTTTGATTTCTCTATTTCATAGTTTCCTTTGCGTGCTTCATCTTGATCACCTTTGGAAACGAAGGGAGTTCCACGTTTTCTTTGAGTCTTTTATTGAGATCAGCATCCTTCTACATCAAAAAGCTTTGGACAAGAACAACATCTTTATCTTCATGTGTGCTCATGGAAGGACCAAGAGTTGGTGTCTATCCTAATTCTTGATAAAAGTTATGTGTTCTCTAGGGCAAGTTCAAGCATATGGTTTTCACTAGATAACTTCATTTGAGGGCTTTTGAACCTTATAAAAGTCAAATCACATGTTTGAAGGTACAACCTTATCCAAAAGGAGGCATTGAACCAGCAATAGACACTCTAATGAAGAGAAAAAGTCACAAGGTAGCTGAAGAGACAAGGAGGGCATGTGAAGAGACATGGAGGACATATCAAGAGTCATGGAATGTTCTCATGGCTATTTAAGCATCCTCCAAACTCATTATAAGTGTGTGTAGATGGTAGGAAGTCGGGGTGTTGATTATGCATGTGCTATTGGGCCATTGTCTATCATAGGAGTTCATATTCTTTCTTGTACATATCTCCCACCCTTTCCAAACAGTGCTGAATTTCTATAGCAGCCTACTAGGACTTCATTTTCTTTGTGTAGGAAGCTCAGTTTTTAGAGTTCTTAAATGTTTTGGAAAGATTATAAAGCAACTATTTTATGTCTAAAAGGATTTTGGAAAATTCTTCATGTACTATGATTTATAACTATTCCTTTCTCTATTGGTATATCCCAAAACCTAAAAGGAAAACTAGTCTATCTTGTGCAACTGAGTTGACTAGTCTACAGGTGTCCCATTCTATTGATTCATAGCTCATTGGAAAGCCCTTGCTAGTTTATGTGGATAAAAGGGTTTGTCAATTGAATTTGGGAATTGAGAGTTATCTGAGTTTTAGTGAGTACTAGTCTAAGAGAAGCTATGTTTTGGATAGGGTCCAAGCTTCTTGTTGTGCATTTGGAGGAGAAAACTTCCATCAGTGGTATCTAAAGTATTTTGATGGCAATGCACCACAATGCACTCTCCTTCTTGGGGGCTCCACGATGACATCCTTGGAGTAGAAAACCGAGCTCCTAGGGCCACACACGGTACTCCGCATGCAAGCTGCAGAATACACAGAAAAACACAGTACACATGGAGCATGAACACAGACTTCTTAGGTGTTGCAAATGCGGTCAAACTTACAGTCTGTGATTGACTAGGCCACTATATTTTTTATTAAAGAACATATACAAAGAAGTGTCTGGTGACCATTTGGCCTTTCACATGGACACTAACGGTAACAATCTTCCACTAAAGGCCAATATGGCCAAAGTCACTATGGGAGAAAAATAAAGAATGATAAAGAATACCTAAGTGTAATTATACAAACAATACCTCCCACCTAATGGGCATGTTACACAGTATACAAGTAACCGTTGAAGATCATGATTCAAGTAACCCCCATCAAGTGACAACAGTGTCAAAAGATATCTTGTGGTAGATCTTTAGTCAAAGCATCTGCAGCATTATCTCGAGTGTGAACCTTCTCAAGAATAATATGCTCAGTGGCTAAGCAATCTCAAATGAAGTGATACCTCACCTCAATGTGCTTGGTCTTTGCATGATAGACCGGATTCTTAACCAAAGCAATCACACTCTAACTATAACTGAGAAAACGAGGTACATGTTGAGGTAAACCCATATCACAAGCAAGATGAGAAAGCCACAATGCTTCCTTACATGCCTCACTTACTGCAACATACTCTACTTTTGTGGTGGAAACAATTGTAGATTCTTGAAGAAGGGATCTCCAAGAGATAACACCTCTAGCAAAATGAAAAATGTACCCTAATGTAGACTTATGATTGTCTACACAACCAACATAGTCTGAATCTGTGTAACCAATAATGGATACTTTCCCTCTACCTAAGCATAGGCACATCCTTAGTGCCACTTAGATGTCTCAAAATCATCTTGACTGCTTCCCAATGTTTCTTCTCAGGATTAGACATACATCTGCTCACAACTCCACTACGAATGCAATGTCTGGTCTCGTAGCTACCATAGCATACATGAGACTACCAATAGCATACTGATAGGGAATTTTGGTCATGAATTCCTTTTCCTCATCTGATTTGGGCCAATCATCCTTGCTCAATTTCATGTATGTGGATAAAGGTGTACTCAATGCCTTAACACCCTGCATATTGAAAATGTGAAGTACTTTGGATATGTGCTTACTTTGGGACAAGTATATGCATCTTTTACTCCTATCATGAGTAATGTGCATGCCAAGATTATGTTTGGCGTCCCCCAAATCCTTCATATCAAATGTCTGACTCAACTTCTTTTTGAGAATTGACAAGTCATAAGAGGACTTCCTAGCAATCAACATATCATCAATCTTGAAAGTCTCTATGTGCAGCATTTTTATGCATGCTAACTAGAGGACTAGTATCCGCAAACACCACTCTTCTCACTTCAACCTCCTTAATTGGTTGTTTATGCATCTTAGACTCATTGAAAATGACATCATTACTTCTGATCACTGACCATGTTTCAAGATCCCATAAGCGATATCCAAATTGTTGTTCTCGACCATATCCAAGAAAAATGCATTTCTTTGACTTATGGTCCAAGTTTTTGTCTAAGATGCTTGGTTATATTAACATATGCTTCACATCCAAAAACTCGAAGATGATCATAATAGGGTGGCTTCCCTGTCCATAACTCTTGTGCCGCTTCTAGACCTGTGGCAGTACTAGGTGAAAGGTTAATCACACGAACTGCAGTGAATACTGCTTCTGCCCAAAAGCCTTGTGAGAGGTTTGCATGATGCAACATAGAAACTACTCTATCTTGAATAGTTCTATTCATCTTTTAAGCTACACCATTATGTACTGGGGTATAAGGAGCTGTAAACTCTCTACAAATCCCTTTAGATTGACAGAAAAGGTTGAATTCATGTGAGGTATACTCACCCCCATTATCTAAACATAAAGCCTTAAGCTTAGTTCCTTTTTCAGTCTCAATTGAAGCAAGTCATTTTTTGAAAGTAGGGAATATCTCATCCTTTGATTTGATAGGATATACCCAAAATTGTTTAGAAGCATCCTCACTGAAAGTGATAGAGTAAAGAGAGCCACCTAAAAACCTAGTGAGCATAGGACCACACACATATGAACGACATCTAAAGGCTGCATTGAAGAGTCAATGTGGGTTCTATGCACCATTTCTGGTTTGCTTTCCATATTGACAATGCTCACAAAATGAAAAATCAAAGAAAGATAGCACAAATAAGTAGCCAGAATGAGAAACATTTTCCATTCCACTACAAGATATATGGCCCCAACAACCATGCCAAATACAAGACATAGGTTGTTCAGTAACAGCTAACAAGTGTTCTTTCTGTGATACGAATAAAGGATAAAGTGAGCCAAGTTTGCTTCCTTTTGCAATAACCATATTGTCCTTTGATATACAAAAGGAGTGAGCATAGAAGACCACCTTGTAACCAAGGTCATCAAGTTGACCAACTGACATCAAACTGCATGATAACTGAGGTACATGGCACACATTATGCATAGTAAATTTTGAACCATCAATGAATTGGACAACCACATCTCGAATCCCCACAGTGTCACACTAGTAAGAGTCACCAAGTCTCACAGTACCAAGAGACTTTGCTACATAATTAGAGAACCATTCTCTATGTGGTATCACATGGAAAGAAGCACCAAAATCTAGCAACCACATGTGGGAAAGAGAATCAACCATAAGAGCCTCAATTGGCACAGTACTATCAAGTGTCAACACATGAGCATCATCATATATAGCATTAATTTCTTCAATTTTCACAGTCAAAGTAGATAATGCAGGTAATTGTTTAACATGCCCATCAAAATTTTGGCCTTTACCTTTAGCATTCTTTAATGCATAAAAATATTTCTTCATGTGTCCTTTCTTGTGACAATAATGGCATTCAATATCCCTCTTTTTAAATTTACTTCTACTCTATTCTGTTGACCATTCTTTTCCTTGTTCTTGCTCCTGCCATGTTGCTGATTCTTTCCTTGGTAAGAATCATGAACATTATATGCATCTCCACTCTGAGTGCCAACCATAGATTTTCTACGAATCTCCTCACTCAGGAGTGCTCCACATATGTCATCATAGACGAGTTTATCACCAGGTGCACTATTGCTAATAGTTGTGCAAAACTTATCCCATGATGATGGCAAGGTGCATAACAACAATACTGCTTTCATTTGATTATGCATATCCATTTTTTGAGCTTGTAACTGGGAGAATATAGAATCAAACTCATTTAGATGAGCAACAACACTATCTATGTACTTCATGCAAAGTTCATATAATATTTTCTCATCAGATACACTTTATTTGATGTTGTCTCTTTTTCATATGTATTGCATAACTTATTCCATAGCTCCTTTGCACTTTCATAGTCTAGTACTATAAAGTAAACATTATCTGCCAGGTGCAAGTGAATGGTAGACGTGTCCATTTCATCTAAATCATCCCAATCATCTTCATCCATGTCAGTAGGCTTCTTTGAAATTCCATTTACTCGCTTCCATTGCCTCCTTTGAATCAGCACATCTTTAATCTGATTCTTCCGTAGAGCAAAGTTTGTGCCATCAAATTTTCAGATCTCAAAATGTTCTTTGCCTTACAAGCTATAGCTCCTCCTCGGAACACTGGCACTAGACCTTGATCCACCAGATGTGCATGAGACCTCTGATGCCATGATGGTAGAGAACTTAATAGAATGATAGTGGAGCTAGAAGAGTCCAAACACCAACAAATAAGTGTAGCAAGGAGTAAATAGGCCACAGTATAGTTGACAAAACCAAAAATTTGGAAAAATTTTGCCAGCATATCCTCTGCAAAATGATCATATGACCAGTGTCGAAATATCATAAAACTACAAGTACTAGCATGTTTAGCTGCATAGTGAATTAGTGACTCCACTGCATATAATCAACTACCCAATAGAAGGCAACTAAGCTTATCGAGCACCTATGAACAACTATCATATATCTCCTATGGCGAGGTTGGTAAGTCTTCCACTTGCATCACCGGAGAGACCCCAACATTTGGGTGACTAACACCACCCTCTTTATCAAACATAAAAGGCTTTATGCAAAAAAAACATAACCACTATATCAATGACCACATGGACATACATAAGTGGCATCCGCAAAAGGATACATGGTGTGTATGTGCTCAATATATGTAGTAAAATGACACTAAAAGAGCTCAATGCACAACCCAAAAACTAGTCAACAACACCTACAAGTGTCTGTCAACTTTGATGTTTTAGGCACAAGAACCTGCATAAATTTGCAGTGGCTGCTCCGACCAAATATGGAAACCTTTTGAGAAACCTGTAGTTTTATGAGTGTGGCTGAAAACACAGCCCCAAAGGTTGATATTTATTGTCAGAAAATTACAAAGAACACTCTTTTTTATGTTCTTGGACCTGTGTGAAGAGAAATATGTGTGAAAGTACTCCAAAATGGCTCAAAAAGACACCCCAAAAATGCTTCAAAAACAGGCTTTGAAAGCAAAGAATGAAGCTTTGAGGGACCAAAACATGTTCAAGATAATGTTAATCTTAGTCTTTCCCCTTCTTTAGACACCACAAGAGTGTAGCTTAGTGGCAAGAGATTGCCACAGCTAAACGAGCTCCGAGGGGAATGGTACTGGGATGGGTGACCTCCTGAGAAGTATCAGGAACCTCTATCTTCCTTGATCATTGAGGTCCTCCTATCTTAGTCTTTCCCCCTTCTTCATACACCACAAGAGTGTAGCTTAGTGGTAAGAGATTTCCATGGTTAAATGAGCTCTGGGGGCAATGGTACTCGGATGGGTGACCTCCTGAGAAGTATCGGGAACCTCTATCTTCCTTGATCATTGAGGTCCTCCTTCATGTGTAGCCAACGGTGCCAACAGTGACTCGGATGACAAGGTATGCCAAGGTATATGCCTTGGTCCCTGCTTTAGTTGTAAACCTTGGAGAAAGCCTTGAGTGAGTGGGCGGGTGCGGGTGCTCGCTTTGTTTGCACAAAAGGAACAAATCTTTGCATCAAAATGCTCTGATACCAGTGAAGTATTTCAATGGTGATGCATCATAGTGCGCTCTCCTTCTTGAGAGCTCCATGATGATATCCTTAGAGTAGAAAACCAAGCTCCTAAGGCCACACATGGTATTATGCATGGAGGTTGCAGAATACGTAGAAAAACATAGTACACAGGGAGCATGGACATAGACTTCTTAGGTGTTACAAATGCGGTCAAACTTATAGTTTGTGACTGACCAGAACACTATATGTTTTATTAAAGAACATATACAAACAAGTGTCCAGTGTCCATTTGGCCTTTCACATGGACACTAACAGTAACAGTATCAAAGCAGCTTGAAGACATCAATCTGAGTGCAATAAGACTTGAAGTGAAGCAAGACAACAAGGTGAAGTACTTGAAGGCTACATCAAGGGGGTGCATCTAGAGGAGCGCTCACCAACAAAGGAGTAAGCCTATCTATGAATTCTATAGAGGTAACATGCAACCTGCTTTCATCATGGCTGATAATTCCAATGCTATTGAGAAGCTTGAGAGGGACAAATACCAACCTTGGAGGTTTAGGATGCTCAATTTCATATTAAGCAAGTATCTAGGTTGCATCATTGATGGATTTGATGTCAAGGTAGTACCATTGGATCCTATGGCACCTACCATCGCTGAGTTGAAGGCCATGAAAGACTCGGAGATAAAAGTAGAAAGGTAATGTTCATGATCGCACAATTTGTTAGTAATACCATGATTGGACATATTGAATCAATGGAGATAGCTAAAGACATGTGGGATTACTTGGATAGGATGTTTACAACTAACATTGAAGCTAGGAAGGCTCAGCTCAAGAACGAGCTTGGAAACCTCAAGAAGCCAGATAATCTTTCAGTCTATGAGCACATTATAAAAGCCGAAAACATTAGGGATTCCCTTGCAAGCAATAGGTACCCAAGTGGATGATGATGACATGGTGGCTTATTGTTTGAATGGTCTCAAGGAAGATGAAAAATGGATGTTATTCACTTCTTCTTTGTGTCCTAGAGAGAAGATGTTTGACCTTGATCAACTTACCACACTCATGATCAATGAGGAGAGTCTTCAAGGAGGAGTTAAAGGTAATTTAGGTTCTCAATATATGCTATATGCAAGAAATAGAGGGAAAGGTAGAGGCAAGGGAAGAGGCAAGGGAAGAGGCAAAGGAAGGGAAAATCAGTCCAAAGACATGAATAAAGATGAAGCTAGTGTTGGGAATGATGGATGGATACTTCAGGTGGATGAGTAAGTACTTCCAAATCCTGCTTTGTACCAGCCCTTGATGCTTTAGAGTTGATAAGTGGACCTTCTTAGCTTTCCAATGACACCATAAAATGGCCTATGTACTTTGGAAATGATGTATGAAACAAATGAATCCAAACAGATAACTTTGAACTTCAAGTCTTCAAGAAAACCTTCTATTTTTGTCACTACACCTGCTGTATCTTTTGCTCAGTATGACCATCATAGTAGGAATTGGAAAAAATCCTTTTAGGGGTATGTAATTAGCTTAGCACGCTAACTATTCCAAGTGATATCACTCAAAAAGATTAACTATGCTCAGAGAAATCAATTTAGCAAGTAAACCTTTACCCCCGATATTTTAGGACTGTTGCAGACTTCGACCAGTGATCACTTTGACAAACTTTTCTCTAAAATGACTAAATAGAAATCCTTCAAATTTTGGTAGCACGTAGATGACTTTGAGCTGGTTTCAACAAGCTATAGATGTTTGAATTTGGTCGAAAAATGAGTGAGATATGATCTCCATAAGTTGATAGATTTCAGAGACTATGATAGAGAACTCAAAAATGAACAATGTAGATATATGTATTAATGAACACTTGTATACAATGCCATTGGCATGAAGATCATTGCCTAATGGTGTAGATAGGTGTGGGCTAGAGTGTAGGCCTCACACACACTCAGAAATGGTAATGAAAAGCTCGGGATTGATAATTCTTACCCGTGACTTTTAGATGATCATTTTTATAGTAGTTGAGTTCAAAGTTTGAATTTGAATTCAAACTTTTAGCTCCCTATGATCATGCTCCTACATCCTAGGAGATATTCCATCAATCAAAGCTAACTTTTCTACGAGTTCCTTTTCGTAGGTGTTTACAAATATTCCAAGTCAAATGTGACTTTTACAAAAGAGTAAAGTGGTAATTAACCACTAGCATTGGTTCCTATGCTTCTCCATATGTGTATGTATTACAAGCCAAATGTGTAGGCTTGTGAATTGCACCAACAGCTCCCCCTCAAGCCAAACATTTTGGCTTGGTCTTCATTCTTCAATCTTCATGTATATCCTACAATCCAATCATTGATTTGAACCTGCAAAGTTCGGTTCCATCCAAAGTTTTAGTTAATAAATCTGCACACTACATGTTGGTTGATACATAAGTTAGTTGAATGTCCTTGCTTAGTAGCTTCTCTCTCACATAATGGTAATGGACCTCTATATGCTTGGTCCTGGCATGATAGATAGGATTAGCTGCAAGGTGAAGTGAGCTTGTATTATCTCCAAAGATCAATGGTGATCTAGTATATAAACCCAACTCTGTATACAATAACTTGATCCATATGGCTTCTTGAGTGGCATTTTCCAATCCTCTATACTCTGCCTCTATAGAAGATAGAGCAACAGTAGGTTGCTTCTTTGAAGACCATGATATTGGCTTATCACCTGCAAATGAAATGTATCCAGAAGTGCTCCTCCTATCATCCTTGCATCTTGCCCAATCTGCATCTGAATAAATCTTGATATCAAGGTGTGAAGTTAAGGAAAATACAAGCCATGATGCTGAGTACCTTTGCGGTACTTTAGCATTCTCTTGGTAGCTTCTAAGTGAGGTACCCTTGGCTTGTGCATGAACTAAGTTAGCACACTAACTCCATATGCAATATCTATCCTTGTTAAGGTAGCATAATTTAAGCTTCCAACTATACTTTGGTAACCTGTAATGTCATCAATTTCATCACCTTCATGGGCACTTAGTTTTAGGTTTACCTCCATTAGAGTGTTTGCAACTTTGGCATCCTGCAAATGAAATTTCTTCAACATATCCTGTATGTACTTTCTCTGAGTAATGTAAATTCCAGAGTTAGTATAGACTAACTCAAGTCCAAGAAAGTACTTTAGTAGACCAAGTTCATTGATCTTGAACTCCTTCATCATCTGGTTCTTGATTTGCCTGATTCCATTGACATCATTACCTGTAAGTATGATATCATCAACATATACACATAGGTATGTTACCTCTGAATTACTTCTCTTGATGAATAGAGAAGTGTCTACCTTGCTCATGACAAAACCTTGGTCTTGAAGGTATGTGGTTAACCTGTGTTTCCATGCCCTAGGTGCCTGCTTTAATCCATAAAGAGATTTCTTCAATTTGCACACATATGTTACTTTGTTTGGATCCTCATAGCTAGGAGGTTGTGACACATATACCTCCTCTGAAATCCATCCATTCAAGAAAGCATTTTTTACATCCAATTGATACATGTTCCAATTCTTGGATGCAGCCACACTCACCAACACTCTGATGGTTGGCATCTTGGCCACAGGTGAGAATGTTTCTTCATAGTCAATGCCTTGGGTTTGTGCAAAACCCTTGGCTACCAATCTGGCTTTGTACCTGCTTATTGAACCATCAGAATTTCTTTTGATTTTATAGATCCATCTGGATCCAATTACCTTTATGGATTCTTTCTTTGGTACTAGTTCCCATGTGTCACTTTCTTTGAGTGCTTCAATCTCCTCATCCATAGCTTCTTTCCATTCTGTCTTGGTCATGGCTTCTTCATATGATCCTGGTTCTTCAATTGAAAATTCTTTGGCAAGATAAACAGAGTGTTTAGTAACAAGAGATGTATCATACCCATATCTGATAGGTTTTTTGCTCTCCCTTTGTGATCTTCTGATTGATTGATTTGAAGATTCAGGTATGTCTTCAAGTTTCTTCATCTTGACTTTGCCCTTGGACTTCCATGCCTTGAACTCTTCAAGATTGCTAATGTCTTCATCATCTGAAGTGGTGTCTTCATTCTGAGTAGGTTCCTCCTTAGCAAGACTTGGAAACTCCTCCTCCAAGTCATAGGGTAGTTTAAACTTCCTGCATTCATTCTCATACCAAGAATCATTTTCATCAAGGACAACATCTCTATTAACCATGAATCCCTTATTCGAAGGGTTGTAGAACCTGTACCCTTTCTGATTAGATCATAACCAATAAAGATACACTTCTCATCCTTAGGGTCTAGCTTACCTCTTATCTAAGAAGGAATGTGTACATATGCTACACATCCAAATATCCTGCAATGATCAAGTGAGGGTATTTACCCATGCCATGCTTCATAAGGAGTCATCCCATCAAGGGACTTAGATGGTAACCTGTTTATGAGGTAAGTGGCAGTAGAAACACTCTCTGCCCATAGGTAGTTAGGTAATTTCTTTTCATTTAACATTGACCTAGTTGTTTCAACAATCAACCTATTTCTTCTCTCAGCTACCCCATTCTGTTCAAGAGTATACCTTGTGGTGATTTCTCTCTTGATTCCTCTGTCTTGCAAGAAGGCTTCAAACTCATTGGAGAAGTACTCTCCTCCTCCATCTGACCTTAGCCTCTTTAGATTCTTCCCTGTCTGATTCTCAACAAGTGCAAGATACTTTTTAAAACAATTGAATACTTCATCTTTGTGCTTCATAAAGTACAATAGAGTCCATCTGCTATAATCATCAATAAAATATACATAGTACCTTGATCCTGAGATTGAGGGGTCTTTTCTTGGTCCCCATACATCTGTTTGGGCAAGCTCTAGGCAGACCTCATGCATGTAGCCTTTCCTTGAGAAGGGTTCTATCTCAAAAGTAAAAAGTCTACTTGTCTTTTCTCATTTAGCAATTCTCTTGAACCCTTGCCTGGGATCCTCCACAAATGCTCCAAATTGGTTGAATCTAACCTGCAAACCTTTTTCCACAATCTGTCCAACACTCATCAAATTTTTGGTAATGGTTGGTACATAGAGTACCCTACTCAACAAGTTCTGATTTCCATCACAAGTCTTAACATTTCCAACTTTAACTACTGAGTGCTTGGTGTCATCACCTCTTTGTACTTGATGTTTACCTTTTGGTTCTTCAAGGTCAGAGAGTAGAGCTATATTGCCAGCCACATGATTTGAGCATCCTGAGTCAATGTAGAAGAGATGGTCATCATTTGTACCTGGTTTTGAAGTCATGTTCATAATCAGAAGAGAATCATCTTGCTCTTCTGTATAGTTTTTGTAATCCTTTCTGGATTTGAATCCTCCTTGGTAGTTGCCATTGTAATTGTTGTTGTAGTTGTTATTGTAGTTGTTGTTGTATCCTTGATGATGGTTGAATCTGCCTCTTGATTGTGAGTATCCACCTCTTTGATATCCTCTTCCTCTCTGATTCTTGTAGTTCCTGAAACACTCATCTGTAGTATGATTTGATAAACCACAAATGTTGCATGGTGAGGAGTTATCGGATCTCCCCCTACCTTGCTTACCTCCTCTGCCCCTTCCTCTTGATGATCTACCTCTCCCTGCATAGTTGGCTTGGGAGGTAGTGCCTTCATCCTCTATCTTCGTGTTCTTGCCTTTATCTTTAGATTTACTTTTATCAGTGTATAGGGCAGAAGAGCTATTACCTTTGGATGAGTCTCCATTCTTGTTGAGCTTGGCTTCATGAGTGAACAATTGGCCCATGAGAGTGGTAAGGTCTGGAATTTGCATGTCCATGTAAAGGTCCATGGCAGTGGTGAAGCTTTCCCATTTGTCATCAGCTTTAATCCCATTGATCACTTGCCTTACTATCTGCTCTTCTTCAATCTCTTCTCCTATGCTTGCTAACTGATCTGTTATATCTTTAATCTTAGTCACAAACTCTAAAATAGCCTGCTTAGGTTGCTTCCTTAGTGTGGTGAATTCAATCCACAACTAATTTTTTTTTTGCCCTTGTGTTGGAAGAAAAATAAGATGACAAGGTTTCCCAAGTCTCTTGGGATGTCTTACAGTTTCTAATATGTGGCAAAAGAAAATCAGAAATGGAGTTGAGTAAGTAAGACCTTGCTAATGCATCCTTGGCACACCATGTGTTGAGCTTTTCATCTTCTTCCTTTGTTGGTAGGCCTCTGGTTTTGAATGAGGGCAATTCCTCATCTCCTGAGATGTATCCATAAAGAGTCCTTCCTTGTAGGTATGTCTTCATCCTTAGAGACCATGCCTGATAGTTGTTCCTATCCAATTTATCAATAAATGAAGGAAAACCATCTCCCATTTGACCTTAACTTGCTCTGATACCACTGTTAGGAATGATGGATGGATACTTCAAGTGGATGAGTAGGTACTGCCAAATCCTGCTTTGTACCAGCCCTTGATGCTTCAGAGTTGATAATTGGACCTTCTTAGCTTTCCAATGACACCATAAAATGGCCTATCTACTTTGGAAATGATGTATGAAACAAATGAATCCAAACAGATAACTTTGAACTTCAAGTCTTCAAGAAAACCTTCTATTTTTGTCACTACACCTACTGTATCTTTTGCTCAGTATGACTAGCACAGTAGGAATTGGAAAAATTCCTTTTAGGGGATCTAATTAGCTTAGCAAGATAACTATTCAAAGTGATATCACTCAAAAAGATTAACTATGCTCAGAGAAATCAATTTAGCAAGTAAACCTTTACCTCCCGATATTTTAGGATTGTTGCAGACTTCGACCAGTGATCACTTCGATGAACTTTTCTCTAAAGTGGCTAAATATAAATACTTAAAATTTTGATAGCATGTAGATGACTTTGATCTGGTTCCAACAAGCTATAGGTCTTTGAATTTGGTGGAGAAATGAGTGAGATATGATCTCCACAAGTTGACAGACTTTTAGAGACTATGACAGAGAACTCAAAAATGAACAATGTAGATATGTATTAATGAACACTTGTATACAATGCCATTGGCATGAAGATCATTGCCTAATGGTGTATATAGGTGTGGGCTAGAGTGTAGGCCTCACACACATAGTTCAAAGTCTGAATTTGAATTCAAACTTTTGGCTCCCTATGATCATGCTCCTACATCCTAGGAGATATTCCATCAATCAAAGCTAACTTTTCTACAAGTTCCTTTTGGTAGGTGTTTACAAAGATTCCAAGTCAAATGTGACTTTTACAAAAGAGTAAAGTGGCAATTAAACACTAGCATTGGTTCCTATGCTTCTCCATATATGTATGTATTACAAGCCAAATGTGTAGGCTTGTGACTTGCACCAACAGCTAGCACATCCTATGGCAAAGGCAAAGGAAATAACCAAAGAGGTAGAGGAAGAGGTGGTTACAACAATCAAGGCAAGAGAGATGAGTGCTATTCATGTGGAAATCAAGGCCATTGGGAAAATGAATGTCCTTCAAAGAAGAATCGTAGTAACTATGCTTCTAATGAAGGTAATGAACAAATGTTAGCCATGATCCATGCCTACAGGGATGATTTGAAGGACAAAGATAGATAGTGGTTGTAGCAACCACATGTCATGTATGACAGATATGCTCACTAGTTATAGGTTCCTAAGGAAAAAGTGTGTGTTGTGACAATGATAATATCGAGCATGTCATTAGACATATTGGAGACATCAGATTATAAAATAGCAACAAGATTAGTACACTTAAAGAGGTATTGCATGTTCCCACTATTATTAAGAATTTGATTTTAGTTGGCCCGATGGTAGAGAAGTGTTACAGGTCAAATTCAATGACAAAGGATGCTTCATAAAAGATCCAAAGAATGGCTTCAAGCTCAAAAGATGAAAGGGAAGGGAGGATGTTGACACTTGGAGTCAAGACAGATTCTAATAAGTATATTTTCATTGCATATGGGTCATCTAAAATTGTAGCTCTTGATCTGTGGCACAAAGGAATTGGCCATCTTAATGTTGAGAAGCTCAAGAATATGCAAAAGGATGAAGTTTTTAGAGGAATTGCAAGCTTCACCACACCTAACTTGCATGTGGTATGTGAAGCATGTCCATTTGGGAAGTAGATTAGGAGGCCTTTCAAGCCATCAAGCTATGTGGCTTCTAGGGTTTTGGATTTTCTTCCACAGAGATGTATGGGGACCTTCAAGAGAGCCATGACATGTAGGTAACAGGTACCTTGTAACCTTTATTGATGATTGTTCTATAAAAATTTGGTTGTATGTCATCAAACAAAAGAGTGATGTGTTTGATACATTCAAAAGGTTCAAGGCACAAGTTGAGAATTAAACATGCCACATGATCAAAACTCTAAGATCAGATGGTGGAGGAGAGTACTTCTCCAATCATTTTACCTAGTTCTTGTAGGATGAAGGTATAAAGAGGCAATATACATGTAGATATACCCGATATACATGTTGGAAGTGAGGTAGGCCCTTAGGCTCATGTCACAGGTCCATGGTTCCATAGTTCCAGTCATGTACAACATTAATTCCAGCAATCTTCCATATTGACAAAACATGAACATACCACAACTTAATCATAAAAATGATGAGATAAAGATAGAGAAAGAATAGACGTCATGTGTAAGGTTTTACGTAAGCCATCGCTTACTCATAGTATCATATATACCAATGTTCAATGTACAATGTGGGAGCAAAACTCTCAACCACTCTATGTGATGAGAAATAGATGAATGAGTGAATGTACAATGTAACAAACATATTCAGATGTGTGGGCAGTAATCTGAATATACATGAGATGTGTGACCATATAGGTTATAGAAGAGTGAATATGAGTGACTGAAAGAGGAAGGATCAGTGTGAAACTGATAGTCAACAAACCCTCATATGAACTTAGGCTATGGAAGACCCTAAGTTAGATACGTGTGTGAAAAGATCACATACTTATAAAGTAGCATAGAACGCTAACAAGTTTGTTGCTGGAAATCCTCAAACTCATGTGAACACAGCTTCTCAAACACCTCATCCAAATATGCATAAAGCATATACGTACTGATTCTCTTGTACCTATGCTGAATAGGACTCCTTCTGATATGAACGCCACAGCCTCCATAAACTTCAAGTAGTACCTATGTGCATAAAGAGAATATGTACCTGAATACTTAACATAAGATGTGAATCTTATGTTAATCTCCATCTAATGTCTTTGAAGTAGCCAGACATCTTCTTGTAAAAGATAATCTTCAACCTAACATCTTCTTGTAGAAGATGATCTTCAAATACATCATGTAGATGGGCGATCCTCACCATCAAGCTGCTAATGACCAAGTCTTCTTGCCATGAACAAGAGATAACCTCCTCTCCATGAGCTAGAGTGTGAGCACACCCTTCATCTTCTCCAAGAAGAATCACCAAGAAGAACTCCATAGCTGCTCCTCAACATGCTTCAAGTTAGCACCATGGCTGCCCCATGTGCTAGAAGAAACACCACCTCTATTGAGGTCCAAGCTTCCAAAGCTTGTGTTGATCCTAGGTGAAGGATGCAAGATAATAAGCCAAGCTTGTCTTATATAGGATTTTCTCACTTTGAAAAGCTCTCAAATAAAGCAAAATAAAGCACACGATTGTACGATCGCTTCTAATAAAGCATTCGATCAATACGATCGCAATGAATCTAAAAAACACAACAATATCGCGTTCGCGCTCGTCCGTCAATTTTAGCCAAAAGCAAACATTGAAATCTTCTATTTGCCACGCGTTGTCGGCGATGGGATTTGAACTCGGGTCGTTTGGATGGGAGGACAATGCTCTATCCACTGCGCCCACACCATTTACTTGTAGAGGTAATGGAAAAAACAGATATACATTCTGAAAATTGGTATAAACTTTGACCAATTTCCAACCAATGAGACATTGTTTTCCAACAATCCCCCCTGCAATGGCATATTGGTTCAAACTGAACTGGATCTGCAACCTATCAAAGCTGCAAACTCTCACAAGCTTCAAGCTTGTACTTCCGCACTTCAGAACTTGTTCTTCAAAAGTCTTCTTCAAAACTGAATTTGAATATTCTTCAAAAACCTGAACTTGCTGAATATGAACCATAATACTTGAGAAAATATGCAAACTAGATATCCAATAGTGTACACATCAAGCAATCACTGCTTGACAACAAATATAGCATGTACTGACTGTGCACCTGCTATCTCCTGTCTTCATAAACCTGAAAACATACACTAGGATCCACAAATTTGCATTTACCTTCCAAAAAAGGTTTCTCAACGTACTTTTGCTGTGTCATGTAAATACACTAAACAAAATCAGGAACTAAATCCTGGAACCTGTGACTGACAAATCACAACTTAGTGCATTATGAACACTGCTGGTTCATCTCTGACTGTACTCAACTCAATATCAACTCAACTCAATTGCAATCAACTGAAATATGAGTCAAAAAATCTATGATGTCATCATGTCTTCATCCTTTAAATCCTTCATAGCTCTTTCCTTCAGAACTTGGTATAAACATATATGTGCGCACTTTTGAAATATACCTCTCTGAAATATCAAGCTTCTCTTCAATAGAAATATGGAACCTTCTCCTGAACAGGAACATCCTAACAGGAACTTTCTCCAAACATTCTTCTTCTTCCTTCTTCTTTCAAAGCTGGAACAAAAAGAGAACCTGACAAAGGAAATATAGGAATACCTGAAATAGGAATACCTGAAAGTATGAATCTGCATTCTTTCACATATGGCATGAAAATAAGTCTTCATGTTTCATCACCCCCCTGGATGACTTAACACTAGTATCCAAAATTCTTCAAAGTATATCAGACTTTATGAAATGTGGAACGTCTTCCTTCTTTCAATAAATCTGATGTTCAGTGATCAATACCTGTATCTGAAACAAAATCTCTGGACCCTTTTTATTAGCACTGTACACATGCCAATAGCTTTCCATGTCATTCCTCAGCTTTCCAAATTGTAGAATAAGGTTAGCTGAACCGAACATAACAAAACCTTGCTGAAAGCTTCATAGGATTCATAACCTTCTGTAACATAACAAGTATTTCTATCTTTTTGCAACACAAATTTGATAGAATCTGAATCTTTGACTTACTTCTTCCAATGTTAAGAATCTTCACAAACAAATGATAGACAACTGAATCATAAATACTCAAGATCATACAAGATCTATTCAAGATCAATGATCTCTCTTGTGTAGAATCTGCTGTCATCAAACCTTCATGTCTGAATGTTTGATTCGCTACCTGAATGTCTCCAAGTGTCCATGCTTCTCAAAAAGTTGTAAAACTTTTCTTCAAACAAATCCTTCAAGGAATCTGCAATTCCTACTTGAAACATAAGTGGACAAACTTCTCACCTTGAGAACTCCAAAAGCTGCAAGTTGATACTTCATAACTTTCATATTTTACCCGGGTGAAATGTGACAGTACCTGCTTGACTTTCTTTTGGCTAACTCCACTTCTCAATCAAGTGATAGGATCTAATGGAACACCTTTTTGAATACAAGCATGTATCCAAAAAACTCGACAATCATAAAAAGTACATTCTTCAAATGACCTGTACATCAGCAAATCTGAATTTTCTGAAGTTTCTGAAAATACTGATTATGAGGTAACCTTTTCCAAACATAAAACCTCAACCCAAGTCTTCAACATCTGCTTACAAAAAACTCTTTTACCTCAAGAGTTAGATAAAGAAGAAATATACTTCTCTGCAACTTGTCATATACCAAGTAGCTCTGTATTGACACTCCAAGAATTCTTTGAGGGAACATATAAGCTGCCTGCTTAAAAGCTTCAACTAAAACATAACTCATACATATATGAGTTTAAAACATATATCTGCTGCTTTTCTTTCTCTCAATGCAATTCTTTGTCAAATCTACTAAATCATGACCAAGTGTAATGCAAAACAAGAAACTGCTTCTTCTTTAAACAAGATGTTCTCGTAGACTTGTCTTTGGGTGTAGAGGATAAAATAGGAAAAGTATATGGAAAATATATGAGAAAAGGAAGCCTTACTTTTCTTTTGGAAATGATGAACTTTCTTCTTCTGCATCTTTCTTCCACCTGATGATGTCAACATTTTCAAACTTCTCTTCCATACCTTTTGTTCTCTTCATCTTGAAGTAGCAAACACTCTTGACTTCTTCAAATGAACTTTTCTCTTCCTCTAATGCTAAGAGTAAGAGACAAAACAAACATGGTATATAAATGGAAGTGAATATAGAATCATGTTTTACCATCTTCTCATATCTCTGAATCAAAATTCTGCTTCAAATGTCTGAAACGACTATATTTACCAATCGTTGTCTGAATGATGATGAATTGCCCTTCTAGAGTTACCTTCTCTAGATACATTTGTACCTTGATATCCAACCAACTTACAACAGAAAATTGGCTGAAAAAACTCATCTCATCTCTGCACTTGTCTTCTTAGATGAACTTTCTTGCCATGAAAGAGATCTTCTCAAAACTCTCTAGAAAAACCTCTAGATACCTGTTTTGATGTAGCCTTTAACTTTCAAATAATGAAAGTGTATAAAAGTACTCCTTGAATTTCTTCAAATCTCTTCATAACTGCTCTTCTAAGATATGACCTGCAAATGATAATCTGATAGTAGAAAGTGATACCTGTGATTTGATATTGATCTGCTTCCTTCATTTTCTCTAAACCATTGTTCTTCCTTGAATTTGAAGTAGTCTTCTCTTCATCAAATCTGGGTCTTCAAACAATACTTTTGTAAAGTATTTGCATACTCTTCAAAAATATTCGGCTGCTAACAGATCATCAACTTCGTACTCCACACTGATGAATGTAACTGAAGTGTCTAATTCTCAAATATCTACTCATCTAGATTAAGTGTGTATGTCAAATGTCAAATGTTAGAAGATGCTTTCAAATCATATGTTGTAAATCTGGATTTCTAGGAACCTGGGATTATGAATGAGCCTTAATGCATTGATGCCAAAGATCTAAAGTTCTGTAACCAAAACCTTAGTGCTCTGATACCAAATGTTGGAAGTGAGGTAGGCCCTTAGGCTCATGTCACAGGTCCATGGTTCCATAGTTCCAGTCATGTACAACATTAATTCCAGCAATCTTCAAATATTGACAAAACATGAACATACCACAACTTAATCATAAAAATGATGAGATAAAGATAGAGAAAGAATAGACGTCATGTGTAAGGTTTTACGTAAGCCATCGCTTACTCATAGTATCATATATACCAATGTTCAATGTACAATGTGGGAGCAAAACTCTCAACCACTCTATGTGATGAGAGATAGATGAATGAGTGAATGTACAATGTAACAAACATATTCAGATGTGTGGGCAGTAATCTGAATATACATGAGATGTGTGACCTTATAGGTTATAGAAGAGTGAATATGAGTGACTGAAAGAGGAAGGATCAGTGTGAAACTGATAGTCAACAAACCCTCATCTGAACTTAGGCTATGGAAGACCGTAAGTTAGATACGTGTGTGAAAAGATCACATACTTATAAAGTAGCATAGAATGCTAACAAGTTTGTTGCTGGAAATCCTCAAACTCATGTGAACACAGCTTCTCAAACACCTCATCCAAATATGCATAAAGCATATACGTACTGATTCTCTTGTACCTATGCCGAATAGGACTCCTTCTGATATGAACGCCACAGCCTCCATAAACTTCAAGTAGTACCTGTGTGCATAAAGAGAATATGTACCTGAATACTTAACATAAGATGTGAATCTTATGTTAATCTCCATCTAATGTCTTTGAAGTAGCCAGACATCTTCTTGTAAAAGTTAATCTTCAACCTAACATCTTCTTGTAGAAGATGATCTTCAAATACATCATGTAGATGGGCGATCCTCACCATCAAGCTGCTAATGACCAAGTCTTCTTGCCATGAACAAGAGATAACCTCCTCTCCATGAGCTAGAGTGTGAGCACACCCTTCATCTTCTCCAAGAAGAATCACCAAGAAGAACTCCATAGCTGCTCCTCAACATGCTTCAAGTTAGCACCATGGCTGCCCCATGTGCTAGAAGAAACACCACCTCTATTGAGGTCCAAGCTTCCAAAGCTTGTGTTGATCCTAGGTGAAGGATGCAAGATAATAAGCCAAGCTTGTCTTATATAGGATTTTCTCACTTTGAAACGCTCTCAAATAAAGCAAAATAAAGCACACGATTGTACGATCGCTTCTAATAAAGCATTCGATCAATACGATCGCAATGAATCTAAAAAACACAACAATATCGCGTTCGCGCTCGTCCGTCAATTTTAGCCAAAAGCAAACATTGAAATCTTCTATTTCCCACGCGCTGACGGCGATGGGATTTGAACTCGAGTCGTTTGGATGGGAAGATGCTCTATCCACTGCGCCCACACCATTTACTTGTAGAGGTAATGGAAAAAACAGATACACATTCTGAAAACTGGTATAAACTTTGACCAATTTCCAACCAATGAGACATTGTTTTCCAACAGATATACCCCTCAACAGAATGGTATTTGTGAAAAAAAAAAAGCATTTCAGGTTGAATATATTGAGGAAGCAAAAAACGATATGGAGAACAAGCTCAAGTTAGAACAAGTTTGAGGGGACCCTCCACTTTGAGTCTATGAAGGAGTCCATCACTCAAAGGAAAAGAGAAGGAAGGTGAACCAAGCTCAGCGTGCAACCACAACCAATTTGATAAGGGTAATGTGGTAAGGGACTTCCATTCTAGTGAGGATGAAGTTGATTTTGAAGAGGTAGTGACTCTGAATGTGAAACAAAAGAGGGACTTGAAGAAGTATTCTACCATAGGTAATGAGAGGAGGTTAGAGAGGGTTAAACACCCTATTCAAAGACTAACATGTGATAGTTTCATTTCTAGGCATTATGCTTTTATGTATTAGGTTGTGAAGGACAAGGAACCATGCAGAGATGAAGAAGCTTGTCAAGACAAGGTATGGATAAATGCTATGGGAGAATAGATGGATGCTCTTCATGAAAGTGGTCACAAATAGGTGGGTCTACAAGATGACATGAAAGTGGTCACAAATAGGTGGCTCTACAAGATCAAAAGAAACTTTGATGGATCCATAGCTAGGTACTAAAAGCTAGACTTGTAGCTAAGGGTTTTACCCAAACACATGGGATAGATTATGAAGGGATATTTAGTCCTTTTGCAAAAATGAGTACTGTTAGGACATTGATTTCCATTGCAACTTCTAAAAGGTGGAAATTGTTCCAATTAGACATTAACAATGCTTTTCTAAATGGTGGTCTTAGAGAGACTATTTACATGCAACAACCCATGGGATATGTGGACAGTAGAAACCCTAATTTTGTATGCAAACTCAAGAAAGCATTGTATGGAATCAAGAAAGCACCAAGGGAATGGAATCAAATTCTGGTTGATTAACTTATTAGATGTGGATATGCAACAAGTGATGTTGATCCTTCACTTTATGTCAAATGGCTTGATGAGAAGTCTGTGTACGTATGCATATATGTTGGTGATTTAATCATAACAGGTGATAATGATGCATGTATCAAGGATATCGAGCACAAATTGGCCAAGGAATTTAAAATTTTAGATATTGGTGTGCTAGAGTACTTCTTAGGCATTGAGATTGTATATGCCAAGCAAGGTTTGTATCTTACGCAAAGGAAATACTTATTTGACTTGTTATACAATTTTGGTATGAGTGGTTGTAAGCCATTGAGACAACCAATGGATTGCAATGTCAAGTTGAGAAAAGAACAAGGCAATAAGCTCAAGGATGAGCATGTGTATAGAAGTTTGATTGAGTCTTTACATTATGCTACAATTACTAGACTTGATCTATCTTATAGTGTTGGAGTGCTCTCACAATTCATGCATGCACCCACACTTGATCACTTGAATGCAGGTAGAAGGATGCTAAGGTACATCAAAGACACAATCAATGAAGGCTTTTATTATGCATATGATTGTGATTTAAAACTAAAAGGTTATGCAGATGCTGATTAGGCTAGCTCCAAGGATGATGGAAGGATTAGCTCAGGATACATAGTGATGCTTGGGAAGAGTTATGTATCATGGATGTCAAAGAAACAACCCACAATTGCATTGTCTTCCATAGAGGCAAAATATAGGGCTCTTTCTCAGCTCACATGTGAGGGCATGTGGTTTGAAAAGCTCTTAAAATTTTGGATATTCAGGTTGGCATTGTTCCATTTCTTGGAGATAATATCTCATGTATTTGCCTTGCAAAGAATCCAATGTTCCATGTTAGGAGCAAGCATATAGAAGTGCATTATCATTTCACAAGAGAAAAGATTGTGGATAAGCAGGTGGATATTCAGCATGTCAACACCAAGGAGCAAATTGCAGACCTTCTTACAAAGTTCTTGGATGCAAAGAGGATGGAAATCTCAACGGCATGATAAGTATGAAGGTACCAACCCACCACACTTGAAAACAAATAAGTTTGAGCTTGAGGGGAAGTGTTAAAAGTTATGTGTTTTCTAGGGCAAGATCAAGCATATGTTTTTCACTAAATAACTTCATTTGAAGGCAAAGCACATGTTTAAAGGTGCAACTTTATCCAAAAAGAGGCATTGAACCATCAGAAGACACTCCAATGAAGAGACAAAGTCACAAGGTAGCTCAAAAGACAAGGAGGGCATGTGAAGAGACATGGAGGACATATGAAGCATCATGGAAGGCTCTCATGGCTATTTAAGAATCATCAAAGATCATTCTAAGCTTGTATGTATGGTAGAAAGTTAGAATGCTACTTATACATGTTATATTGAGCCATTGTTTATCATAGGAGTTCATATTCTCTTGTATATCTCTTCTACCCTTTCCAAAAGGTGCTTAATTTCTATAGTTGCATGTTAGGACTTCATTTTTTCTCTCTAAGAGGCTCCATTTTTAGAGTACTTATACTTTTTCGAAATCTCATAAAACAAGGACTGTATATAAAAAAGGAGTTTGGCTAGTTGAGCTTTTACTATGAGTTATAGTTCTTTCTCTCTCTACTCGTCTGTCCCAAAATTTGAAAGGAAAGCTAATCTATTTTGTGTGACCAAGTTGACTAGTCTAAAGGTTTCCTATTCCAAAGATTGATAGCTCATTGGAAAGCCCTTAGTTTCTAGATTATGTAGGTAAAAGGGTTTGTCGATTGGATACGGGAATTCTGAGGCATATCAATTTTATTGAGTACAGGTCTGAGAGCAGCTAGGTCTTGGGTAGGGTCCAAGCTGCTTGTTGTGCATTTGGAGGAGAAATCTTCCATAATATCCTTGAGTGTTTGATTTGCTAGTTCTAACATGATGCATTGTTGGTTCACCCATACCTAAAGAATTCCACTTCTTAGGTTCATGTTTACCCTATGGTCATAGATCCAATCTTGACCCAAGATAAGAGGTTATGTGAGGTCCTCATCCTGACACACTAGCATTTTTACTATCATTGGGAAATCTTGAAGGTTGATGGGAAGTTCCACCTTGCCCATGCAAGGTGTTTCCATGCCTCCCGATTCTATCAGATAAACCTCAATAGGATTGATGCAGGTTTTGACAATAGCATAACATTTATTGTCTTATTCACGCTTTCCGCTTGTCCGTTTGCTTCTGGGTGGTATGAAGCCAACTTCTTGTGAATGACCATGAATTCTTGTAAAAAGTATTTAACGACATCATTCAAGAAATGGGTACCACGATAGCTAACCAATTCTTTTGGCAATCCATATCTCGTAAACACATTTTCAAACAAGAAATTGGTTGTGGTATGTGCATCATTCTTCCTCATGGCTTTCACTTCTACCCATTTGGTTAGATAGTCTATGGAAACAATAATGTATTCAGCATGTGGACTCTTAGCTGGGGGATTAATAGGACTAACAAAGTCTATTCCCCACTTAGAGAATGTGCATCCTCCCATCATGGGTCTTAGTGGCATCTCTTCTTTATGTATTGGGTACTGAGATCGTTGACAAATGTCACACCACTTCACATAGGTAGGAGCATCCATGTGAAGGGTTGGCCACCAGAGCCTTGCAAATAGTATTGCTTTGATCACTTGGTCTAGTCTAAAATGTCCACCTGTCATACCTTCGTTCTTTGTTTCTTAAATCTTCAGATATTCACTTCCATGGACATTCAATCTTAAGTACTCATCTCTTTCTTGTGTGTATAATTTATCTCCAATGAGTGCATAATCTAGGGCTTCTTTCCCTCAGCTTTGTCATCTTGCCAAGGTCATCCCTTGAGGGAAAGTCTTTGTTTTTAAAAGTTTACCAAAGGTTCACTCCAATCTAGAATTAAAGATACTTGAGTGGCATGTTCCAATGGTGATCGAACACTACAAGTTGGGTATTCCTTACACATCCTATGAGCATCTACTTCCATGGTTGGCTGGTGTACACCTAATCTTCGCAGAGTCTATAGAGTTCTATGTTTTGGGTGTGTTTCTCTAATGCACCTATGTGTGCCAATTGCAACCATTCATCATACTCATCTTCTTCCACACAACAAGCCAATACGCCTTGATCAATGTTTGTACACACTAATGCCATTATGTGATATTTTTTGGATCTCACCACTTCTTTACCTTTGGCTTTCAGTATAGGATGCTTAGGTCCAAAAGTCAAAATAGGCACAACTGCCTTGGCCCAGTTAGGTACTATTTCCATATTGAATAAGTAAGCATCAAGAAGTTCATCTGACACTCCTAGTGTGGACTCTCTTGGAGTGAGTCTAGAAAGGTGATCAGCTCTCAGGTGGGTTTTACCTTTCTTGACAATCACTTCAAAGTCATATTCCATTAGTAAGAGAAACCATCTTACTAATCTGCCAATATTGCAAGCTTTGTTCAGTAAACAAATTAATGCTTGATGATGCATAAAAAATTTAAACTTTTCTACAAGCAAATAATGTCTAAACTTTTGAACCACATATACCATGCCTCATCCTTCTCTTTCAATTGTGATGTAATTTTGCTCAACCGCATTTAATTGCCTACTTGCATAAGCTATTGGAAGATCAATATTCTTCACTTCTGGGTTGTGCTAGCACACACCCAATAGCATAACTAGAGGCATCCACATGAACATGGAATGGCTTACTCCAATCAGGTGTATTCAAGATGGGTGCTAAACACAAATGTCGTTCAAGCTCATTGAAAGATTTTTCACATTCATCACTCAATTTGAAATTAGTCAAGAGGTTGTACAAGGGCTTTGCAATTATTGCATAAATGTGGATAAAGTAGTAGTAATAGCCACAATGTCCCATGAAAGCCTACACTTCTTTGACATTCTTTGTTCTTGGTAACTCATCAATATCCTTAACTTTATCCTCATCCATTGAGATTCCATTCTTTGACACTATGTGTCTGAGAATCTTGCCTTGCTTGACAATGAAAACACACTTTTTTGGGTTCAAGCAGACTTGATATTCTTTAGATTTGTCAAAGATTGACTTTAGCTTAGGGATATGTGTTTTTCTAATGTTGGAATGAGTGCATAAGTCATCCACATAGAACTCTAAATTCTTTAGCAAGAACTCTTTGAACGCATGACACATCAGTGTTTTTGAAATGTAGCAAGTGCATTGATGAGCCCAAACGACATCACACGAAATGGAAAAATACCCATTCGATGGCAAAAGCAGTTTTATGTTGGCCGTTTGGGAAATACCTACTTGATTGTAGCAAAAAAATCCATCAAGGAAGCTATAAAAGACTTTGCCTACTACTCATTCCAACATATGTTTGGTGACACGAAGTGGATAGCTATCTCTGATAGTGGCTGAGCAACTTTCTTTAAGTTAATGCACACATGTAATTTTCCATTCTTTTTTAGCACTACTATTAGCTCAAGAAATGGTTGGTTTTTATGCACTAATGTGTTGCTATTTGGCAGGAAAAGATGGTTAATTGCAGGTACTTGAAGAGTTGATTAGATGTTTGATGGGAAGTATTTGGGGGTTACACGACGATTTCTTGGTCAAAGAGGAATGTTGTCAAGGGAGCGGCAATGGGATTCAACATCAAAGGGGGTGACAAAAGCTCTCTGGTTTTGCTATCTAACAAAAGAGGGAGAGTGTACGCAAGGACAAAATCTGATGAACCCTTTGCCCTCCCATCAATTGCTAATGCAGTTCCTGTCCCTACTGCAGAACCATAGAGGCAAACAAAGGTTCTACCGACGACCAATCAACCATTAAAGAAATTTCCAGAATGTAATGTGGAAACTGTAAAGCACACAATTCTTCAACATGAATCTGTATTCAAGGAACCGCTACACGAGATGCATAGGCTTTATCAGAAGTAGTGCATATTGATGGCAGAGGTGAAGAAGGATGTTTCCTCCACCAGATTTTCAGAACCCCCATCCTCAAACAGATCACATTTATCTAGTCCAAGGACTTCTCTATCTCAAGATTGGACGAGCTTGAAGAATTCGGATGGGGTGAAGACATATGGGATGCATAGCGTTCATTTTAATAGGATAAGGGATGTAAAACATTTGGGAAATAGTGGAACATAAGAAGATTTATCTTCTTCCCATAGATTGCATGAAGAATCTGATTGGTCTGGGAATCATTCAATTAAAACAGCAAGGGATTTGGCTTATCTAGAGCCTGATTGTCTTAGGCTAGAAGGCACTATAGACCTATGCGTAGCATTTGGCATTGCTATGACATTTAAATTGTTAGAGGAAAAAACCAAAGCTGGCTGATTTTCCATTTTGTGTGCAGGAAAAGAGGGGTCAACAGTTCTTCGGTTGTTGGTTTTCTTTTGTTGTCACTTTTGGTGCAGAGACAAGTGCTGGGGAGGACGGTTATTTTTGGAAGGCTGTCAAAAAATGGCGATGGCTGGTTTTTGGGGGGCTGCAGATCTGACAAAAGGGGAGGAGGCTGTTTTTTTTTGTTGTCTTCTTCTAGAGTGGCAGGGGCGCAGGTTTATCCCTTGCCGCACGATATACAAAAAGGGACAGGGGGCAGACGTTTTTTTCTCCTGCTGCTGGGCTGCGTGTGCAAGATTCAAGGAGAAGGGAGGACGAAGAGTAGCAGTCGGGGTTTCGCTTCTTCTTCTGTTCTTGGAAGGGGGGGGGGGATGCTCTCCAAGAAAGAAGAGAAGAGAGGGACTTCAGGCTTCTTCTTGACCAGCAGGTGTCGACAGGGAGGGTAAGAGCTCGCGAAGGTCTTTTTTGGTCGCTGGTTCCAGCCAAATACTTGATCAGATGGAGCTCATAAAAAGGCAAGGAATCATAATCCTTACTGTTCTCAGCTCCATAGTAGGAGAAGTCATTTTATGCATTCTACCTTATGCTTGTTGAACGCCATGGGTTCTTGAGTCGAATTGTGATGTTCCTTTCCTCACACGAATCTTGCACAATTATGTGTGTGCGAATTATGCAGGGAATTGAACAGGAATATGTATCCTTTGTACTGGAAAGGTTATGCCACTTGCGATAAAATTTTTTCTTTACATTATCTTCCCTTGTAAATCACTAGTATCACAATTGAAGCGGGTCACAGATTTTGTGGTGTGCTGGCAGTTGGAATCCCATATTGTTTGTTTTATTTAGCATTCAAAGTGTCAAATTGTTAATCTTGAATTTATGATCTCAAGATGCTCACAAGGTTTTCCTCCTGTCATTAAGCTTTCAATCTCCTCCTCTATGGTACTTTCATCGTGTGCACGTCGAGTAAGTTTGCATGATCCGAATTACTGAAGAGAGTGCATGCATAAGAATGCTAAGATTGGTCGTCCCCCAATAAGGTCCCGCTGACTCATCCCAAGAAAGAAATCTATATCGGTGAATGATGGCAACTCGATTTCATACATAAATATGATCGGCTCTCAGTAGAACGTGTAGAATGTTGGGAGGCTCCCCATTTATCTCACCTTTGAATAAAGGGGGAAGGGTGCTCAGTGGGCAACCAAACATTCCCTGTTTTCAAAAGATCAATTTTGGATGTGCCTCTGGAGACTTGAGCTGATCAGAGCCCTGCTCATAGGAAAAATTCCTAAGGTTAGCCTACATGATGGGAACCTTAGACATTGAAGTTACCATCCAAAGATCGCTGCGGGAAATCACAAGGATATGCTAGGGAGGGAAAGAGGAAAAAGGGGAAGTGGGTTATACGTGTGTGCAGGCATGAGCGTATGGGAAGGAGTGAGTGTTATTGAGTGCGTGCAAGGGAGAGAAAGAAAGCTTGAGGGAGTGCATGAGAATTGGAGTGTGTGAAGGGGAGTGAGAAAGAGATAAAGAGAATGTGGGGGTTTGTATTGCAGATATGAGGACGTTATGAGAACAATTGGATACATGGAAGAGTTAATGCATGCTGATATGGTCGTATGCAAAAGAATTGCTTTGTGTGTTACAAAGGGGAGAAGCAATAGGGAAAATGAAGAAATAAAGATAAAGCTAGATTAGGGGAGAAAGGATAAGGGGTGATTAGAGAAAAGGCTGAGAGGGGGAAGGAAGAGAGTGAGTGAAATATATGATGAGAAGGAGGGGGCTATGAGGTTCAAGTCTGGTCGGGGTTTAGAGTAGGATTCAAGACCTTCTCCGGATTAAGGAGATGCCTAGGAGACTATAGGGTCCAATTGACATTGAAGTTAGAACCAAATTTAACTTGGGCTGGGAACAAGCTGTGAAGCTAAGGTTTGCTTTTGAGATCAGAGGTTGGAATTAAGAGTACAATTAAATTATTGGGTTTATTGACAATCTAATAAGTGAAAATTCGGGTTCAAGGATGTGGAATGTGAGAGAAAGAGAAGGAAGATGCAAGGAAGTGGGATGTGCATGAGGAGCATGTGCAAGTAAGGAAAGAGTGAAGGGCAAGACGTGAGAGGAAACCCTTAAAGATCGGATCTCTACATGCATGTGTAATGAGGCTTCCATCCTCTCCTTCTATAAATACCTTTGAGTGTAATTGCGGGGAATTTGACGAAATTCAAAGGAATTAGGCAAATATAATTGCAATTACACGCATATTTTCTCTTGGGCATTAGGACTTAACATTTTGGCGATCCTATCGGGGATTCCAAAGGAGGACACATTCGGGGGCAATCCTGGACTCGGAGTGAAGAAAGGTTACAGAATACAAGGAAACTAAGCGAAATACAAGTGTGTGTAAGACATTTTCCCTTAGGTTTTGAGACCTATCAACTACCACAATGGGGGATACCCATTCAGTATGCTCAATTTCATAGATAAATCCGTATTCTATCAAACAATCTATCTCCTCTTTGATTTTTTTTGCATAATTATCATTATATGTGTAGGTTTTTTGCTTCATTGCCTTGGCATCTAAGGACATGGGGATTCTATGTGAACAGATATCTAGGTCTACTCCTTTCAAGTCTTCGTAACTCCATGCAAACACATCTCTATATTCTCTTGATATGCAACCAACTCTTTCTCTTCTTCTTCGATCAAATCATGTCCGATATATGTACATTCTTCTTCGTTCTCTTTTATGATCACCAAATTTTTCTTAGTCTTCTCTTTGTTATCATATGCCACTCTTGTGAGTGCTTCTCTATTAGGCATCTATATCATGAAATTTTGATCTTCTATTTCATATTTCTTGAAATTATCTGGAACTTCAAAGGGATTATCTTCCTCTACTGGCGTGGGGGTGGGTTTCTCTCATGTCTTCTTCTTCATTGTTATTAACTTCTCCTCTTCTTTTGATCTTTCCTCCTTTTGTGTTCCTGCCTAAATTAGATAAGCCGTCTTCATGCATCCAAGAGGATTCTGATCCTATGGATTGCACTGTATTTGTCCCATTTGATGCTCTATGGATAGGGTTCCATTGTATGGGGGGTACATATCCATGTGAGTAGTCCTTGAAATTAATTCTAGTGGTGGCTCCTAAATGTTGCAAGTACAAAGAATTGGCTCCCCAATCTTGCACTATCTCTAGTTGTCTCATGAAAGGTCTACCTGATATCATCTCATATGAATGGTTCTTGCAAAAATTACATATGGAAAATGTATGATCAAACTCACACCAGAGGTAGTGAGACTTATGCCTTCTAATAGTCCTAAAGGCTTCCCAATGTGGCCATCTGCCATTTGCAATTTCATTCTTGTAGGCCTGAGTGACAATGTGCCCCAACACTTACATAAGGATATGGTAGCAATAGAAACACCTGCACCTGAGTCCAAAATGGATTTCATTGTGTAGCCATGATAAGTGATAGGGAGTATGTATTCACTTCTTCTCCTTTGCTCATATCACCATTTTATCCAAGGATATCACGGGTATTGTCTTATGTGATCCTACTTGGGAATGACTTTTAGCTACTTCTTGCATTTGATTGGCTATGTTTCTCCATAGTTTTGGTTTGATTTTGAGTAGCTCCTCCAAAGTGAGATGATATTGCACTTTGATTTCTTCACTACATCGGTATTCCTAGGTAATACTGAGGTTTTGTTCCTTACCATGATTGTGGGTGCTCTCACATTGATAGACTTAGACTCCCATGGCCCTATGAAATGAGGAAATTCCTACAAGGAATTAGACTCAAAGTCTAAGCACTCTTTAGTTTGTGCCTCTTCCAATTCTCCATAGATAGAGGGGATGTCTTGTGGAAATTGATCATGAAGATAATCTACTAGCTCAATGGGAGGTGGATTTTTGCTCTCCTTGGGCCATTTTTGCTCTTGAATCTCTCTTAGAAATTCTTGAGAATATTGATTTACAAAAGAAGAGATTTCAGCATCAGTAGGATTAGGAACATAGGCTTCCTTTGGCGGAAGGCTTATCCCTTCACTTCTAGCATTACTCACCTGTGATGTACCTGGCTTTTCCAATTTGGTTATTATCTTCTCTAGTCGCTCTAACAATCCATCAAAGTGCAATTGTGTCTGGCTGAGTTAGTGCAATTGAAAAGATGGTTGGCTTAAAACATAGTCTAAGCCAATTCTACCATTTTTGCACACAACTTAGTTCTTTGAACCTCTAGGTCAGCTCTAGGGTAATATTTTTCATGTTCTATCACATTTGGCCCTTCTTAGATTGTGGCTTGATAAGATTTAAGCATCATATCTAAATCCTTGGGGGTAGATATGACTTAAGCATCATATCAAAATCCTTGGGGGTAGGATCTTGTTCTAGGTGGTGATGGGGTTATATGGGGCTAATTAGTGTTAGGTGATGGGGATGGCGGTGGTGTGTGAGAGTATGCTTGAGATGCAATTTCTTTAAGTTTAGATTTAGTCTCCCTTAAGCTTTCTTCGAGTTCACTCATCTTTTTTGTCCATTGTCTTTTTATGCACTCACGAATATCCTCCTAGGCTCTTGTTCTCTTTTTAGTTATACCCTCAATCTCGCTAACTTCAAAACTCTTTTCCTGTAATGCCTGAGCTTTAGTGACTACTTGCATGGGGGCTATTGTAGTCACACTGCTAGTGGAGTCTACTACCAACCCAATTACATTGATAGGAGTAACCTTTGATATGTTGGTTGGGTTCTTAGGGTAGTCTCTTAAGAGGTGTTCCTTGCCATAATTAGGAAAAAATCCCTAAATTGTCACCAATTGGGATTGTCTTGATGTAGGGATAGAAAACTCACAAATGAAGTGATCTCTATGGCATTTATAGCATGGACCTTTGGGTGTTTGGGGTCTCATCTACCTAGGTTGGGTCCTCTGTTTTGGATTTTCATACATTACATTTGAATACTATGGCTCCCAACTAGGGTCACTATGGTTGTCATATGGGTAAAACTCAATGCCCTATGGTGAATCCGTGTATTAAGTCGGTGGGGTATCTACATGTGTTGAGTCAAAGCTATGAGTGTTTGCATCACTTTCAAAATTAATGGTGATGTGGGTACTAGGGCTCTACTCAAGTTGTCCTCCACTAAAGCGTACTTGACTGGGATCACATTGGCTGATGGAGGAGGTTGTTGGCCTAACACCGATTGAGGTTTTGTTGCACTTGGTATGGAGGTTGATACTATTGGGGCCTAAAGTATTGATGTTGTGGGCACTGATTTTGGTATCTCCCTTATTGTTGATACGGTTGTGGATACTTTTGTCTAACCAATTGCTTATTGTAAGGGCAATCTTGTGTAGTGTGGTTAGGATATCTCCTCTCAATGGTGCGGTATTGATTATTAGGGTTTCCTTGGGGTTGATCCATGATTGGAAAACATTGGCTATGTGGTCTCTGCCACAGTTATAACATCATTTCACTTAGACCATCCTCCGGGTAAGCTTACTTGAGACTCCCCGTTTTTTAGCTACCTTCTTAGCCAACTCCTCTATGGATGTGGATGGTGTAGAGATGAAGCTAGTAGCACTGTTCGAGTCTTTCTAGATCTTTGAAAGCTCTATGGTTCTATGTTCTTTTAGATACACATAAGATCTCAATTGGGAACTTAGCAAAACATTCAAGAATAATGCCACTTGTTCGGCTGGTGGAGGTAGCTCTAGAATGGGGCATCTCTCCAAGTATTGTTGAAATTATCTTCCTCCAAGTCAAACCATCTCTTGGGGTGTTTTCTTAAAACTATGTATCGAGGATGAAGTATTATGCTTGATGCCACTCTTAGATAACTCAGTGATGGATGCTTCTAGTAATTGTTCTATATTCTTGAATTGACCTTGATGTAATGGTTGAAACCATGTCAAAGCGGTGTTCTTGAGTGTTACACCAAAGGAATAATATTGAGTGAACAAGTCATCTACCTGTTGAGCTCTTAACACTTGTTTAAACTCTATTACATGATTGTATGGGTCTCTAGTTCCATCGAAGTAGTTCTTCATGGACTTGACCAACTGAGTGGGCCTCAAAATCCTAGGGTGTTCTCTAGTTCTTGGTAGCGGAAACTCATCCATGCCTCTTTGATTTATTGGGCCTCTATGCATTTGTTGATTGGTTCTTTTTGTCTCCAATCCTAATTGATCTCTTCCTACTTGGTTTGCAAAGATCATCTTAGGTCTTCCCCTAGTTCTCTCCTTGTGGGTACCATCAATCTGTGATGATCGTGTTCCGTGTTGGCCATAAGAAACATTTGATGTAGGTGGGGGGAAGACTAATTCACCCTTCCAAGTGAAGGCATGCCCACCATGCTCCATCACTACAAACATTCTTTCTGATGTGTTGTCTAAACACACAACTTTTCCTAGTGTCTCTGGGTCCTTGAATTCATATATTGTGACTTCTCCCAATTCATTACATTGATCAGGTTTCAACCTCCAAAAAGCTTCATCTATCTCTCTATCCAAGAATACCTCTATGCTTTTGTTGTCTAGAGGAATCCACTCTCAGTGATTACTCTTGTCAAGATGGATTTGTTGTGAGGTGTCCTAGGTTCTCCTCCTAAGTTTCCTTGTTATAGGTCTCATATCTCATTTTCTAAAATGACCTTGCCAAAATTAATTGTATTGTCACGTAAGCTGGGGGCCACACACATGATTCCTTGCTTATCAATATATGAGCCCTCTTCAAACTTGACCACTGGGTATTCAGTCCAAAGAGTTGGTTAGGATTTTTGAATTGAACAATAGAACTTCATAGACCATCCTCATAGATGTAGGCACCTAAAAAATTGGTCCTAATATACTTCAATTGGTCCTAATATACTTCAATTGCTTCTGGTGTTTTTGAGTACTTGGAGGTTGTTCCATACTAAATGACATTTTTGAATCGCTAGTCTCGAAACTTAGCATGTAGGGATGATCACTTAGCTATTGAGCCCATGACCTAGCTCTGTCGTTGACACTAGCTTCAAAGGATATGATGCTTTGTCTCTCCTGACATAGGTGTCTTCCTGATCTAAGGTTCATAAGCTTTGTCTATTAGTCCAAGTTTTCCCAAGTACAACCACGTTGCAATGTTCTTTTATCACAATGACTTGTTTTTTATAAATTTCTCTAGTGCAATCTTTTCTCTTGAATAGTGTTGCTAGGAAAACTTGAGTTTTTATCACAACTTGATGTGTGATCGACCAATTAGTGTTCTTTGTCCTTAGGGTTTGCCACTACAATTTTCTAACTACACTTGAACTTGAGTAATTAGGGGTTCTTGTACTTGTCTTGTGCCTAACGTAACCCTAATTAATCAGTACCACTAGTTCTACTTGGCCTAAGCTAAAAAGTTGACTTAGGGGATTTAGTATCCTTTGAACCTCGAGTCTGGTGCTTTGATGAGTGCTTCGGTGCCCAAGAAGTATGCTCCCCAAGTGCCATTCCAGTGCAAGCTAGCTTTTCTTGAGAACTCAAAATGCCTAAAAAATACCAAAGTTTAGCTCAAAATTGATAAAAACTAAATAACCCTAATTTTCAACCAAAACTAGTTGTCAATCACGATTGACAGGGTTGTCAATCGTGATGGACAAATCTATCCATCATGTTCTATCAATCGTGATGGACAGCTATTTGTCATGATTGATACCTATCTATTATGATGGGCAGGATTTACGATGGATCTGATTTGTCTTGATGGAATAATTTCACAATTGGCTTAATTTATCATCAAGTTCTATATGTCGTGATGGACACGGTTTTTAGCCAAAACTACTATTTATCATGGATGGTTCTCTATCAGGATGGACAAGCCTATCTATCATGATGGACATGTGTCTTTTGGGGGTGTCAATAATCTATTGCACGATGGACACCTATCTGTCATGATGGACAAATGTGTCTGCCACAATCGACAGATAAAACATAATTTTTCTAAAAACTTTTACATGGACATGATGTGCATGGTGTGTACACTACATTGGTGAACTATTTTTTACCAAATAAGAAAGTTTTCTATCTATCGCAATTGATAGAGACCAATGCCTCAAAGTCTATGCAGAGAAGTTTTTTACTTGCTAGAGCTGCTATTCGGGATGTTGGTACCTCACAAGACATGCAAAAACAATGCACACACAATTGCTCTCTCACTCTCACTCTCACAAGTGAAACGAGGCAAGCTAAGGTAGAGGTGGGAATATGGTCAAAAACTAAAAATTCAATGAAGAATGAGATGGAGTGGGAGATGGTGAGGGAGGTGGTGATGATGTAAAAACTAATAAAAGTAAAGAAATTACCTAAATACTTACCATTCCAATGTCGAATCTATAGGTCTTACCATCACATGCTCGTCCTCAAAGTCTGATCCCTGACAACGATGCCAAATTTGGTATCATTCTAGCACAATGATGAGTATCAATATGAAAATATCCACCTCATAATTGTTAACCCAAGGAGACATGAGGGTGGTATGATGACCATGAGCAAGTGAGAGTACAAATGTGTGAGTGACAAGACACCCACATGCACACACGCACACATACACATGATAAGACAAAGAGATGGAGCAATGGAATCTTTGATTACCTACAATGTGCTTAACTCACTTCAATTCCCAAGAAACCAACCCCAAAAATGAGCTCTCTAGCAGTTTTTATAGTTTTTCAATACCTTTGGCCCTATCAAGGCCTAGTGTTTGGCCTAGTTAAAAGTTAGGTTCCTGGCTATTTTGGAGGCCCAAACAAGCTCTAAAAATCACAAAAATTGTTATGTACATAGATCTCGCACTCCTCAAGCTCCAACACTCCTTGGCTTGAACAAAATGGGAGTTGGAATTAACAAAAGTGAAATTTTCAATGGCATGTAGTGATCAAAATCATTGTTTGATAAGAAGTTGCCTTCAGAAATTTGGTGGGCCTAATTACCGGATCTTCTTTGACTTCCTTGTTTGCTCAATTTTGTCTAGATCTCCCTTTGTTCTTATTGGATTGATTTGTTGCATGCTTCCTTGTCTCATCAAGCCACTTGGACCTCCTTGGCTATTGCCAATAGTTTCGCTAAATCTAGAATCCCTCATCCTTTTTTACCATCTTTTGTCCTTTGCATGGAGGCTCTAGGGGTGATGATATATGCCCTAGGTAAGACATTCACAAACACTAGTTTTAATTGATACTTGTATCTTGTTTTAGTTTTAAGGTGAGAATCCAAATCCATTCAAGAGCAGGAAAATCCAAAATGACTCTTTAGTGTCAACTAAATAATATGATTCAATTGTATTTCCCTCATAGAAGAGCTTTGTCAAAAACAATGTCCTTGCTCTCGTACGTAATCTTCATTGAGATATTATAGGTTTTTCTCTTTGGATTTACGAGTTCTTTGTCTAAAACTTCTAATCCTTATGAATGAAGCTTATTTAAGATGCTCATGAAAGATGAACAATGAACCATGTTTATCCATATAAGCATCACCTTCCAATTTCACAACTAGGTTATGAAGTAATGTGACCTAGGTGCCATTTTTAACTTTTAGAATATAATACATACAACTAAAGGTCATAGAAACGTTTTCCAACATGCCCATTTCATCTTTCAAATGTCAAAGTGATGTCAGAATCTCCTTTTATTTTGGACAAGCATAACATTTCATTATGCAAATTAGATTCCTTATATTTTGGACAAGCATAACATTTCATTATGCAAATTTTTCATTTGCAGGTCTATAACAACTAACATTTCTTCTAAATCTCCTTTTATTTTGGACAAGAACAACATTTCGTTATGCAAATTTTTCATTTGCATGTCTATAGAAACTAACATTTCTTTTAAATCACTCTCTGATTCTATATAGGTGTTGAACAAGTTTCTAGGGAAAATATGAGATGCAGCAACACTTGCTTTGGAAGAAACTACACCTCTTTCAATAGCAAGTGTTTTGGTATGTGATTTAGGCCTTCCTATGATGTGCACCAATTGTAGCATCATCAAGGTTCAAAGTGTAAGAGTGGCGTGTGTACATACAATGTATGTCAACATGCAACTGATGCAATGAACACATAATGTTTGATCATAGGCACACATGCATAGACATTCTTTCTTAAAATTTAAAGCTGAAATATATTCAATTCTTACAAGATTGTTCTCCTTATATTACCCTTCTCAAGAATTGATTCCTTACCTTGATGTATTGCGTCATGATCCCATCAAGGTGTACTATATATGCTTGGTACAATTGTAGTGCTTGGTATGCTTATCATCCTCAATCCTATACATTTCCAAGGGTATGGTAGGTGTATCAGATTGGTTCATTCCTTGTCTTTGGAAGAGTTTTTGTTTGCTGATTCATTATAAGGTTTCCTCTTGGACTTCTTCTCTAATGCATTGTTCCTCTTGTTTTTGAACTACACATGCCGAATCATTCACAGATCTTTCATAGTCTATGAGCTTATACAGCCCACGACATAAAATGCCAGAAGCAATAATAACATCCCCATTTGACAGATCATGAATTGTACATCTATCATCAACAAATTTCACAACCAAGCCAATCTTGGCTAATGCAGAAACTGATAACAGATTCTTCTTGATCCCTGGCAAAAATAAAGCATCTGACAAGGTGAAAGAACTACCATCAGCAATAGTCAGAATGATCTTACCAACTCCCATAACAGGATAAGAGGAGTTGTTGGCGCATGTGACAGTATTCCCTGTAGGGGCAGGCTCGAGTGAAGAGAAGAAACTACACTGCGAGGTAATATGTTTGGTCGCCCCACTGTCAAAGTACCAAACATCTGAGTCCACTACAGACATGCACTGCTCATGAGAAGATGGGTCAAAACTGCAAACAATAGTAAACGCCAATTCTTCTTTCTGCACAAGATTAGCAGACTCTGTTTTTGGTATAGAGGCTTCTGCAACAACCATTCCAGCCTCCTTTTTCTTTGCCCCTTTTGCAGCTAGTTTTGGATAGTTCTTTATGATATGATCATTCCCTTTACAGTACTTGCAAAACAATTTCTACTTTTCTGATTTCTTCTCATCTTTATCCTAGTTCTTCGAATGTGCAGCATTTGCAGATTTCTGCTTACTAGTAGAAGAGCTCCATTTTCCTTTGCCCTTCTGACTAGCAAGGAAAGCTTGATCTGCAACATGCATAATGGACCTGTTCTGTCTGGACTCATCTTCCTGCAACAGAACAGAAACTAAGTCCTCAAATGATAAGGCATTCGGATTGCCTTTCATCATCAACCGAAGAGTAGAAGCAAAACTCTTATATGAATCAAGAAGACCATTCAGAACGGTCTGCACAAGTGAGCTATCTGGTATAACCTCATCAGCAGAAATCAACTGTTCCTTCAAATCTTTGATCTTCATTAGGAAACTGTCCATAGAATCACCTTCATTCATGTGCTCACTCTCCAACTGTTTTCGGAGGTAAGCAACACGAGCCTCATTCCTAGCTTGCTACAATGTGGTAAGTGTATCCCAAGCATCCCTAGCTGTTCTGCAAGAGCGAATGTGAGGAATAATGGCACGTTTGACAGACAAAGCTATCAATGCATGTGCCTGGGCATCTCTGCCATCCCAACGAATCTGCTCTGCCATAGGTGCAACAGAAACAGCAGCACAAACAGGAATATGCACAATATCATCTTCGACACCATCTTCATCAGCTCCAGCACCTGTATTCGTAGTACCTGGTGTTACAGGTGTAACAGGACGTCTTTCAACACCCTACACAATGTTCCATAATCCTTTTGCAACCAATACATGTCGCATCATATAAGCCCATAATGGGTAGTTGGTACCATCCAACTTATCCTCAACATCCAACATACGGAATACATCACTGCTTTCAACCATGGCCGATGAGTAAAATACCTTGATGTAGAAAATTGACTGTATCTCAAAAAGTTGAACAGAACTACCCAGACGAGTTCTGTTAGACCTGTAGCAGACTTCGAGACGCTTAAACTTGCGAACAGAAACTAGTATATACCTTTGGCACAAAAAGACCAAATAGCCTGCACAAGCGCTGCGATAGTGCGTTCGGAGGCCGAAACGAGCTCAAATCACGATTTCGGCACCACATAGCGAAGCTGTTTTGATCTCGGAAACACCCTTAGTATGCTCACCAAAATTTGTACCATTCTGAGACTGCAAACGGAGGAGTGTCGACGGCACCCTAGATGAAGCGACGACCTGCTCTGATACCAATTGTTGGAGTTAGACACCTGCGGAAGCACGCGAACAGCACAAGGAAGAAGAGGAAGCTTGGAGCACAAACACACAATACTGTATGTATTACTAGAGAATGTACAAAGATAAGTAGCCCATTAGGGCAATAGGCGTATATACAAGCCGAGGGAAAAAAACTCCTAAAGAGGGAAAAAAGTGCCCCGGCGGTCCTAGTGTGTTCACACACATCAGTACCTAAATATGTCAACAATCTCTTAGTGACATTTGGCCTCTTCTAAATAGATATTCAAATCTTTAACATATGTCATATATTTTCATAAATTTCTCAACATTCATGCACATGGTGGGGCGCCCACAAATGTTAGCATGCATATCATTCTTTCTAGAGAGGTGTCAAGTGACTATCCTTGAATGAGCCACTTCAAGTAGAAAAAAATAATCGAATTTGTTGGCACAGGTCACTCTAGCACAATAATGTGTATCAATGTGAGAAGATCCACCTGATAATTGTCAATCCAAGGAGACATGAGGGAGGTATGACATGTCACGAGGAAGGAGATAAGGAAGAGAGCTCACACACACTCTCTCACAATAAAAAAGGAGCACACACAGATTGAGGCAAGGAAGAATGATCTTCTTCTTCTTCTGTTACATAAAAGAAATGTATAAGAATGACGTAAAGCAACAATACAACAAGTGCAATATATAAAGAATAATACATAAGGAAAATCCTAATGTCCACAAATGAGTGATCTCACAAGAAACAAATGTTCCATCACTCTCAAAAGATAAATCAAGTAAGGCTCAATGAAGTATTCTTGACATATATTGACATGACCACTATATATATCAGAGAAATGAAAAAGTGATACATGTCATGTTGAGTTTAATATCTCAACACTCCCCCTCAAGCTCAACGTTATGTCTTGTAATCCAAGCATCTTTTGAAACTTCTTCAACTTCTCAACTCCAAGTGCTTTAGTGAAAATAGCAGAAACCTGCTCATCTGTCCTCACATAAACAAGGTCAATATCACTTTCTAATAACTTTTCTCTGACGAAATGATAATGTACCTTGATATGCTTTGTTATAGCATGAAAAATAGGGTTTCATGCTAATGGTATGCTACTAAGATTATCACAACACCATCCCAAAATCAAAGGGAAAGAGCTAGAGAGAGACATGAAATGAGCTTTGCAAACCCCTTAGGAAGAGAGCAGTCAAGATTAGAGGCAGAAAGAACAGATCACGAGAGACACACAAATCCTAGACATCAAAGAGGTATGGATGAGTTTCCCTTGCCTAGGCCTAGAGAACACCCTAGAATCTTGAGGCCTACCCAACTCGTTAAGTCCGTGAAAAATTAGTTTGATGGGACTAGAGATCCATACAAACATGTAGCAGAGTTTAGACAAGTGTTGAGAGTTGAACAAGTCAAGGACCTATTCACTCAATACAATGTGTTCGATCTAACTCTCAAGAGCATTGCCTTGACGTGGTTTCAACCACTACACCAAGGTCACTTTAGGAATATTGACTAGTTGCTAGAAGCATTCATTACTGAATTCTCCAAAAGTGGAATCAGACACAATACTTCCTCGCTGATACATAGTTCAAGCAGACACCCCAAGAAATGGTTAGACTAGTAGAAAGAAGATTTAGGCAATACCTAGAGAGACACCCTATGCCAGAGTTACCCACTCTAGCCAAACAAGTGGCTTTATCCCTAGATGGTTTGTTAAGTACCAAATTGAGATTGTATGTTTACTTGAAGGACCATAGATCCATAGAACATTGTGTATGCATGTGCATAGATATTGAGGATAATCTAGGGGAGGAGTTAGAGCTTTCAAAAATCTATAAAGATTCAAATAGCTCTACTAGCCTCACTTCCAAACCAGCTACCTCTATTGAGGAACTGGCAACAAAGGTAGCTCAAAAGTTAGGAGTCTCTAGCAAGCAGACACCTAGATTTTCCCCAGTGAAACGATGCTATACCCATGGAGGAGACCATATGGCTAATGTGTGCCCAATCATGGCTCAACCTAAGTGAATCGTAACAGCCAATACTGCACCATAGAAAGGAGGTATACCAACCACACTACACAAGATAACCCATATAATAAGCAAGTGGTTAGACAAAATTATCCACAGCCATATCCTCAACAAGGGAGATACTAGAACCAGTACCCACTGAAGCAGTATGTTAGGCCTCAGCAACCCTACCAACCACCTTATCAAGATCAACAAAGACCTCAACCGGTGTTAGTTCAATAACCTCCGCCTCTAGCCAATGTGCTCCCAATGAAGTATGCAACTGTTGAAGAAAATTTGAATAGAGCTTTAGTGCCAGCATCACCATTGATTTCAAAAAGTGATTCAAGAAATCATAATTTTGACTCAGCTTACATAGATAGTCCACCAGTCAACTATGCGGAGTCACCTAAGCATAACAAAAGTTACCCTTATGAAAATCCTAGCGAACCTAGTTGGGAGCCAGAATATGCTAATGTCATGTGTGAAAACCCTAACTCTAGGCCCCAACCTAGATAGATAAGACCCTCAGCTCCTAGAGGACCATTCTATAGATGCCAAGGAGATCACTTTATTCATGATTGCCCTATACCTACATGTATGCAACCCCAATCAGTGACAATCCAAGGTTTTTGTCTAGATTGTGGGAAGGAGCACCTTCTACGAGATTGTTCTAAGAACCCAAACAGTAGGCCGAAGATCACTCCCAATAACGTCATTGGGTTAGTAGTTGATTCTACTGGAAGTGTGACTTCCACTGCCCTAGTGCAAGTAGTCACAAGAGCTTAGGAATTATAGCAAAACCAAGGCCTAGGCAAGGAAAAGAGTTCTGAGGTTAGTGAGACCGAGAGCTTAAACAAGAAAAGGACAAGAGCTTGGAGGTAAAGCCATGAAAGAATGAAGAGACAATGGTCAAAGATGAGCGAGCTTGAGGAAAACCTAAGAGAAACAAAAGCCAAAATAATTGAACTCACATCTCAAATACACTCTCACCCATCACACCCAACCCCATCACCATCTAATCCACCTCATGTAATCTCACCACCACCTAGAGTAGGATTAGTCCTAGCAGATCCCACTCCCGAAGACCTTGACATGATGCTTAAAGCATATAAGGCCAAACTCCAAGAAAGGCCAAATGTGACAGAACATGAAAAATGGTACCCCATGGTTGTCCTAGAAATTGAACAAACCAAGCTGTGTGCAAAAATGGTAGAACTAGCTCAAACTATGTTTGAGGCTAGTCGCCTATTCAACTGCAAAACCTCAACCAAAACTCAGTTACACTTTGATGGACTATTAGAAAGATTGGAACAGATAATGGCTGAGTCAGAGAAGAAAGCGACATCATAAGTGAGTAACATCAGAAGTGATAGGATAAGTCTTCCTTTCAAGGATACTTACATTCCCAACTCCACTAAGTCACGAACCTTTACTTCTGTAAATCACTACTTACAAGAATTTCTATGAGAGATTCAACAAGAGAAATTGGCAAAAGAAAGCAAAAATCCTCCTCCCATTGAAATTGTGGATGACTTACTTGATCAATTCCCACAAGATATTCCTTCTATTTATGGAGAACAAGAGGATGCCCAATCAAGTGAACCATTAGATTTTGAGTTTAACTCCCTACAAGAACTACCTCATTTCACAAGTCCGTGGGAACCAAAATGTAGTTGTATGAGAGCACCCTCTGTCATGGTAAGGAATGAAGACTCAGTCATACCTAGAAATATGGAGGTAGAAAAGAACACAAGTGTAGTGCAATCTCACTTTAGAGGAGCTACTCAAGCTAAAAGCAGATTCATGGAAACATGTAGCAATCAAGTGCCCGATGTAGTTGTTGCTCTAGCACAATGGTGTGAACCACGTTAAGAAGCTCCACCTCCTTAATGTCAATCCGCGGAACAGATAGGAGTGATATGAAGATCGTGAATGTGAGATGAAGTGAGAGTGAAGGTGAGAAGCATAGAGATGCACACACACATACACACACACACAATGAATAGACAAGCAAGACACAATGGAAAGTAGGAAATCAACTCTATTGCGTAAGAACACTCTTATAAGCTCAAGCTCACTCTAGCTCATACAATTCTACACTAGCTACCTCAAAACTGAGCTCTCTAGCTCTATTTATAGTTTTTAGACTAGTTTTGACCGGTTTCACATCTAGTGACCGGCATAGTTAAAAAATAGGTTCTAGGCGCTTTTTGAAAGGGTAAATGGTGTCTAAAAATAGCCAAAATTGGTACGCTCATTCTACCTAAGCTCCTCAAGCTTGAGGACTCCTCTACTTGCAGAAAATGGAGCTATAAATTACAAAAAGGGTTTTTTCTATGTTACATATAGTACAAAAGTGATGAAAATCACTGTTGAGTGTTTGAGAAAGTAATATAAAACATATTTGTTTGAAAAAATGATTTGATTGACTCCCTGCTTCTTCGTTATGCTCTGTCTTCACATGCTTCCATGTCTTCTATGCCTCTGGCTGCTGCCAACACCCCCCTCACTCTCGCTTCTGTCGTCCTCGACAGAACCTTGTTGTGGGATCTGTTGGATGTAATTCTGTAGGAGGTCTTGAGCGAGGGTGTACTCCGATATGTGAATGCCTCCGGCCAGATCTACCTTGAGTTTCTCCCAATCAATGGGTTGCGGTTCATCTGATGGTGGGAGTCGATAATGCGTGGAATATACCATCTGTTCACAGGCAAATAACTGCAAGAGGTGTGTAGGCTTGCTAATGAACACTTTTGAATGGTATTCCCAGAAACCGGTTGTGAACATTTCTTCGAAGGTCTGCTTATAGCATGCCGGTAAGTATTTGATTTGACAATGCCAGGCATAACACACCCGGAGCGATGGCGTTGTACTCATATCATATGCAAGATCTTGGTTACCATGCTCGAAGCCCGGGGTGTTTACATGAGGTGGCTTAACACGACGGAAGACTTTAAATACAATTTGCATTATGTCAAAGATCTTGACAGTCATATGCGCTACAATATCATCCATTCTGTGTAAGCGAGGGAGCCAGTGACGAATTGTTGTCATCATGTATCCAACGGTTGGGTCCTGTGGGTGGAGTGAAGTACGGATAATTGAGCCAATCCTGGCATTGCTTGTTGTTTTGTAATTTAATGGCAAATGCCTTCCAGGAGCGGCGACGTGGAATGGGTCCCAGCATGGGTTGTACTTCAAGTGGAGAGGTGCCTTAACCTAAGTACTCATCATCTTTGGATATTCTTGTAATAAATCCTTGCGCTAATATGGTTGATAGATTTCTCCTCGTTGCGCATCTGTTGGCAAATCGTCAGGCTGAAACTGAGTAGCGTGAGAGGGTTTCTTGCCTGTTTCTTTCTCTATGGCCAACTGATATTCCGCCATTAACATAAAATAAGGCTTGTATTGTAGCTCATGCCCAGATATGTATCTGTGAGGGGCCAAATGAGAAAAGTAGGGGGACTGTAAAATGCATTCTTCAATCATTGCCATTGCGTGTAACTGCGTCTCCACCTGTGCTGAGTGAGTTCTTCCAAGTTCTTCAATCGTCTTCATCCATGCGGGAGTTGGAAGTTCGAAAGTCGTCTGGCCTTTGACCGTGACTCGTCCGCCTGGGATGGGTTGGGGTTCATATGCTTCTTCAAAAGTTTCCTCCATTGGGATAGTCACTATTTCTTCCTCTGCTGGTAGTTCCGGTGGGGAGTCTGGCCTTGGGGGTGCTTCATAGACTGCTATCTGTGATTGAAGTGTTGACACCTGGGCCCGTAATGCGTTGAGTTCATCGATGATGTCAAGAGATGGGTCTGTAGGAGCTGGTAGTCCTTGTGGTACAGGTGCTCTTAACTGCAATATCTTGTGTTCTTCTTTGAGCTTCTGGAACTCCTCGTTCATGTTGTCGTATTCTTCTAGCAATCTGACATGATCATCTAGCAACATTTGCATAGATTCGGAGGGCACGGCCTTGAAACGGCTGGGACTCAACGGTTGGTCTGGTTGATCTAGAGTAGCTTCTAAATTCTCTATGTTCTGTTCTTGTAAACGCTGGTTCTCTTCTTTCGCTGCTGCCAAGTATCGTCTGAGTAAGCCCATGTTCCTGGTGAGCGTCGCATTGCGAGTCGTCTGGGCCCTTAACAAGTTGTCTATGTCAATGATGGCCTCTTTGGTTTTTTCTTCACTTTCTAGTTCCAGTTTATGATATGCGTCTCGTAGCTCTTGGTAGCGGGTGTTCAGTGAGGCATTCTCGATGGTCAGTGAATTGAGCTACGACTGTAAATCATTGGTTGTCTTCTACAGCGCCTGATAATTAGTTCCAAGAGATGTGAACTCATCTCTTACTTGAGTCATGCATGTGAACATCTAACGAAATGCGGTTGCAGTGTGTGTGGGTGTCAATGCAAAGGGAAAGGGAAATGGGGGTGGGAGGGTGGATGTTGTGGTGAATGTGGAAAATTGTGATGTGCCTATTTGTGGTGGTGAAATGAATGAAGTGAGTGGTGGTGTGGTGGGTGGTGAGATATCCATGTCACTAGATGTGGTGTCAAGTGCGGTGACCATGAATAGTGGAGTGATTGTAGGTGTGTGTGTGGGTGTAAATACAGGGTTTACAAAGGTTGAAGAGTAATTTACAGTTGGGGTCTGTTGTACTCCTTGGTGGACGGGGGAAAGAGGAAATACGTTGGGTCGAGGAGGTGATACAGGGGAGAAAGTCAAAGGGGGTAGAAATGGAAAAAGGGGTCTTGGAGGTGTAGGGAAGGAAGGGAAGGATGGATGGGGAAATGGGTTGGGCAGACGGGGGGATGTTCGAGGAGGTAAGCTGGGTTGCTTAGGTGCGGGAAGGGTGAGAGGAATGGATGCTACAAGGGCTTCTGCTACAGTGCTATCGAAAGATGTGGATGGTATGGGAGAGATCGGATGTATAGGGGAGACTGGATGGAGGGGAGGTGATAGAGGAGCGGTTGGGGTGGTGGGTACTTCGGTCACAACGCTGGTATGTACAGTAGTAGTGTGGGGTGGGGAGTCGACAAGGATAGCTGCTTCGGCCTCGGATCGTTCAGGAATTAGGCGTGCTTCCCTGGCCTGTTGGGATCATTGAGCGCCCGTCGGTACACGAATGTATTCACCTGGTTTTGATAACAGTCGTACCTGTTGGGGGTCAAATTGTGGAAGTGGTTTTCTCTGCAAATATCTTAATGTTTTGTTAGATCCCACTGATTTGACAAGTTCCCTGAACCCTTTGATGTATATTTCTTCAAAACCACCTTTGACAAGTTCTTGTTCTATGAGTGCTTGGTTCTCTTCCTCAAATAACTTCTTACGCACCCAAACTTTGTCCATAGTACGATATAACTTCTTGATTGCCAGAGTATAAGCTGCTGCTTCAAAGGTTTCATCTTCATGCGTACTCATATCACCCTGGGTGTCTGTTTGTTGTTCTTTCTCATTTGTCTGCACATTCTCTTGGGATTCATGAGTGCCCTGGCTGGCTTCATCATCGCCATTGTCTTCATCTGTTTCTGTTCTTTCTCCTTCTGAGTTGGATACTACATGTCCTTGTGGTTGATCCGGGGGAGTGGTCGGGTAGCTTGGACATTCATATCCTTGAGAGAAGATTTGACCTTCAGAAAACTGAAATTCATTTGAGAAAGCATCCGGCATTTCAAAATCAGAAGTCGTATCCAGTGGTTCTACTTCCATGTTGGGTATCAGAAAAGAAAACGCTTCCGCACCAATGGTGGTGGGAATTTCTGCTGCAGTGCTGGGAGGAACTGAGGTTGTGGCAGCTTGAGGAGCGACTGTGTTGGTAGTACCCTCCGTTGTAATGGTCTAGATAACAGTATAAGAATGGGTTGTACAGTTGTAGTGGCTTCTGTAGGAGACTGATCAGGAGAGGGTTGCGGTGACGGTGATTCGAGAACCTGGAGGCATGGGATAGTACCTCTCATACGTTTTCCTGCTCATCCTTTGGTAGCCTTCCTAGCTTTCTTTGTTGTCCATTTAAATGCTTTCAACTCCTCGCTTGTCATTGCACGCTTGATTGGCAAGTCATATGCCAAACACATATAAACAATGCACGTGAGAGCACAACAACCATGGATTACTTTCTTTCTCTCCCATCTGTGTTGTGCTAGATACAATTGATCAATAATCCAGCTTGCTAGATCGACCATCTGAGGCCCAATACACGCTAAGTATAAACCAAACTAGATGCGCTTGTGGGGCATGGTGAATCGATCCTGAGCAGGGAATGTGAAATGTTGCATACATATCCGTAATGGTTTTGATAGCTCAGGTGTAATCGCTGAAATGTCTTCCCACTTGATGACATCTCCACGCTTCATTGGCTCTCAAATCAGCCTTTTGCGCTCGATCGGCGTGTGAGTTCCATGTATCTTGATTGCCACTCTAATCAGGTCTTTGGAAAGATAAAACTTCTTAAACGGTGGATCATTTACTAATGACGGCAAAATGAATGTTCCCGACAAATCTTTGTTCTCCGAAGCTGTCAAAGTGGTGATTAAGTAATAGCATCTGTAGAAGTCTGGTTTAGGAAAAGGATCACTGTATTCTGAAGCCTGCTCTCACCCAAACATGCTTTAAGTCTTCTGTGTTCTGTAATGCTTCAAACTCTCTTGAGAAAAACTGGTACTTGCCCCATGTACGGGTATCAAAAGTCAAATTGGCCTCAAAAATGAAATCTGCCTCCGCCAATGGTCCTGCTATCCCTTGAAACCAGTGAGAATTGCAATGAATCTTTTCAGTATATCCCCTAGGAGGATCGTCAAGCATAGGTCCTAGAAATCCCTGAAATTCTGGTGGTTGAGCCGTAGGATGTGGTTCAGCTAGTAGTTCGCCAATATTTGCCATGGGAACATTGGGGCCAGCTTCAGATGGTCCTTCTGCCTGCATGATGAATGGTGCGAGTGTGTAGCAGATCTGCTACAAAAGATTAACACATTAGTATGGAAATTAATCATGATCCCATTAAAGTGAGACCGCAATCCCTTTCCATAACCGATGTGTAACCCGTGTAGCCGAGTGTTGTGATGTGGTTTATGGAATGATTGTTGCAAACTAATGCAGGTCTCTAGACACCTACATGCTTCAGATGATGCATACATTTCTTGATGAGATGTTATTACAAGTGATGTTGAGTTATAGTGTGTGGATTTATACAAGGTTTAGTCGTGAATGAGTTATTACAAGAGTAGTGTTTAGTCGGGTTGGGAGTAATGTTAGATAAGGGTGTCAGAGAAGACGTCTGGATATGTTTTGGTATCCACTTCCTAAGAGTTTCTGAGCGGGTGATATGTTTCTGCTGAGTGTCAAAAGGTGATATCGGGATGTGGTGGTATTGAGGGGTGAAGAGATTTCTGAGGGTTATATATTACATGGCTTGAGGGTTGCGCTATAATACACTGTTTGGGTACCCAAATCTATGTGGGTGTGGGTCAATGCATAAGGTACTTCTTGGCGATCCAAATCTGTTGAATGTTCATACTCGTGGAAGAAGGTTGAGAAGGCGTTGAATACTGACTCTGCTTCTCCTGAAACTTCATCTTATCGTCGTCAACATTGTTGAATACTGTCGGTGCTTTCTGTCCTTTTGGCACCCATATTTGTCTCGTGCCTCTTGCTTTGTGATATTGATACTGCTGCTTTCTCCCTTGTGTCATCTGATATTGTCGTCGGTCTGGGTTCCTCTGTCGTGATTGACTCCTTTGTGGTTGAGGTTGAGAGTTCGGATGGACACTTTGCTTTGGAAAAGAAGGGAGGTCCAACACTTGCGAAACTTGCCTATTAGGAAGTGCTCCATTTTGTATTATTAATCTAGGCCAGTCCACAGTAAGTGTGGAAGGATGGGCACTATAGGGGGTTTTTCCTATTTGGTCGGTGATGTAGCCCACCCGACCGCTGATTGCCCCCATCTGTCCCGCAATTGTCCCCATTTGTCCGCCGTCGAAAGACCAAGGGAAAATCTCTTGACAATCTTCTATCTGGCAATGATCCATCGCCAAGCTCTCATGGGTTGACTTTGGAAAGAGTGTGCTTAGCCAAGGGATTTGGCCAAATATCTTTCGGTCCTCCGTTGCAAGCGTCTCATAGGGTCGAGGGTTACATACCTCAGGCGGGGTGTTGTTAGGGAAGTCAAGCGGTATCACTCGCCGTTGACTAAGGTTCCAATCTGCAAGGAGCCTTGTCTAAGATTTAGGTCCACTGAGTGATCGTATAGCCAATCTTGGCCAAGGATTAGGGGTTTTATTAGGTCCTCGTCATGGCACACTAGTAGCTTTGCTGTCATGGTCACATTATGTATGAGGATAGCAAGGTCCACCTCACCCATGCAAGGGGTTTCCATGCCTCCTAGCCCTATGAGGTATGCCTCAATTGGCCGCATTTCTATTCTTGAGTCCTTATAGTGGGACCATCTAATCGCACTAGTCGTAGCACCTGAATCAATTAAAGCCGTGAGCTCTTGGCAAGGGTTGCCATGCTCTAGCTTGACTATAATGAATGGTCTCCGATCCACTATGCTAGGATGAGTACTTGACTTTGCTTGACACATGGCCATGGGAGATCTGGGTGTTGTTTCCAGATGGTTATAATGTTCTCTCCCTAGTCTTTGTCTTCTTAACTTCATGCGCTTAATGTGTTCTATAGCTTCTGCCTGAGCTTCAGCGCGTATTCTATTTTCTTCCTCCTTACACTTCTTTGCCAATGTGAGTTGTCTAAGCATATCCTCAATAAGAGGTTCTTGGTATAGCCTGACTCTACAGCCACTGATGTAATTAGGCATGATGTCTCCTTCCAAGGTGGCTAATTGTACTGCTCCACTTGTCGAGAGTCTGTTAGTGATCATAGGTCCATAACCTCGCTTTTCTAACTTCCGTGCGTGTTGTTTCAACGTGTATACTAGGACTAAATCTCCTTCTTTTAAGCCTTTATCTTTCACATGTGCGTCAAAGTATGCTTTTTGTCGCTTCTTTGCTGCGTATATTCCTGTTGCTGCTTTTAGCATGGTTTCTCCTAAGCCTTCTAAGTCCATTATTCTCGATGATAATTCATGGCCGGTCCACTGATGTTCTTGTGCAACCTTAAGGGTCAGTATCAAAAAGTCCAAAGGAAGCACAACATTCTGACCAAAAACCATCTGAAAGGGAGTTGCATTGAGTACGGTCTTGTAGGCCACTTGATATGCCCAAACAGCGTGGTGTAACAATTTGTTGTTCACGAGTTTCGTCAGTACGTTACAAAGGATCTTGTTAGTGCTTTCTGCTTGACCATTGGCATGAGGATGATATGGTGCGGATTTCTTGTGAATCACCATAAAATCCTGTAACAAATATTCAATGACTTGATTTAGAAAGTGAGCTCCTTGATCGCTCACTAACTCTATAGGCAATCCATATCTCGTAAAGACATTTTCAAATAAGAATTTTGCAGTCGTGTGTGCATCATTCTTTTTTGTGGCTTTTGCCTCTACCCATTTGGTAAGATAATCTGTGGCAACAATAATGTATTCAGCATGAGTACCTTTTGCAAGGCGGTTAATGGGTCCTACAAAGTCTATACCCCACTTAGAAAATGCACGTCCTCCCATCATGGGTTTCAATGGCATTTCATCTCTGAGAGTAGGAAATTGAGTTCTTTGGCACACATCACATCTCTTAACATAGGTATGTGCATCCATGTGAAGAGTGGGCCACCATAATCCTGCAAAGAGGATGGCTTTGATTATCCTGTCGGGTCCAAAATGACCTCCCGCAACACCTTGATGTGTAGTCTCTAGTATGCTCAAGTAATCGTTCTCATGAACACATTGTCTTAGGTATCCATCTCGTCCTCGTTTGTATAAGTTATCGCCAATAAGTGAATAGTCTTGAGCTTCCTTCTCTAGACTTCGTTGTCGTGCTAAGGTCATTCCTTGAGGGAATGTTTTCGTCCTCAAGTATGTCACTAAGGGTTTACTCCATTCTGGTGTGAGAGACACATGATACAATGTAGCATGTTCTACTGGTGGTCTTTCACAAAAAACATGGCAGTCTTTACACAACTTGTAGACATCTGCTTCCATAGAAGGCCAATATACTCCTAGTCTATGCAGAGTCTGCAACGTATGATATTTTGAATGATGTTGCTTTAATGCACCTACATGTGCTAATTGCAACCAATTCGCATGTTCTGATTCATCTACACAACAAGCAAGAATCTTTTGATTATCTTGTTTATATATACTTTCTGCTATTATTTGATATCTCTGAGATTTGGTAATTTCTCCTTCCTTGATCCTTATCCTAGGATTCTTGGGTCCGTATGTGAGAATAGGAACAATAGGCTTCGCCCATTCTGGGACTATCTCAAGGTTAAACAAATATGCATCAGGTAATTCATCTGTTATTCCTTGAGGAGCTTCTCCTGTGGTTAATCTAGAAAGATGTTCAGCTCTAAGATGGGTCTTTCCTTTCCTGACTACTACTTCGAAGTCATACTCCATGAGTAATAGAAACCAACGTATCAATCGTCCTGTCTTACATGGCTTATTGACTAAGTACAGTAATGCTTGATGATCTGTAAAGAATTTGAACTTATTCGCCAACAAATAATGCCTGAATTTCTTTACTGTGTACATCATTCCTAATCGTTCTCGTTCCGTAGTGGTGTAATTTCTTTCTGCGGCATTCAACTGTCTGCTCGCGTAAGCTATGGGGAGATTGATATTATCTTCACTCGTGGGTTGTGCTAACACACATCCTATGGCATAGTTGGATACATCCACATGTACATGGAATGGCTTACTCCAATCTGGGGTTGTCAATATAGGTGCTGAGCACAAACGTTGTTTAAGTTCATTGAATGAATTCTCACATTCATCTATCCATTCAAACTTGGTCAAAAGAGAGTACAGAGGCTTGGCTATGATTGCATACATGTCTATGAATCATCTGTAATAACCGCAATGCCCATAAATGCATGTACCTCTTATACGTTATTTGGCCTAGGTAGATCTGCAATTACCTTCACTTTTTCTTCATCTGTCAAAATTCCATTCTTTGACACAATGTGTCCTAGAATTTTGCCTTGTCTGACCATGAAAACACATTTTTCTGGGTTCAGACAAACTTGATATTCTTGACATTTGTCAGATATTTGTCTTAACTCTGGGATATGCATCTATCTTATATTCGAATGAGCACATATGTCATCGACATAGACTTCCAAACTTTTGCGTAAGAATTCCTTAAAAACATGACACATGAGTCGCTAGAAAGTGGTGGGTGCATTTGTGAGCCCAAATGGCATTACACGAAACACAAATATGCCCCATTCTGTGGCAAAAGCCGTCTTGTGTTGATCTTCTGGAGCAATGGCTACTTGATTATAACCTAAAAATCCATCAAGAAAGCTGTAAACTTCCTTGCCCGTAACTCTTTCCAATAGGTGTTCCGTGATAGGAAGATGATAACTATCTCTAATCGTGGACTCTAATGAGTGTACCGATTCCGTTTCTACCTGTGTCTTATGGATGGTGTTCCATTGTATTGGGGGTACATCTCGATGTGAATGGTCTTTAAGATTGACTTTTGTAGTCACTCCTAAATGTTGCAAGTACAAAGAATTAGTTCCCCAATCCTGTACAATTTGCAACTGACGCATGAATGGTCGTCCTAAAATCATCTCATAGGCATGATTTTTTGCAAAATCACAAATGGCAAAAGTATGCTCAAACTCCACACCACAAGTGGTGAGAGATATGCCTTCTAGTAAGCCTAATGGTTTCTCTATATGTCCATCAGCCATTTGTAGCTTCATCCTGATGGGTCTTAATGCTGGCCTACCCCAACGTTTCCACAAAGCGGTGGTAGCGATGGCTACTCCGGCTCCTGAATCTAAGATGGCTTTCGTGGTGTAACTCTGATGGGTTATTGGAAGATAAGTGTTGCCTTCCTCTCCTTCGCTTACATCTCCGATTCTTTCTACTGGTATCTCTGGTACCTTCTTGTGTGTTCCTATCTGTGAGGGAGTAGTAGCAAGCTCTCGGAATTGATTTGCTACATGTTTTCCACAGTTCTGGTTTTACCTTCAACAATTCCTCTAGAGTGAGGTGACATTGCACTTTGGTGTTCTTTGCCACTTCCGTGTTTCTAGGGATTACTGATTCTTCATTCCTCACTATTATTGTAGGTGCTCTCATGCTAATAGACTTGGCTTCCCAAGCTCCTGTGAAATGAGGTGATTCTTGCAAAGAATTAGATTCAAAACCTGTATGTTCACTCAGTTGATCTTCCTCTACATCATCGTAAATAGAGGGGATGTCTTGGGGAAATTGTTCCTGCAAGTCATCTATTTCTTGAATAGGAGGATGGGTTCCTTGTTCTTTTCTCCACTTCTCTTCTTGGATTTCTCTCAAAAATTCATGTGAATACCTATGTATGGAAGATAGGTTGTCTTCACCCTTTGTGTTGGGAACTTGAGACAGGGGTGGTGCATTCCTTTCCTGTGTCTCTAGGACAATAGGGTTCCTATGTTAATTCTTTTTCTCCTTGCTATCAATCAAGTATTCTAGCCTCTCCATTAATCCTTGAAAGTGTAATTCAAGTTTTGCCATGTTATTCCAATTTAGATATCTAGAGGCTTCAAACATAGCTTGTGCTAATTCTACCATCTTCATGCAAAGTTTAGTCCTCTCAATTTCTAAGTCTGCTCGAGGGTAGTTCTTACTCATTTTAGCTATTTTGAGGTCCTTCTTTTAATCTTGCTTGATACGCACGAAACATCATGTCTAGGTGTTCTGGTATGGGTTCCGCTAAAACTGATCCTGGTCTCTGAGCTGGGTTCTCCTAATTCAATTCTTGAGAAGTCAATTCTAAGGTTTTGGCTCTCGATTCCTTCAAACTTCCTTCCAACTCAGTTATCCTTTTACTCCACTTTCTCTTGATTCTTTCTCTAGAGTTTTTCCATGATTTCGTCTTTTTACTGATAGATTCTCCAACTTCACTAGTTCCAGTTATTTTCTCTTGATTAATCTATTGATTTTGTAGGAGCACCTTGGCTCTTGTTATAGCTTGGATAGGTACGTATGTAGGGTTGGATCCATCTTTGTTGTGCACAATACCTATCACGTTGATCGGTGTCACATTTGAAGCATTCGCGGGGTTCTTGGGACAATCTTTGATGAAGTGCTCTTTACCACAATCGCCACAAAAGCCTTGTATGTTATAGTACTGTGATTGTCCTGCTATTGGGGGACGTGGACAATCCTTTATGAAATGATCTCCTTGGCACCTAAAGCATGGTCCTCTAGGGCCCTGGGGTCTTTGCTGTCTCAATTGGGGCCGCGGATTAGGATTGGCATACATCACATTAGTGTACTCGAGCTCCCAACTGGGTTCCAATGGTGGACTATCATATTGATATGTCTCCACATGTTCTGATGACTCTATGTAATAAGCGGGTGGACTATCTACATGAGTAGAGTCAAAATTGTTTGAGTTCGGGTCACTTTCAGTGATTAGGGGTGATGAGGGCACTAAAGCCCTATTGAGGTTTTCTTCTGCAATAGCATATTTGATTGAGATGACATTAGTTGGTGGGGGTGGCTGCTGAGCTAAAACAGGTTGTGGTCTTTGTTGAGCCTGATATGGATAGTTATGTGGAGCCCTATAGTAATGAGGTTGAGCATTATACTGGCCTTGATACCTACCTAGTTGCGGGTATGCTTGTGGGTAGTTTTTTCATACTGCTTGTTTATTGTATGGGCAGTCTTGAGTTGTGTGGTTCATGTATCTTCTCTCGATCGTACAGTATTGGCCACTAGGGTTGGCTTGTGTTTGTGTTGCATTGGGACACACATTTGCCAAATGATTTCCACCACAAGTGTAACAACGTACGTTAGTTCTTAACTTAGGCATCTGTTTACTAGAAACTCCTAGTTTCTGGGCCACCTTTTCTGCTAGGTCTTCTATCGAACTAGATAATTTTGTGGATGCTAGAGATGAACAATCTGAGTCCTTGTAGACCTTTGAGAGTTCCAACTCGTCTCCTAGGTTATCCTCAATGTCTATGCAAATTCTTACACATTGCTCTAGTGTTCTAGGTTCCTTCAAGTATACATAGGAGCATAGTTTAAAGCTCAATAGACCATCTAAAAACAATGACACTTGCTTGGCTTTTGAGGGTAACTCTTGCACTGGACATCTTTCAACATATTGTATGAACCTACGTCCTGCCAATCTAACCGTTTCCTGAGGGGTATGTTTGAATCTATGAATCAACGAAGGCGTGTCATGTCTGATTCCACTTTTAGAGAATTCCGTGATGAATGACTCTAAAAAGTGATGGATATCCCTAAATTTCCTTTGTTGCAATGGTTGGAACCAAGTTAAAGCGGTATTCTTTAACGTTAGTCCAAGTGCGTTGTATCGCGTGAACATGTCTTCTACTTTCTCTGCTCTTAGCACTTGCTTAAATTCCACTACATGGTCGTAGGGATCTCTTGTCCCATCAAAGTAGTTTTTCCTTGACTTTACTAATTGAGTGAGTCTTAATATTCTTGCATGTTCACGTGGTCTAGGTAGAGGAAAATCATCTCTACCACCTGGTATTCTAGGTTCTCTTTGTCTATCCACTCTGTCTGTGTTCGTGTTCGTTCTATCTCTCCCTATGGGATGAGTGAAACTTACATCAGGTCTTTCTTTGTTTTTCTCTCTTTGATTACCATGGGCTCAGGATGTTCCAGCCCCTTGATGGCTCATGTTTGCATTCGTTCAAGATGGAGGGAATACCAACTCACCTCTCCATGTATGTATTTCTAGCATGGTCTGGTACTACAAATACTCTTTCTAAAGTTTCATCTAGGTATACAACCTTTCCAGGTGTATCTGGGTCCTTAAATTCATAAATTATGATGGAGACTACCTCGCTAGGCTGTTCCGTTCTGTACCTCCAAAATGCTTTGTCTGTCTCTTTGTTTACGAATAATTCTATGCTTCTGTTATCCTGAGGGGTCCAATCTGGAACTAGTACTCGTGTCAGTATAGATTTCCCTCTAGGCATCCTAGGTTCTTCTCCTACTGGTTCTTTTCCTTGGGATTTAGCTTCCGTCTCTAACTGAATTACGCCAAACTCATTCGTATTGTTTGGCTAAGTACTTATGATGTACATCATTCCTTCCTTGTCTATGTACGCATCTCTCTCAAATTTCACCATTGGACGTTCCAATCCAATGGGTTGATCAGGGTTGTGCATTTGTACTACTTGTCTTTGCAAACCATCCTCACAGATGCGAGCACCTAAGCGGTTGGTTCGGAGAAATTCTAATTGAGTTCTATAGGGTCCTTCGGGTCTTTCTAAATATGCTATGTTTAACCCTCCTTGTGGCCTTTCCATGCTAAAAGCCATTTCTTATTCACTCGTATCTGAACTCAACTTGTAGGGATAATTACTATTCAATTGTTGTGCCCAAAGCTCAAAAAACGGACTTCGGATGAAAAACATATGAGCGTTCAGGCCCTCAAGGGTAAAAACTGACAGTTAGGTTTTTTTCTCAAATATGAGCTAAAGGGTCTCCTATGAGTGCAATCACCCAAAACTTTTCAAAACATAGCCCCAAATTTGCCCAAAAAATCAAACCTAAAAATTGTGTTTGGGGTGGACAATCGCGATGGTCTTAGACCGTCACAATGGCTCAGGTGAGCCGTCGCGATGGCGTGGCACAATCGCGATGGTCCGAAGGCGCGAACCGTCGTGATGGTCTGAAATGAATGATCGCGATGGCCCAAAAATGAACCGTCACGATGGCCCAATCGGTGAAAAATCACGATGGCATGAGTCAACGGTCAACGCAAACCGTCGCGATGGTTCGAGTGAACCGTCGTGATGGTTACGGGCGCGATGGCGTGAGCCAATCGCGATGGTCTGATTTTGAGTCATCACCATGGCGTACTTGGTACCGTCGCGATGGTCTGGCTTGACACGTGGCAGTATCGTCGCGATGGCATGAGCCAATCGTGATGGCGTGGAGTCGATGGGATCATCACGATGGTCCAAGTGAACCATCATGATGGCTCAAGTGAGCCGTCGCGATGGTGCGAGACCGTCGCGATGGTCCGGCCGAGCCGTCGCGATGGTGTGAGCCAATCGTGATGGTGTGAGCCAATCGTGATGGTGTGACACAATCTCGATGGCGTGAGCCAATCGCGATGGTCCACCAAAATGCAAATTTTTTGAATGCAAGTGTGGATTCCTATATGCGCAAGGATGCTCTACAACGTAGTGAACTCACTTACCTCAAATTCTTGTTGGTGCAACACTTATTGCGAAATTCGCTTACACCACAGAAACTAAGCTAGAGTGATGTTAGAACACCTCTATAATCATCAGTAGCTTAGCAAACTTTCTGAAACTGAAAACTCATAGGTGTATTTAATGAACACCGAAAATTCACTTTACACAAAGCTTTACGTTTCTTTCAAGCTTCAATTCTGAACTGATTTACTTCAGTCTTTACATTACTGTATTTGCTTACAGTTAAACAATCTTTGTGTCACTTTACTTTGTCAAAACTGTGTTTTGAACTCACCAAAATTTCACCGGAACTTCACCGGACTGTCACCGGAATTCCACCGTAATTACACCGGAATCTTACTGGAATCAATTGCAACTTTGTTTGTAGTTTCTTCAAATGTGTATACATGAAGTAAGGAAGTGATGCGTGAACTTCCTTCACTGAATGAACTTTATCTGAAGTTTAAAGAAAAACTTCATCAGTTCTGGATGCCTCTTTCCGGTCAGACTTTGTACTGTGTATACATATCCATTTCACCGAAATCTTTGATCAGTTTATAGTTGAGACTTATAGCTACAAGATAAGCTATATCTCATACAAAACTTTACACTGTACTTTGAGATCTAACTCATAGAAGTACCGGAAAACGTTTACTAAGAAAACTGTAACTGTTAACTAACTTTCACAGCAAGATGAAATCGCTCAGATTTCTTCACATATGAAGAATGCGCTCAAAACTTCCACATGAACATGTGTTTTCTATTAGAGAAGATGTGTACAAAATATAGCTTGGCCTCACTTTGCTCATAGCTATGGAAAACTCTCCTACTCTGAGTAGTTATTCCTTACCATCTCTCTCAGATGAATACCCGACATTTCAGGTTTTCTTATTCATCTCTACATACGCGATCTCTGGCGTCTTCTACTCTATGCTATTCTATTTCTCTCATATGCACACTTGTGCACTGCTCTATCATACGCACACTTACATCTATCTATCTCAGCTCTCTTATATACAATTTGATCCGGTTTCAACAACCTCTAATTCTGGAAGTTTCTACGCTGTATATTACAGTCGTGAATTTATCCCTTCACTAAGGCTTTGATTTTCTGAATGCTTTGTTTCTGCTTCTCTTTGTCTTTCTGTCCTTATGCATAATTAGTGAGTGAATCTTCAACAGCTCCCCCTCAATCACTAATTTGCATTCTTTGGTCTTTCATATATTCTTCTTTTCTTTTATACCTGCCATTTCTTTGAACTTGCTTGTCTTTACTCCATCCAAGCTCTTTGTCAGAATATCTGCAATCTGATCTTTCATAGATGTGTATACTATTTCAATCTCTTTCTCCATTACCTTTTCCCTCAGGAAATGATATTGAATCTCTATGTATTTTGTTCTTGCATGAAATACTGGATTTGCTGCAAGATACGACGAGCTCATATTATCTCCATGTATGATAGGTATACCTTGATCAATACCCATGCTTTTGAACAAGGTCTGCATCCATATCACTTCTTTAGCTGCTTCTACAAGTCCTTTGGATTCTACTTCTTAACGATAAAGCCATTGTGTGTTGCTTCTTTGAACACCAGCTTACAAGCTTATCTCCTAGGTATATCATATACCCATGTGTCGACCTTCTGTCATCTTGACTTCCTACCCAGTCTGAGTCACTGTATGCTCTGAGCTTTATATCTGATGTAAAAGGATAATATAATCCTTCTTTTATAGTTCTTTTGATATATCTAAGAACTCTTTGTCCTGCAATCCAATGTTGATCCTTCAGACAATGCATGAATTGTGAGAGAACTCCCACTGCATAACTAAGATCCAGTCTTGTTAGTGTAGCATAAATTAAGCTTCCTACTAACGACTGATACTTTCTCATATCTTTAAACTCTACACCACTATATTTGCTGAGTTTATGATTTACTTCAAGCGGTGTTGAAGCTTCTCTGCAATTCTCCATGTTAAACTTCTTCAGTAAGTTTAGAAGATACATTTCTTGCGAAACATCTACACCATGATCTGTATATGTAACTACCATTCCAAGAAAGTACGATAATTTTCCTAGATCACTGATCTTGAACTCTTTTTCAATCAGTCTCTTTACCTCTTTGATCCCTTCATCTGAGGTTCTTGTGATTATTATGTCATCTACATAAATACAAATGTAGATCATACCTTCATTTGTTCTCTTAACGAGTAGACTTGCATCAGCCTTCGAGCTTTGGTATCCAAGGTCATTGAGATATTTCACAAGTCTGTAATTCCAAGCTCTTGGAGCTTTCTTCAATCCATAGAGAGCTCTTCTTAATCTGCAAACATGATTTGGGTAACTAGAACTTACAAACCCTTCAGGTTGTTCCATGTAAACTTCATCTGATATATATCCATTCTGAAATGCATTCTTTATATCCAGCTGACTTAGCTTCCATCCTTTTGATGTTGCTATAGCAATCAATGTCCTTATAGTTGACATCTTTATCACCGGACTAAACGTCTCATTATAATCTATGCCATGCGTCTGAGCATAGCCTTTGACCACCAGTCTAGCTTTGTATCTGGCTATCCTTCCATCTGCAAGTTTTTTAACTTTGTAAACCCATTTATTTCCAATTTCTTTCTTACCATTTGGTTTTGGAACAAGATCCCAAGTCTTGTTTTCTGCAAGAGCATTGAACTCCTCCATTGCTTCTTCCCATTGTTTCTTACCTTTTGCTTCATTGTAATTCTGAGGTTCTTCATCTTCCTTTACTAAGTAAGCATAATTTTTCTGAGTCAAATAAGAAGTATCATAGGAATACCTTGTTGGTTGTTTCCTTACTCTGTTTGACCTTCTTAGCTCATATTCTTCATGTGTATCTGAATACACATCTTCATCAAATCTTGGTTCATCTTCATTCCTCATACGTGATCCGATCCTGGACGTACTTGCCTGCATATGATCTTCATCTCCATTCACCTGCATATGTGATTTTCCTTTTTCTTTTCTTCTTATCTCTTCTTCAAGTGTTTCAATGCTATGCTCTTTATCTAAATACCAGCTTTTTCCTTCATCAAATGTCACATCTCTGGACACAATAAACTGTTTGGTTAGAGGACTCCATAACCTGTAACCCATCTGTTTTTCATCATATCCAATGAACACATATTTTTCAGCTTTTGGTTCAAGATTATGTCTTATCTGTGATCGTACATAAGCATAAGCAACTGATCCAAACACTTTACAATGATCAAGTGTTGGTTTCTTGCCCCACCAGGCTTCATAAGGGGTCATCCCATTTAAAGCTGTACATGGTAATCTATTTACCAGATATGTAGCTGTATTTACAGCCTTAGCCCAAAGATAGTTTGGACAATTCTTCTCCTTTAACATTGGTCTTGCAAACTCTACTAGAGTTTGGTTTCTTATTTATGCTACTCCATTCTGTTGCGGTGTGTACCTGCAAGTTATTTCTCTTTTGATACCTGCATTCCACAGATAATCATTGAACTCTCGAGAAAAATATTATCCTCCTCCATCAGAACTTAGTCTTTTGAGTTTCTGTCCTGTAAGTCTTTCAGCATATGCATGAAAATGCCTAAAAGCTTCAAATACTTCAAACTTCTCTTTCAAAACATAAAGAGTTATCCATCTTGTTGCATCATCAATAAAAAGAACATAATACCTTGAGCTGCTGATAGACCCTTCTTTAGTTGGTTCCCATACATCTGTATGTATGAGTTCTAACACATCATCGTGTTTGTACCCTTTCTTCTGAAATGGTAACCTGTGGGCTTTTCCCACCTGACAGGCTTCACACTTATGAATCATATGTTGATTCTTCATATTTGGTAATCCTCTCACGGATTGTTTCTCCACCATAGTTTTGATTCCTAATTCATTAAAATGTCCTAACCTCTTATGCCAGAGGTCTAACTCTGTGAATACCTCATCACCATGTGTGATCAAGGCTTGACCAACATTCCCTTGTACTTTAAGAGTAAAAAGTCTACCTTCCTTTTTACCATGGACAATCTGATTGTATCCGTTCTCTGGATCTTCGACAAATACTCCTTCATTTGTAAATCTGACTTGAAAACCTTTTTCTACTATCTGACCCACGCTGATCAGATTCTTCGGGATTGTTGGAACATACAAAACATTTGTTAGTAGGTTAGCTCCATTCTTACACTTTACTTTTCCAACTGACCTTACATTATGTTTTGTGTTATCACATGTCTGTACTGTATGATTTGAAATACCTCCTTCCAATTCTGATAACAATTCTATATTTCTTGACAAATGATTTGAACAACCAGAGTCAATATAGAATACCTTGAGGTCTTCATTCTCTGATATACTTATCGAGTTCATCATCAATGTTGTATGACTGTCATTCTGCGTATCATTCGCAGAGTTGTAGTAGGTAGTGTTGTGAAACTGATTCTGTCCCCAACTTCTTGCTCTACCTCTACCATATCCACCTCTTTGGCTTTGTCTTCCTCTTTCATATCTTCCGCTTCTGCCTCTACTATTATTGTTCTGATTCTGGTTTGATCCTTGTGAATTATGCCAGCAATCATAAGCCAAGTGATTGCTTAATCCGTAGATCCAACAAGACTTCTTGTTATTAGTCTGATTACCTCATCCTTTACCTCTTTTACTTCTTACGTTACCTCTTCCTCTTGCATAATTTGCTTGAGCAGTCATTTCTTCTTCATCTTTTTCTTTACCTTTATCACCTTTCTTCTTGTTCTTTGCATACATAGCCGAACTATGTCCTTTATCTCCATCTGTCTTCAAATCTTGCTCAAACGTTAGCATTAGTCCAAGCAACTCATTTAAATCTGGTACAAAATGATTTAAAGAAAGTTCAGTTGAGAGTACGAAAGGTTTCCACCTTTCATCTCCTCTCAAACCTATAAGCACTTGCGCTATTAACCTGTGGTCTTCAATATCTTCACCAATCGATCCAAGACTGTCTGCCAAGTCCTTCATCTTAGTGACATAATCACTAATGCTTTGACTTTGCTTTTTCTTGAATGTTGTGAACTCTGACCATAAGCTAGCCTTTCTAGCTTTCGTCGTATTTTGGAAGTGATTTTCCAACGCTCTCCATATGTCTTCTGCTTTCTCCAGACCTCTAATGTGCGGTAACAGATGATCTGTAATGGTATTGTAAACATAAGCTCTTGCCATTGCATCTTTCTTCTGCCACAGCTTCAATGCTTCTAATTCTTCTTTCTTCGGTTGACTATCGTCTTCAAAAGTCGGCTTCTTTTCTTCTCCGGTCACATATTTCATTAAGTCTTTACTCATAAGTAAAGCTTCCATGCGCATTACCCATGCGGGATAATTATCTCTGTCCAATTTATCAATTGAGATATGATCTGCCATGATCTTCTTGTTTCTGTTACTTCCGGTGAGTGTAATGTTAAAAGGTTTTACATTTTACAAACCTTTACCTTTGAGAGTGACTTCGGAACATTTCTTGACGCCATTTTTTGTTGATCATCTCAGCTTTCACCTTCCTTGTGAAAGTTCTTTGAATTCACTTGTATCTTTACTTTCGTTTCTACTTCTAAGAAACCTTTTCTGCTCTTCAGAACCTTTCCAGGCTCTGATACCACTTCTTGGATCTCACTGCTCTGATCCCACTGTTGGTGAAGCGCTTATTGCGGAATTTGCTTACACCACAGAAACTAAGCTAGAGTGATGTTAGAACACCTCTATAATCATCAGTAGCTTAGCAAACTTTCTGAAACTAAAAACTTATAACGGTATTTAATGAACACCAAAAGTTCACTTTACAGAAAGCTTTACGTTCCTTTCAAGCTTCAATTCTGAACTGATTTACTTCAGTCTTTACACTATTGTATTTGCTTAGAGTTAAACAATCTTTGTGTCACTTTACTTTGTCAAAACTGTGTTTTGAACTCACCAAAACTCCATCGAAACTTCACCGGACTGTCACCGGAATTCCATCGTAATTACACCGCAATCTTACCGGAGTCAACTGCAACTTTGTTTGTAGTTCCTTCAAATGTGTATACATGAAGTAAAGAAGTGATGCGTGAACTTCCTTCACTGAATGAACTTTATCTGAAGTTTAAAGAAAAACTTCACCAGTTCTGGATGCCTCTTTTCGGTCAGACTGTGTACTGTGTATACATATCCATTTCACCGAAATCTTTGATCAGTTTATAGTTGAGACTTATAGCTACAAGATAAGCTATATCTCATACAAAACTTTAGAGTGTACTTTGAGATCTAACTCATAGAAGTACCGGAAAACGTTTACCAAGAAAACTGTAACTGTTAACTAACTTTCACAGTAAGATGAAATCTCTCAGATTTCTTCACATATGAAGAATGCGCTCAAAACTTCCACATGAACGTGTGTTTTCTATTAGAGAAGATGTGTACAAAATATAGCTTGGCCTCACTTTGCTCATAGCTATGGAAAACTCTCTTACTTCTCAGATGAATACCCGACATTTCAGGTTTTCTTATTCATCTCTACGCGATCTCTGGCGTCTTCTACTCTATGCTATTCTATTTCTCTCATATGCACACTTGTGCATTGCTCTATCATACGCACACTTACATCTATCTATCTCAGCTCTCTTATATACAATTTGATCCGGCTTCAACAACCTCTAATTCTGGAAGTTTCTACGTTATATATTACAGTCGTGAATTTGTCCCTTCACTAAGCTTTGATTTTTCTGAATGCTTTGTTTCTGCTTCTCTTTGTCTTTTTGTCGTTATGCATAATTAGTGAGTGAATCTTCAACAATTCCGCACTTGGCAGACCATCGCGATGGTCTGACACATCCGGCATTTTCTGATAGAAAATGATGTTCTTACCTTTTTGCAGCTTTCCTGATGCTCTGGAGCACTGTACCTACAAGAAAACTCAAAAACACAAAAGCACATACAAGCACAAAAGCTCTCTCTCTCTCTCTCTCTCTCTCTCTCTCTCTCTCTCTCTCTCTCTCTCTCTCTCTCTCTCTCTCTCTCTCTCTCTCTCTCTCTCTCTCTCTCTCTCTCTCTCTCTCTCTCTCTCTCTCTCTCTCTCTCTCTCTCTCTCTCTCTCTCTCTCTCTCTCTCTCTCTCTCTCTCGCGCGCGCGCATGCACAAATGATGGGAAATGAGGAGAATGGGTGGATATGGTGAATTTTTTGATTTTTTTGGAGTTGAAGATGATGATGCAGTGGTGAAGGAGGAGTGTAGAGGATGTGAAAAACACTAAAAACTAACTAAAAACAACAACAAAAACTGAATTTTTTACCTTCTAATGCCACTTCTTGCTATACTCTTACCATCACACATCCGTCCTAGACTCGATCCCCGGCAACGGCGCCAAATTTGGTGTTGCTATAGCACAATGGTGAGAACCACGTTAAGAAGCTCCACCTCCTTAATGTCAATCCGTGGAAGAGATAGGAGTGATGTGAAGATCGTGAATGTGAGATGAAGTGAGAGTGAAGGTGAGAAGCATAGAGATGCACACACACAATGAAGAGACAAGCAAGACACAATGGAAAGTAGGAAATCAACTCTATTGCTCAAGAACACTCTTACAAGCTCAAGCTCACTCTAACTCATACAATTCTACACTAGCTACCTCAAAAATGAGCTCTCTAGCTCTATTTATAGCTTTTAGATTAGTTTTGACTAGTTTCACATTTAGTGACCGGCATAGTTAAAAAATAGGTTCTAGGTGCTTTTTGAAAGGGTAAACGGTGTCTAAAAATAGCCAAAATTGGTACGCTCATTCTACCTAAGCTCCTCAAGCTCGAGGATTCCTTGCTTGCACAAAATGGAGCTATAAATTACAAAAAGGGCTTTTCTATGTTACATATAGTACAAAAGTGATGAAAATCATTGTTGAGTGTTTGAGAAAGTAATATAAAACATATTTGTTTGAAAAAATGATTCGACTGACTCCATGCTTCTTCGTTATGCTCTGTCTTCACATGGTTCCGCGTCTTCTATGCCTCTCGCTGCTGCCAACAGTAGCCAAATCCCATTTCCAGGTAGGATCACATCCAAGAATGCCAGAAATACCCTTGGATAAGATAGGAGACATGAGTGAAGGAGAAGAGGGAAACATGTATCTTCCAATCACTCATCAAGGTTACACAACCAAGGCTAGTTTGGATTCAGGCGTAGGAGTTGCAATTGCGATGACTTCCTTATGGAAGTGTTGGGGCAAACAAACACTCAGGGCAATGAGAATGAAATTGCAAATGGTTGATGGTCACATAGAGAGACCCTTAGGACTGCTAGAAGGAATAACTCTCACTACTTGTGGTATAGAGTTTGAACATATTTTTGCTATATGTGACTTTAGAAAAAACCAAGCCTATGAGATGATTTTGGGAACACCATTCATGAGACAGTTGCAAGTAGTACAAGGTTGGGGAACCGATTCCTTGTATTTGCAACACTTAGGTGTTACAACTAAAGTCAATCTCAAAGATTACCCTAAAAATTCTAAGAAGTATAAGATAGAGAATATGAAATCCATGATAAGAATGCCTAAATGAGAAGCACTCACAAGAGTTGCGTATGATAACAAAGAGAGAACTAAGAAAATCATTGTGATCATAGAAGAAGGTGAAGAATGATGCACATACATAGGACACGACCTGACTGAGGAAGAGGAGAAGGAGGTGATTGATTTATTAAGAGAGTACAGAGACGTGTTTGCATGGAGCTATAAGGGCCTAAAAGGAGTGGACCCTGACATATGCTCACATACAATTCCCATGATCTTAGAAGCCAAACCCTCTAAGCAGAAGCCATACACATATAATGACAATTATGTAGCCAAGATCAAGGAAGAGATAGATTGTTTGGTAGAAGCTGGATTTATCTATGAAATTGAGAACATTAAATGGGTTTCCCCCATTGTAGTGGTGCCCAAAAGGAATGGAAAGTTATGTGTATGCATTAACTTGAAGAAAATTAATGCAACCACTATTAGAGATAGTTATCTGCTTCCTATCACTAGCATCTATTAGAAAGAGTAGCAGACAAGAAAGTATACAACTTCCTTGATGGGTTCTTTGGCTACAATCAAGTGGAGATTGCCCTAGAAGAATAGCATACAATGGCTTTTGCCATAGAATGGGGCATATTTGCATTTTTGGTAATGTCATTTGTTCTTGCCAATGCTCCAACTACCTTCCAAAGGCTGATGTGCCATGTATTCAAATATTTCTTGCGTAAAAACTTGGAAGTCTATGTTGATGATCTATGCGCTCATTCCAACTTCAGACAAACACATATACCTGAGTTGAGACAAATCTTTGACAAATGTAGAGAATATCAGGTTTTCCTGAACCCAAAAAAGTGTGTTTTTATGGTCAGGCAAGACAACATTCTAGGACATAGTGTCAAAGAATGGAATCTCCATGGACGAAGATAAAGTTAAAGCTATAGCACAACTACCTAGGCCAAAGGATGTCAAGGAGGTACAAGCTTTCATGGGGCATTGCAGATATTATCGACATTTCATTCACATGTATGCAATAATTGCAAAGCCTCTATACTCCCTTTTAACCAACTTTGAGTGGACAGAGGAATGTGAAAACTCCTTTAATGAGCTTAAGTGACGATTGTGTTTAGCACCAATCTTGACTACACTAGATTGGAACAAGCCATTTCATGTTCATGTGGATGCATCTGATTACGCTACCAGGTGCATACTAGCACAACCTAATAGTGAAGGTAATATGGATCCTCCCATTGCTTATGCTAATAGATAATTAAATGGAGCTGAACAAAATTATACCACTATTGAAAGAGAAAGATTAGGCATGGTGTACATAGTTAATAAGTTTAGACATTATTTGCTTGCAAATAAGTTTAGACATTATTTGCTTGCAAATAAGTTTAGACATTATTTGCTTGCAAATAAGTTTAAATTTCTTATAGATCATCAAGCACTATTATATCTAGTGAATAAACCATGCAATACTAGCCGATTAGTAAGATGGTTCCTCTTACTATTGGAATATGACTTTGAAGTTGTGGTTAGGGAAGGTAGGACTCACCTTAGGGTAGATCACCTTTCAAGAATAACTTCAAGAGAGTCCCCTCAAGGAGTATTAGATGACCTCCCTGATGCTTACTTGTTCAATCTAGAAGTAGTGCCTGACTGGGCCAAAACTATAGTGCCTATTCTAACATTTAGACCCAAGCATCTTCTACTGAAAGCTAAAGATAAAGAAGTAGTAAGGTCTCAAAAATACCACATACTAGCAGGCACACAAATCAAGGCATACTAGCTTGTTATGTAGATGAGGATGAGCATACAAAATGGTTGCAATTAGCACACGTAGGTGCACTACGACAACATCACTCCAAACATCGAACTCTATAGAATCTACAAAGATTAAGCATATATTGGCCAAGAATGGAAGCAGATGTTCATAGGATGTGCAAGGAATGCCCAATTTGTAGTACTAGACCACGAGTGGAACATGCCACTTTCTATCAAGTGTCTTTAGTGCCAGATTGGAGCGAACCTTTGGTAGACTTCTTGAGGATGAAAACATTCCCTCAAGAGATGACATTGGCTAGACAAAAGAGCTTGGAAGAATAAGCATTAGATTACACACTCATAGGTGATAATCTTTACAAGCATGCAAGAGATGGATACATAAGACTGTGTGTCCATGAAAGTGAATATCTCAAGATCTTAGACACGGCTCACCAAGGTGTGGCAGGAGGACATTTTGGACCAGACCATGTGATCAAGGCAATCCTGTTCATAGGTCTTTGGTGGCCAACACTTCACATGGATGCACATACCTATGTGAAGAGATGTGATATTTGTTAGAAAACTCAGTACCCGATACGTAAAGACGAGATGCCATTTAAACCCATGATGGGGGGTTGGGCATTCTCTAAGTGGGGAATAGACTTTTTAGGTGCTATTAATCCCCTACCTAAGAGTTCACATGCTGAGTAAATTATTGTTGCCACGACCAATCTATCCAAATGGGTAGAAGTGAAGGCCACAAAGAAGAATGATGCACAAACCACTGCTAAGTTCTTATTCGAGAATGTCTTCACCAGATACGAATTACCAATAGAGTTACTAAGAAATAGAGGCACACACTTCTTAAATGAAGTCATTGAAAACCTTCTCCAAGAATTATTAGTAGTACATAAGAGGTCTCCCCCTATCACCCACAAGCTAACGACAAGCTGAGAGCACGAATAAGATACTATGTAATGTATTGACAAAGTTGGTGAATAATAAACACTTTGATTGGGATAAAAACTACACCATGTTGTTTGGGCATATTGAGTTGCCTATAAAACGGTACTCCAAGCCACACCCATTCAAATGGTATTTGGCCAAAATGCAGTGTTGCCACTAGATTTCTTGATCTCTACATTGAAAGTGGGACAAGAGCATCAATGGACTAGCCATGAGCTCTCATCTAGAATCTTTGATCTTCAACAATTAGTTGAAAGAGGATTAAGAGTAGCTAGAAGAATATACACAGCCAAGAAAAGGCAAAAGGCTTACTTTGATGCACATGTGAAGGAAAAGGGCTTGAAAGCAAGAGATTAAGTCTTAGTGTACACCTTAAAGCAACATGCATGAAAATTAAAGAAGTGTGTCTATGGACCCATGATAATTAAGAGAATATCAACAAGTGGAGCTATCGAATTAGCCACTCTGGAAGGCAGTATTCTACCTAGTTACAACAGTGGATGCAGAGTCAAATTATATCAAGAACCCCTCACAGAGGAAATGCTAAATCGACTCAACACTGCAAAGAAATGTAAGGAAGAAGAAAAACGAGTTCGAGAAGAGGTGCAAGCAAAAGCCTTAAAATGCATCTGATGAATGAAATTGAGAAGAAAATGTAGAGATCAACCCAAGTCAAACACTCATGAGGCTCCAAGATATCATGTAGCCATGTGACAAGCATCAGGAGCAATCCCACCTCGAATAATTCACCGACGTCCCTTTGTGACCCTAGAAGTAGGACAAGGAAAGAGTACAAGGATTGTAACAGCCTTGATTGACTCAGGTGCAACCACTGGTGTAGTTAAACTTTCTTACTTTCAAGATTGCAGTTAAGTATCAATTTTATAGAAGCATATCTCATAGGATTAGGAGGTGTGGAAACCCCTTGAATGGCGGAGTTGGAGCTTTCCATCTACCTTCAAGATATTCTGATGACAGTCAAAGTGCTAGTGTGTCAAGATGAGGATCTCATTGAACCTCTTGTCTTGGGTCAAGATTTAATTCATGATCATGCAGTCAACTTGAACCAACACTGAGTCACAACAAAGGAGAACAAAGACATGTTCTCTTTTTCTTTTTACCTAAATACCATTATATGAAGCAAAAAAGTGGGCATTTTACAATATCTAGAAAGCATCACGAGTCTTGCTTGTAAATATTGTCTTTAGAAGCTTGATCTCAGATCCCAAGTAGTCAAGATAGATATACTAAAATTCTTGCTGCCATGAAAACTAGTTGTTGAGCATTACCAAGAATCCCTTATCATTATCTTGGACAATAGATTAGAGTTGAAAAGGTACATGTAAGAATTCGCGAAGCTCCTTCATTACATCTATAACCTCAATAAGCACAGAAGATAGCTAATTAAGAGTTACTCGAAAGTTAGAGAACATGTGTTGTAAAAATCAGAGCATTTTAACAAGGCAATTAAGATCATCCCCTTTGTATGGTTAAGATCCCCATTGAATGCCTGGCCATATTAACGGAATATGAAATACACTTCACAAAAGCATTCCCAAGAGAAGATAATATTCAACAAAATTATACTAAGAAACATTCACACATGATCAGAGAAATGCTCAAGATAAATCAAGCTGAACACGAAGTGGAAGCAGAACTCCAAATTATATTTCCATTAAAATGATATTTTACATTTCATGTGTTTTACAAGAGTTATGTGAATCTACAATAGAAGCTGATCATAGCTTTCCTCAGGCTCAAGGGTATTGGTATCCTCTGGCACATTAGAACACCTATCTTGCCTCTCTTGCTCCAAGATTGGCTCTTCAAGGTCAGCCATGTCCCCAGGTTCATCTGCAAGTGGGGGAACAGGCTCCCTTGAAGCTGCTTGGAATCTCTCCGTATCTGCAATGTGCTTCCTTCCAACCTCTTGGTCTTCATCTGGGCATTCATTCAGCCCATTGATTCTCATTCTAATGAAGCTCACTTGAGCATCATCCTTCTCCACAGCTATGCAGTGCCTGAACATCTTTAAGGAGCAAGCCAGAGTCGTTCCTGAAACAACAGAAAACCTATTAGAGGCTTCAATCAACAATGACTAATGAAAATTGTGAAAATTGAAATTACCTGTGCCCGAAAAAAGGTCTAGGACCCAGTCATCATCATTGGAAAATAGCTGAAGCAATCTCATTATGAGTTTTTGTGGCTTCTGATAAGGGTTAACCAATGTCATGTCCCCAGCTACATGACGAAGTTTCTTGGTAACGGCTGGGAACATGAGCACATTTGAGATCCCATTCTCATTGCAATGCTCCCTGACTCTCCTTTTGCTTACTTCATCATAATAGCCCACTGTAATGCATTCAGTGGCACTCACAAACCGATGCAAAGGAGTGTGATTTACGTTTGTCTTCACCCTGCAAAAAAGAACTATGAGTCACATAGGGCATCATGAAAGCCATGGAGATAGAAAGAAGATTACTTACCAAGTGAGGCACTCGACAGCATGACATCTTGCTTTCAAAGCAGTTGAAACAGAGAAAGACTGGTCTCTGCTATGGAAAATTACTATCCTCCAGAGAGGAGACATAGTTAACTCTGCAAAATCAGTGACCATCTTCCGAATCTGAGGGTGTTTGAAGGGTTCATCATCATTAACTGATCCTAACATCCTAAATCCATAGGGTATGTCCGCTATGAGAAGGGAGAAATGTTTTCTAGGCACAACAGAACAAATATTATTTACATCACTACAGAACACATTGTAATATACAGGCCTAAGGGGGTCTAGGGGATTGGAGAAACATTTAAGATCGGGTTCATCATCAAAATCCATCTCCTTCGCTTTCAGTCTAGATTTCTCATGCCTTGCTCTTTGAATGTGAGCAAGGAATGCAGGGGGGCAGTCATCTAGTACCTCTGTAGACTTACTTTTCCTTGGTTTTTGCAGAACAAATTGGAAAAACAATTAGAAGAGCTCTTCAGTACAGCAAACAGAACATAAAGAACGGATGTATGGCATCGATTTCTTGTTGGGGTAGATGCTAGGCATCGACCTTCTACTAAAAATCGATGCTTGGCATCGACCTAGGGACCTAAGTCGATGCCTGGCATCGACTTTTGCCACGAGGTCGATGCCAGGCATCGACTTTTGTTGCAGGTCGATGCCAGGCATCGACTTATGCTGCAAGTCGATGCCAGGCATCGACTTATGCTGCAAGTCGATGCCAGGCATCGACTTATGCCCCCAAGTCGATGCCAAGCATCGACTTATGCTGGAAGTCGATGCCAGGCATCGACTTATGCCCCCAAGTCGATGCCAGGCATCGACTTATGCCCCCATGTTGATGCCATGCAATGCATCAAATTGTTTAGTATGAAATATTCTGATAAGAGAATCTACCCAATCACGAAACAGGATGAAATATTCTGATAAGGCTTTGTAGGATGATGTGGTTGGATAGTCTGCTTGGACCTCTGTCCAAGAAAAGCAACCCAGCCTCTTCATCATCACCTCCTGAATCTTCATGTACACTTTATGACTACAGACACATAAATATAAAAGAGACTAGGTTAGACAAGAAGCATGGGAGGAGGGAAAAAGGATCTGAGAATAACATACATACTTATTGAGCTCAGTGACCATCTCCTCGAGGCTCAACTCCTTCGAGATTACCCTTGACAAGGTTGATATGATCAATGTATCATCCTTGATTCCTTGAAGGGCCCTCCATGGGGTCAGCTTCATGTCCTCAGGAGCCTCCTCAAGTGAAAGGTCAACTTTCCTTCCCTTTCCCCTCAGATCAATTTGTGGGTCTGGCCTCGACTTTTGTTGCTTCTGGCCCTTGACTTCCTTATGCTCCCACATTGTGAAGATTCTATCCTGAAGATCCCAGATCTCACCTGATCTGAATGCCAGTTGAAACCATGGGTCATATTTCCTCAAAGCATCTGATTTTCTATTCTCATCCAATGCAATTCCAACCTCAATAAGGCATTGCTTTCGTAGATTGGGATGTATTCTCCCAGCTTCCTTCACAAGACAATCTTCGTATTCATGGTGGAAGAACCGAATTCTCTCTATGGAGGACATTTTCTGCCTGTAGTCATTATCGTTGTTGTGATCCCAAGCAAGAAGCTTGGCTTCCTCAGTTGTAAGACCAGCATATATCTTACACTCTGCATACCTAAAGAAAAATGTAGTAGGGTGCTCCTTCACTAACTGTCTACGAGCCTCTGCAGAGTGTGAACCTCCAATCACATAATAAGTGTACTCAAACAAATTCTCATTGAAATCCTCCACACAGCTGCACTCATGCGGATCCACCATTACAAGGAATGGCACAACAGTAGCATGAGGATTAATTTTCATTTTCTTCTTAAGATTTTGGACATGCAAATTATGTGGCTCCCTGATCTCAAGGGGCCTCCTCCCTGTGACTGGATCCACTGGTGGCCTGTGGATAATATTAATAGGCAGGTGGAACAACTGCCCCTTCTTCACAATTTTTCTTCTAGCTATGTCCTCCCTCATCTTATTCTGCTCAGTGCCAAGCACACCAGATGCAAGCTCTCCACCAGGTGCAACAATAATGTCCCCAGAGCTAGAGCTTGAGTCAGAAAAGTCCTCTTCTGCAATTATCTTCTTTTTCTTTTGGGGCTTTTTCTGCACACTCTGCTTACCCCTTGCCTTTACAGGGGTCGTCTTCTTGTGCTGTGTTGGCATGATATTGCCCTGTATCCATGGCATCAGGTCCTTGATGAAATTCACTGAGTCTCTGCACATCTGAGCTAGCTCCTCTGGAACACAGCACTCTGGGCACAAGAATTCCATCTTGCATATGACATTTCTTAATCCCTTGGATGTCTCCACCAAGAAAAGCAGGTTGTCAGAATCTTCATCTTCATAATCCAATTTGTAAACAAGGCCATACTGAAAACCTTGTGTTGTCGTGATCTTTCCTCTGCCATAGGCCCCTGCGAACACAAGGAGGACTGCATTCTTCTCTTCCACGTACTGAAGGCACCATTCGAGATTTGTCATGTCCCGAAGTGGACGATCTGTCTTCATGACCTCTGTCTCCCTCGACCTTTCCTTCATACTTGGATCCTCCACAGGAATTTTAATGCTACTCTGTCCACCTGAGGATATTCCTAGTGGGTTGCTGGCCTTCTCAGAGGATAATGGTGCAATAATTTTCTTTGCCTTTGCTTGGTGACCACTGCCTTTGTCACGTTGCTGGTCAGCAAAGCCCATGGTGACTCTGAGCTTCTTAATGGGCCTTTCATCCTTGTACTCCGCATCCCTGAAAGCAATTGGAAATATCAAGCAATAAGAAATATCAGCCCATGTCCATGCAAGGCATGGATTTTCAGCTTCAGGTCGATGCCAGGCATCGATGTTTAAGTGCATGTCGATGCCAGGCATCGACTTTGTGTGAAAGTCGATGCCAGGCATCGACTTGAGGGCCCAAGTCGATGCCTGGCATCGACTTTTGGGCCAAGTCGATGCCTGGCATCGACTTTTACCCTCAAGTCGATGCCTGGCATCGACTTGAACACAAAGTCGATGCCTGGCATCGACTTGGGCACAAAAGTCGATGCCAAGCATCGATTTGGGCCCAAAAGCCGATGCCAAGCATCGATTTTGCACCCAAAAGTCGATGCCTGGCATCGACTTTTCAATGCATGATGATGCTGGCAAGTCGATGCTTGGCATCGTTTTTTTGGACCAAGTCGATGCCTGGCATCGACTTGGGGCTGCAATTCGATGCCAGGCATCGACTTGCACCCACAAGTCGATGCCAGGCATCGACTTGGGGCTGCAAGTCGATGCCTGGCATCGACTTGCAATCCTAAGTCGATGCCTGGCATCGACTTACACCTTAAAGTCGATGCCAGGCATCGACCTGTACATGCTTTGGATCCATATTTCGACAGGCAAGAAAAATAGAGACCTAGAAATGAGAAATTTACACAGACATACAGAGGGAATCTTTTTGGAATCTTTTTTTTAGTTATGATTTTGTCTACCTCTTGGTACTTTTGCCAACATTCTTCTTCTCCATCAGGCTTGGCTTGCTGGTATGCTGACCTCTGTGCTCCATGGCTGTCTGTGCTCTGCTGCTCTCTCTTGCTCGTGGATTTTGAAAATGAGAATGATCTCCTCCTCTGGTATTTATAGGCAATTGGGTAACTTGAACCAGAAACTAACTAGATCTAACTGAATGAGTCCACTTGCTAACTAAATCTGTCAACTTATCTAACCAGGGAATAGCACCCACACAAATAGGCTGTTTCAGAGCCACTTTAATGAAATATTCATAGACCCTTACAACTATTTATATACATTTGCATAGAAATTACATTTCAATGGCAAGAGTATGGTATGTCCATGAGGATGTCTCAACTCATGTAGAGATTTGTTTCTAAGAATCTCTTTCTTGGGAGAAAATCAAGTCAAAGTTGTGTTAAATGTGGGAGACTAATGACATCTTCATAGTATTACCCTCCACACTTTAGTTCATATTCACATTTATCTTGTAACTCACTCTTGAAATGGAAAATCACTTTGAATAAACATTCTAGTACAGAACCTTGCAACTATTTATATACATTTGCATGGAAATTAAACTTCAATGGCAACAGTATGGTATGTACATGAGGATTTCTAATCTCATGTAGATGTTTTTTCTTAGATTCTGTTGCTTGGGAGAAAATTAGGTCTAAGTTGTGAGATTAATGACATCTTTATAGTGTTATCCTCCACACTTTAGTTCATATTCACATTTATCTTGTAACACATTGTTGAAATGGAAAATCAATGTATGAATATACTTTCTGTGTGCCTCTTTTACACATAATTCTTTTTCAATATACTTTCATCTACCTCTTTGATATCTAGCCAAGACCACAATAAAACCTAATCCTTGAAATATTAACCAAATGTAAAATTTCTTCTTGTATAGTGTTCAATGGCATAGCATATTCCAGTTGGAACTCAACTTGGATATATTCCAGTTGTAAAATTTCTTCTTGTAAAATTTCATCCAAACAATTTTATTATATATTCCTATTGGAACACAACTTTGATATATTTTGATTCATTCACAATGCTTAGACTGAATGACTCATATGAAGTTAGAAAAAGATCATTTGAATCAAAAGTGAATCAAATCTTTGGTTCCCTTATTAGTGTATATTTGAGTAATTAAGTGATTTGATGTAATTTGATGTTTTATGTTATTTAATGTACTTTAATAAGCTTTTGATTTCATATCTTCTTGATGTGACATTTGATGTGATATCTTCACTTGATCTCGGATTTCTACTTATTTAAAAAGGTCATTCATCTTCAGTCTTCTCTGAACTCAGTGAAGATGAGCTCAATCTTTTCAGTGGATGCTTGGGCATCAGCTTCCTCTGCTCATATTGATTCATTGTTCTCAGTTGAGCCTTTCCAGAGAAGTGATGATCCCTATGATTTAGAACGTGCTGATGATTCCATGTTTTATGTTGAGTCATTTAAGTTATCCAATTCACAGTGCAATGCTGCTCATACAAATGCACCTCTTGATCTCCCATCTGATCCAACCATTGATCTCCCTTCTGATTCAAGTGCATGTGGAGCAACGAAAAAGCAAAGCAAGCTCAATCTACGATTTAAAAGAAGGTCTCGTGAAGTAAGTCGAAAAAGATTTAAATTTCTTACTTCAGATAGACAGATTGCATTGGATATTGTGAAGCATTGTTGTGGTTTGAAATGCTTGTATAATTTAGGGATGAAGAAACTAAAGCACATAAGAGAAAAATTCCTCCATTTAGATAGTGAAAGGCAAGATATATACCTTGTTTCTTGCATGCAAATGATTGAGGATAACATGTCAGTAACGCGTGTTGGTTTTGAATATTTCTTTACTCAAGGGATGCCATGCTGTAGGGCTGCATTTAAAATTGCAATGGGTGTAGGAAATTTTAGAATACATAGGGTTCAACAAGGGTTTTTGAATGGGGATCTCATTTTGGATACGTTCCATGTTGGGACCAAAGGATCTGTTGGACGTCATGCAATGAATTGGATGATGAACTATTTTAGCTTGCATTGTGAAGTTATGCCTACAACTGGAAGGTTGCACTTGTCAGATAACTTTACTCGTCGAGAGGTATTTCAAATATATAGAGAAGACATGGAAAATAGAAATGAGAAGTATGTGTTGTATCGTCACTTTACTCGATTATGGAAGGAAGAGTTTAACAATGTTTCTATTCCTCGTAAAGTTAGAATGGGTGAATGTTCAGTTTGCGCCACTTTGAAAAACATGGCAAAAGGGGCTACAACACCACAGGAAAAGCATAATTTTAAAAACCTTCTTAACAACCATCGTGAGAGTCAAGCATTAGAGAGAAAGAAAGCAATTCATCATCGAAGTAAGGCACTCAGAAATCCGGAGCGTTATATGTGTTTGTTGATCGATGGTATGGATCAGAAAAAAACTTGTTTGCCACATTTTTATCGCATCCCTAAGGACATTGGAGATGAAGTCCTTGTGCAAATGCATTTGGTTGGCGCTTTGGTATACAATGGAACTGTAATGTCCAAGGTTTTCTTCACATATCCGAATGTGCATAATGATCCAAACCTTACAGTTACTGTCATTCATCGTGTTTTGCAATCATGGAAGGGTCTTTTGCCACCAACTCTATATTTGCAACTAGATAATACTCCAAGAGAGAATAAAAATTCTACAGTCTTTGGATATTTAAGCATGCTTGTTGAAAAACAGGTATTTCAGAAGGTTAAGGTAAATTTTCTTCTGGTTGGCCACACTCATGATCACATTGATCAAATGTTCAGTACTTTCTCTAAGAAGTTGGCACGTAACAATGCTTTTACTCTTCCGATTTTATCTGAGCTGATTTCAGAAGCATATACTCCAAAACCAGAAGTTCAACACCTCACACAGATTTATGACTTTAAGCACTTTTGCTCAATGGGCCTTGATAACAGTGCTAAGGTTTTGGCTCCATTGCACAATATTAGTTTCAACCATGTATTCTTGATGAGGAGGGTTGATGAAATAACCCTTTTATTTTCAAAGCAGTATTCATCTTCTCTTGGGTGGGAGCCTAAAGAGGGATGCAGTTTCTTATTGCAGGTGCCTAATTTGTCTACTGTAACAGTGTATGGTGCAGAACAATCACCATATGAAGATAAAAACAATACAGAAAGATGTGGAAGTGTGGTTGATCAAAGTAAAAGCTGGATGCATGCACTCATTGAAAAGAAGAGACATATTGAGCGTGCAAAAAAATATGCTGGAGATCAAGATGTATCTTGGTGGGAGGACTTTTTCAATCATCAAGAAGAGATTATACAGTATACAATTGCAGGTCACTGGCCAGTTGATGTTCCATTCACATGGGACTTTTGTACACAAAGATCCGTGAATGTGGCCCAAGCATGTAATGCAGATGCACTTCAAAGTTTTATACATCCACCAGAAAGAAATATTTATGTAGGCCCAAGGATGACAAAACAGGCAGAAGCAAGATGGCAAGGAAATTTAATAGAGATAAATGTTGGAACGCTTATTGCAGTACTTGCTGATGGTGATGAGGCTACCAGACCATTTTGGATTGCAAAGGTTTTAGAGATAACTAAAGATATTGATCAGAGAAGAATAGAGGCTTTGGTGGTGCATTGGTATTACACTAAAAGTAGTAATGCATTCACAGGTAAATATAACTTAGAAATGGTGTGTGATGCTAAACGAACAGGTTCAAAAAGGAAAAAGAATATTCGAAGCACATCCACTCTTAAAATGGATGATGTAGATATTCTTGTTTATGATTTTTCCTTGACAAAAACTGGTCACTTGAGGAAAGCAACAATCAACATGATAAAACAAAAGCTTCCAGATGTATGTGGTACAGGAAATCATCGGAAAACAAGAAGAGTTGTGCATGATCCTGCAGAATTTGGTATGTACGTGGATGAAGATAGAGCTCTTGTGGATATAGAAGAAGAAGAAGAGAGCTCTCAACAGTATGAGACTGAATCAAGTGCATCAGATGATGAGGGTGTAGACATAGATCGACAAAGTTGTGAGTTGCATTGAAGCTCTCAGACATTTTTAGTGCTTATGTAAATGCCTCAAAGTAGTTTGGTTAATGAAACCATGTTTTGTAGCAATTTTGAATAACAATCAGATATCCACCCATTAAAGATATGTCTAAAATGTTATTTTTGTGTAAAAACTATTGACTTCCACATTCTTATATATATTTTAGACATGTCAATGTCTTAGCATATAGATTTTGGGCATGTCAATGTGTTATCATATACATTTTGGGACACGTCAATGCCTAATATAGTGAAATTTTGACTACATTTTGAGCTCATTTTTTGTTGAGAAAATGACAAAAAACGTCAAAAATTACTTGTTTTCACCTCATTTTTGTAATATATGTATACTGGTGTAGAGGAATTCCAAAAATGAGGTGAAAACATGTAATTTTTGACGTAAGTGTTCTCTTTTTACGACATAGTTCTCGTTTGTTACGACTCGCTGTTAACCTAAGAAGTGGACTTCTTCAAGTATGGTTGAATCAAAATTGCATCATAGTTGAGTTAGAAAATCAAGCACTCAGGAAATAAGGAAAGGCACCCACTCTTGGTCCTTCTAGGAACACATAAAGATGCTATTCTTGTCCAAATTTCTATGGTGCAAAAGAAGGTCAGTCATGAAGGAGCCACAAAAGTCAACATGGACCTCCCTTCTTTTCCAAAGAAGGTCCCAGAAAAACAAGTAAGGCAACACAAGAAGCAGATGAAACAGATAATCAAGACGCATGCTCAACGATTGGTGCAAAATGAAGTACCTCATGGAATGAGGTAGGTTTGGATACGCAAGGACGAACAACCCTCTGCTTAGGAGACAGAACCTCATCGATGCACCAAACAAACTACTAAATCAACATCTACAATGAAGGAGTATTCTCATGAGCAAATGGAAAGAGCATCGACACAGCTACAAACAAGTATGGACTTACAAGGATCAGATTCAACCACATCAATGCAAGGACATGTTGGGAAATCCTAAGAAAACTACGAAACAAAGAAATGAAGAAAATCAACCTTTATGGCAACATGAATTAAGTCGGTTGCAAATATGGATACCTAAATGATAATGGAAGCTCAATGATCACACCAACAAATATGGATCCCAAAAGAGATAAAGGAGAAATCCACAAAAGGAGTAAGGATTTTAGACAAAGCAGTATGCAAGAGGATCAATTACTTGGATACACTAACCAAAGGCAAAAAGCAACATGGAAAACAAAGGAAAGGAAGCTACAATAGAAAGACTTGTACATATGGAGGATAAAATCCAAGGATGTGGAGTTGAAAGCACAACATAACATGCCAAAAAGGAATCAGAGTACAACATTAAAGTGGAGAGCAAAGGAGCGAAAAGGAGTGTGCCAGAACAACAAAGAGAATCAATATTACACTCATGTTGAGTTCAATTTATCCATAGTATGCATGATAAAGCCACATTACAAGGCCATGCATTTGGCACACAACTTTTTCAACGAGTATAGAAGTGCACATTTCCTATCAAGGAATAGGATTAAGCTTGTACCATAATAGTTCAAATAAAATTATGGATGTACATTAAAAAATTCTTCATCTATGATTAAAGTTCATGTTTTCTTTCAAAAAAATTATACATTAACAAATACAAGAATCAAAAAATACATCGTTAGGTATCATGCTATACTCACACTTATGAGAGGGGACCGGGATTGTGATGGACATGATGAAAAAATGACAGGAGGAAAGCACTTTTTTAGATTGGGTTTTAATGACAAATTTTATTTTAAAGTACAAATGGATTTTGAGGATTCTGAAGCGACTAGGCAAGAGGAGATCTTGGAGTTTCCAGTGGAAAGCACTACCAAAGCTAGAGGACACTAGTTTTGTGATGATCAGCTAGCAAGAGATTATTTGTTTCTAGTCAATATAAAAATTATGGATTAGGATCATCAATTTCCCTTGATGTCACAAGATTTTCAAGTGCTACATGAAATCCCATCAACTATCAATATGTTGACAAAAGCTAGAATTACATAGTATTATACACAGGCAATCTACAAGCCTGACTTTGAAAGATGCACTCAAGTCATCAATATGTTGCATCCTACATTGGACATGCCTATCATGCATGAAGCAAAGGTATTGGATTTACAAGGTGATTGGACGACAATCAAATTCAGACATGATTTGATTAAAGAAGCCTTTGGGTGGACCAAGGATGGTACTATTGACCTCAAAGAAGAATGCCATGAAGCAAGAAAACACACATTTTTAGATATCAATAGGATTGACATAGAAGAAGTGGTGCAACTAGTACATCAACATTTTTGTTTGCACAAGTACATGACACCTCAAAAAATTGTAGTGCAACTACTCTCCCATGCAACAAAACATATTGGAAATCAAGTAAATTTCACACCATATGTCGAAGAATGCCTATTTGAAGCAAAGAAACAATGGGGCAACAAAAAATTGCTCAATAGCAGTAGGGCATTGATTGTATTGATATACTAGGCTTTGAACATTCGAGAGCATCTCCAAGAAATGCCTTTGATAGTGGAAATGACAAAATATGTTAAATTGGCAACTATTCCAAAGAAAATAAAAAAGTGTAATCATTATAGAAGAAGCTGGTATGAGTTCAAAACCTTTCATGAGAGGAGCAAAAAGATTGAGAGAGGAGATCAATGTCGAGGTCACTCAAGAAGCCAAAAGAATGCATGTACTTCCAAAAAAAATATTGGGATCGCCACCATCTATCACTAAAGCTGAGTTGCAAGAGGCATTGCCACAAACTCACACATACAAAGAAGGCCAAGTGAACCTCTCAGTCCAAGGTCACCATTATCAGCAGGCCAGTGAGGTACAACAATACCGACTAGGTAAAAGATTAACCCAATTACATAGGTACAAAAATTGGGATTAGCAAATTCAAGCTCTTCATCAGACTCTTAAGAAGAAAATGAACAATCCACAATGAATGTGGATATTCAAACCGAAACAAATGATGATGGCAAATGGGAGGAATTTAACCAAGTGGTCGACCAACAAGAGGTGGTGAGCTAGGAGCAAGACACGAACACACACATAATCACAGAAGAAACACAAGCAGATAGCCACATAGCAAAAGAAGTGTATACCATTCAAGTAAATGAGACCACTAAAATGCAACTCAAAGAAGTTACCATTGAAGGCAAGAAAACAATGGTGCAACCCTAAAGAAGAAACATAGGAGGAAGAGTTTGTCGAAAAGGAAACTTTTGAAACAATAAGAGTAGTGGTGGAGCCATCGCAAATGGATGTGGCCTTTGAAGGAAGCACTATACAGAAGGACCAAGTGAAAGAGGCTAAGCAACAAGTTCATCTTCAAATTTGGCAACCTTTTAATGGCACCATACATGTTAAACAAGGCAAGGATGTAGAGACAAGTGAAGCACCAATAATGCCACAAACTTGGTTAAATGTGGGTGTGGCCCAACTTAAACCAGTAGTGAAAAATATGATACAAATGACCATGGTCACTCAGAAACACTTAGTGGAAGCAGATTAAGAATATGAACAGATACATGTTGAAAAGGTTCATTTCAAATTCTTGAGTGAACAACTGTCATCGCAAGAAATGCACGCTCAATAGACACTAACAGAAAAGAAAGAAGACCTTAAAAAAGCAGTGGAGGAAGTCAACTAGCTCAAAGAAGAAAATGTGCACCTACCAACTCAACTGAAATAAGTCAAACAAAAATATGAGATAGGAGAAGTGGAGAAGGCACTATTAGTAAATCAAAACAAAAATTTAGAAATGCTGGTTAAGGTTTACATGGACGAGGCTGTCTCGTTGAGAAATAGAAATAAAGAATTAATTATTTTAGTCTTGCTCAATCAACATGTTGCAATATCTGAGGTTACAGGTTAAGACACGGTGGTGCTATGAGCACAAATAGCAAAGCATGTTGATCAGTTCAAGCAGGAGCGAGAATTGCGAGCTCAATGGGAATTAAAGTATATGCATTATACAAATGAGTTAAGGAATAAACGGAAAGAAGCAGAATCAAAGTGCATAGAACAATGCAAAGAAGATGCCGATCAAATGGCTATACTCTATGAAAGCAAAATGCAAAGTGATGAAGCGCTTAAAGTGGCAGAGAGAAAATAAAATACAAAGATGCACTCATTGCAAGCCTACAAGCTCAACTCAAAAAACAAGAACACATGGGGACACCAGTAGTTCCAAGATCTCAAGCGGCTATTGAGGAGATTGAGGTATGACCTCTTTCTCCTCCCGTTACTCATTCACCATCACATATTGAGGCAGAGGCACAAATTGATGATCATGTGATGCAAAACACTGCAAAAATAAGCCAAAGGGAGCAGGCCCTGCTGGTGTCCCAACTCATGTAGCATTTTGAAGATGCGGTGGTGAAGGTAATGAAAGAAGACAAGATCAAAAATAAAGATCTACATCAAATCATGAAACCATTCAATGTACCATATGGGCTTCTGAAAGAGGAGATACATCAATATATCAAAATGACCACCCAGAAGGAGCCAGATCAACAATTGAAATTTAAGGCAACTACTTTTTCATATACAAAAAAAGAATTCAAAAATGTCGATTCAATCTAGAGATGAAATTTTTTGGAAAAGAATCCTAGATTGTGGATGCAATGTTTTACATTGCAGATCTAATCTTTTACTTCAGCTTGCCCTCGCGAACGGCCGATCATCACACACAGAGGGATTCGAGTTCATTCACTGCCCAGCCACGTCCAAGCTTCTCTACATAAAGAGTCACTCAAAAAATAAAAGACTTTCTTGACTCTTTATTCTTCTACCCCCCCACTATATCATATGGAAAGATAACCATATGAATGTCATGTGACACAATGGCAAGAGGTACCATATTTATTATAGGTGAATCATTCTTTTTGCCATGTACCATGCCAAAGGCCATGGATGCAATTTTGGGAAGAATAGCATCATGGCAAGACAAATAATCAATGGCTCAATTTTCCATTACTACCGAGCCCATTGCACAACTATTTACCAAAAGAGGATTACATGGTGCGGACATTTAAATATTGGCTATTGAGATATGCTTCAGTTCGAGACATCACAATAAAAATGACAAATAAAATACTTAGCATGATTCTCACAGTTTTGAAAGTGTTCAAACATGTGGAATACACATTTTTAAACTTCATCAGCATTAATCAGGGGATAGATGCTTTAGTTTTTTATCTTTCTATCATGCCAAGCAACCTCACATTGATGGCAATTTATTCTAGATTAATGTTTTTGCCAAGTACATACATGGAAATGTTTGAAGAAGCCTTTTTTACCGGATTTATTCAAGTAGATTCAACAATATTTTAAAAAAATTCTACCAATTTAAATGCTAGATTAGTAGCCTACGACTTAAGTTTTTTTGTTGACCACGAACAAGCATTGAACAATGGAATCAAATCATCTCAATGGAAGGAGCTCATGATACATGAAGTAAAGTTACTTAATCAAATAGAGTGCATTGTAATTCCAAACATACTCATGTCATCTACAAAAGCCTATCGGGGATGATAGAGTTTAGGAGGAGGGACGTGTGGAGGGAGAACCAAGCAAGAGAAGAAGAAGAAGGAAATCCAAACACAAAATGGCACAATAAAAGATCTCACCCTCTGCCCAAAGCCCTGCATAGGCACGTATCAGGTTGCAACATGAAACAAGGAGGACCCAAAGAATGTGAAAAAAGAAGTTAAATAAGGTCCTTCTAACACCCATAAGGTCCTTCCAACAACCATAGGAAGAAATCTAATGAAAGGTGACTAAATAAATGTCAATCTAGTCACTTCATGTGTGTGGTGAAAAGAAATATACAAGCTAAAGAAGAATCATTAAGGCACAAAGAAGGACAACACGCCTCTTAATGCAACAAGAGCTAACATAGCAAAAGAGACAAAATCATTGGACTGAGGCTCGGATAAGCTAAGAAATCATTTGAAAGTCTTGAAGGCTTCCTTGAATGTTGGTGGCATGCAGTTAAAAGAAATATAAACTACCTCTGAATCCTTAAGGCCTTCATGATTGTTGGTAGTGGGCAATTGAACATGCAACATCAGGTTAAATAGGACCAAGTTGAAGAAAGGCATAAGAGAACAGAATCTTGTCAAGGGACAACATAGAATAAGAGGAGGAGAGTGTTGCAGAGAAGAAAAGTAAAGAGAAGTAGGCCCCAAAAATTTTCAAATTTGGGCATATTTTTTCTTCTTCAAATTTCCATGATATGTAAATGCTCTAGATGACTCCTCTAGATGCAAGATTATGGAACCTTGTAACAATATCCTTGTAAAGTAGTAGGAATTTAGTGTGCCAGTCTCTTGTGTCAAAGGACCATTTTTTAGGGCACTTGTATATAAGTCACTTGGTGACTCTTTGTAGAGACTTTTTGCCGTTGTGAGTAATCAAGCTGAAATTTCAAATTCGCTTCTTCCCTCTTGCTTATCTTCTTCTCCAAGAGCTTGCATGTGTGTTTGCTGCTTGGAATGTGTGCTTAGGGGTGTTCCCTACCCCTTCCCTATATGTTTTCATCATTGTAGTGTGTGTATAAAGCTCAATGAGTTGTGGAGTGGATTTCGTGTTTCCTGCAACTCAATCTTTTACTCATAACGTGCAGTAGGTTTGTCATATTAGGCTGAAGGGCACCACCATTGAATGCGTCTCATCAAGAGCTTCGAAGCGAGCTTATTATTGACCATATTTGGATATCAAAGCTGAGAGAAAAAGTCAAATTTGTGCTATCGTGACATGCACTTTCAGGGAAATAAGTGACTTGAGAGGTTCTTCCACCTAATTTGCACACATTATCAGCTCATCCCCTTCATTCATCATTATATATGCACACGCCCTTGGGTGGTGAGATCTCCATGGGTTCGAATAGTGTTGTGCGTGTTGGTTTTACTATATGATGGGGATGGTAGGTGTTGCGCTCATGGTGCTCATGAATACTGTGTATGTGGTGGTGGGATAAAGGCCCCTTGATTGTTCAAGAACTCAACTCAAGGTTTCCATAAAGGATGATGTTTTATCCTAAACCCCAAGGGAAAAGACTTATATGCAATTATCTTTTGCATAATTTCCTTGCAGTTGGTCACCTTCTTTTGGCCGCTATCCACAATTGCATCTCGGAAGATATCTTCTCATTCTCACCCACTCACTGGCACTTACTCTCATGCACACACTACACCCACCGGCATATAATCAACCACACACACCTCGTAATCATCTATGCATTCACATTCACATTAAATTCTCTCTCCCCCGTAGTCACACAATCGTCATGTGCAATGCAAAAAGCCTACCCATTTCCTCGAGAGCCATGAAATACTTTTTCAAATCTCAGACCTCACATGCATCTCCCAGGTTTCGAGGACATAAACCTAAGATAGATCCCCTATGTTTCCTCCTCTATAGAGACTCCTCCTAATTTGAAATCTGAACATCAAGTAAAGAACATTATTCCCACCCCTACTGATTTAAGCATCATAGCATCGCTTAGTTATGGGATGACTTTGCTCTGAAAAAAACATCTATAAAATCATTCCACACCTGCTAAAGCCTACTACCAATTTTTTGTTAAGGCTTAAGTGTGCGCATGAATTCAAGGAAAAATAACACAACATGAGATCAAAAGCAAAAGCTACGTATGAATTGCATAATAACAGAGAGTCCGAATTGCGTGTGAATTGCATAATAACAGCAAACAAAACTAGTCTCTGTGAAGATGAAATATGCTTGGCAGCTAACTTATTATTCACCCTTCATAACCATAGAGAAACCGGAGAGTCCATAACCAGTTTGTACAGAGCTTCAGCCAAAATGCATTAATTTTATGAAATTCGATGAGCATGATGCGAATTCTCGTACGCGTACCTTCTATAACAGCATAAAAATCTTCCTCTGTATAGAATAATGGCATTCCTTATTCCCTTTGCATGCGGAATGATGACAAGCATGAGCTAACATCTCCTCTCAGCAAAGGGATACTTTGAAGAGGCCTCAAATTCGATGACTCCTCCTATCTCTGCCATGCTCCATTCCTGCTATTCGCACTCCAGAAATTAGAAAGGCTTCCCTTGATTTTTTTTTTTACATAAACGCACGCCTCTAGATTGAGTGATGAGCTCCTCTGCCTTGAACTTGGATTCCCTGCATCTGTGCAGATGTGTCATTTCGTCCCTTCCATTCGAATGGTCTCAGCATGGTAGAGAAGATTCCAACGAGCTTCTTCCAATCTAAACCTCCCCCCCCAAAACATACAGAAGGGTACACCCCCAAGGCTTGGTTGCTGCCCCTAGTCTTCGGTTCCTGTGGCCAGTACTCTTCGTAGTTTCTCTCCCATCCAGCACAGACACGATCCTCTGCACACCTGCTAAAGAACAATCCTCCCCAAACTGCTGCTCCTCTCTCGGCCTCTACAGATGTATGTATCTCTCTCTTTCCACGTCCAGCATGCGAATCCCCTTGTGAATTCCTAGAGAACCAGTGGATCGTGGTTTTGTTCCCCTCATTGCTAGCAAAACAATCCCAAAAAAACTATGGTGCTGCTATCGACCAAAAAGTAAACTCCACAAAGACTTTGCCCCATCTGCCATTCGAAGGTTGGACATCTTGCCGCCTTCTTCCACCTGTTGCACGTAGTGAGCAAGAAGGCCCCCGTTCTTTCCTGCAGCCTTCGATAAAACTCTCCCCTGGCGTCAGCTTCTTCCCCTGCACACCACAAACGAGCAGAGAGAGACCTCCCCTTCAGTCCATGCTCATCCGCACAAAGAGGAACCAGCAGTCGTCCCAAAAACCTTCCCCCTTTTTATGAGGAACAACGGCCTCTGAGTGTAGCCTTCCCTCCACGATCGCTCAATCTTCCCTTCTTTCCAGCATCCCCCTTTTTATGGCAAAACAACTGCAGCTACTGCTTCATTCCCCCAATTATACAGAGCAGCCCCCCCAGCCGAGCGGGAGAGTCCAAAAAAGAACCCGCCTGCTCTCTGCAATTCCAGAAAAAAGACAATAAAAACCACCTTCTCCCCTTTCTCTCTGCAGGTAAAGCAACCCCCCCCTTGTTCTGCACCAAAAAACAGAAAGTGGACCAATCTGACATTATGTAGGCAGCAACAACTAGGAAAGAATATACTGCAACAGTCTGAGTGGCGATGTTGAAGCCCAGCCACTGATATATTTCTGTCGTGTACTTTTGCACAAGTGATATAATTCCAACCATCTCAGCTACACCACAAAACTGGCCCCGTGAAATCATCAATGTGTAATGCTTGGCCAATTTCCAATGCAATCATCCCGTTTTGAAGTGTACACATGCTTAAAGTATTATAATTTTCAACAAGAATTTCACATGCCTGGACAACATAGGCGAGTGATATTCTGCCTGTATGCTTAACCTCCACATGCATTTGTGAGTACCACAATAAGACCTCTTTTGTTTTCCTGTGTTCAATATAAATCAGTAATACTTTGCTTCATGGATTGTTTGGAGACAACATCAAGTAAGAAAACATGCTCGCTACTTTGGAGATTATCCCACCTTTGCTATACATACACGCCACTGTGCCCAAGAGAGTAGCACTAGAGGAAAATCCTCTTTCGTATGCATCAGTATATAAGCTCTGGCTGCAGCCACTTCCTCTTTCACACAATTTACACCACGTGCATAGTACACAGGTAGGAATGAAATGATGCTATTATGATGCCATGCAGATTTTGAGATCAATTATTTCAACAAAAAATTTTTATGAGTGTCTCATTAATTGCCATTACTCACGACGATGCTACTCATAGAGGGTGTAAATGTCCTTTCCCCATTCCTTGTCAATCTCTCCAAATCAAAGCCTTCACCATTAGTAGCCTTTCTTGCTTGAGCACACAAATCCCAAGCTTGTACGTCAACAAGCATTCCGGACATGAACAAAAGTACCAGAATTTGCATGGATTCCCTCAAGCTACATCCACTCAAAACGAGTGATGGCATCTTGAACATGCTTATATTTTCCATAGCCGAAATCCAAATGTTGACGGGCTTCCTCTTTGACCAAGAAAGCGCCATGTAATCTCCAAATACTTCATATCCACCATTTGATCAACTCTTCAAGTACCTGCAGTCAAACATATTCTCTTGCCAAATAGAAACATATTAGTGCATCAAAACCAGCCATTTCTCGGGCTAACATACTCCCCTCTACTTATTGGTGAAGTCGTCCTCGACGAGCCACTTATGTTCCTGCACTCAAATCATCCAACATTTGCTTCATCACTCTATCAGATACAAATCTTTATCTTGCATACGTATTCTCTTCTTCCTCGATGTAGCACCTGCAATCGCCCTCATACAATCATCGGTTAGTACCAAAATCCAATCATTCCACTTACCATCTTTGTCCATCCTCTCGCATCTTCATCGACATGTCCACCTGTCTGCAAACTTCATTAAAACATTAGAACCTTTCTTCATCAAATCACAATATGTACAACCAAAATGAAAAGACAATCATATCCTTCATCCACATCACACATATATACTCAGCACACACATCATGATCCCGCATCACACATCAACACACATGCAAGCAAAAAGCCCATCCACATTCGCTATCTCGTCATTCCTCTCCATTCACATGCAATGTAAACAAGTAAAAACTGCATCCAATTTTTTTCTTCTCGGTATTCTTCTTGGCCTCAGAATCACTTTCCCGCTACTTTTTCATACACACAACATGCATTCATGCAAGGCCTGCATTCACTCTTCCTTCCGTTACTCTTTTGGTTTTATACATTCACTCTCCTAATTTCTTTTCCATTTCCACTCAAATCCTCTTGCCCAATTTCCCATGCCCCTTCTACCTAGGGTTTTCTATTCCCATTTACCTTTTCATCTACTCTGTGCTCTTTTGTTCATCAATCAAATCCTATGCTTGGTTGCCACCACCTCTCCTGAATTGATGGACACACGGCAAAGACCACTCAAGCTTAACACAAGCTCATCTCGACAGGACCACTCATCATCAACGCGATTCATGACTTCTCAAGTTGTCATACCACCTAAGAGCCAAATTGCACACTTCCTAAGAGTTCGCAGATGAACAAAGCAACTAGCACGCTTGGATCCCTCGAGTCCAAGTCTTCCATAGACACATCGCAGCCAAAACCCTAGCCGAGCTTAAGCTTCGATTCGACATGCCTCATCAGGAGTCCACACATTCCCAAATCCCCACAACACATACACATACCCATCCGAGCATCATGCTCTCTCACCTCTCTTCTGTCCCCCCTCGAGCGAGGAATTCGTCTCATTCATTTTTTTTTCACATTTTCCCCCCCCCCATCATTTTTCCACATATTTACTCACACTTGCCGGCCTACGCTGAAGCTGGATGCAACTCGTGGACTCGACCACCCGATCAAGTTTGTTCCACCCATCTACCATCCCAACGCAATGCGCGACCAGACATCACTATGTACAAGCTTTGATTTCTGAGTAGCCCGAACTGAACCATCTTTTGGAAATGAGGAACACTACATTTTGCCCAAAATACAGCCTTCACAAACATGTTTTCAAGGTGCCTCAAGTTTGGGCAAAGAGGACACCATTTTAGATTTCTACAGGTGTAGCAAACTAGCAAAATTCAGATGACCAAAGCATGCATGCCAAAGCTTTGCATCTGACATAGCCTGAGAATCATGTACTGCACATGCCGAATCACTTACAGATCTTTCATAGTCTATGACTTTATACAGCCCACGACATAAAATGCCAGAAGCAATAATCACGTCGCCATTTGATAGATCATGAACTGTACACCTGTCATCAACAAATTTCACAACCAAGCCAATCTTGGCTAATGCAGAAACTGATAACAGGTTCTTCTTGATCCCTGGCACAAATAAAGCATCTGACAAAGTGAAAGAACTACCATCAGCAGTAGTCAAAATGATCTTACCAACTCCCATAACAGGATAAGAGGAGTTGTTGGCGCATGTAATAGTATTCCCTGTAGGGGTAGACTCGAGTGAATAGAAGAAACTGCGCTGCGAGGTAATATGTTTGGTCGCCCCAGTGAAGGAGATTCCATGGATAGTTTTTTGACAAAGATCAAAGATTTGAAGGAGTAGTTGATTTCTACTTACAAAATCTTGCCTGACAGTTCACTTGTCTAAATGGTCTTCCATATCCATATCATAGTTTTGCTTCTAGTCTTCGATTGATAATGAAAGGCAATCCAAATGCCTTAACATTCAATGAGTTAGTCTCTGTTCTATGGTAGGACGATCAATCTAGGAAAAACAAGTCCATTATGTGTACTATAGATCAAGTTTTCCTGGCTAGTCAGAAGGGCAAAGGTAAATGGACCTCATCTACTAGTAAGAAAAAATCTGCTAACTTTGCACAATCCAAGAAACATGACACAGACAAGAAGATAACAAAAAAGCGAAAATTGTTTTGCAAATACTATAAAGGAAATGATCATGTCATAAAGAGTTGTCCAAAATTGGCTGCAAAAGAGGCAAAGAAGAAAGAGGTTGGAATGGTTGTTGTAGAGGCCTCTACACCCAAAACAGAGTCTACTAATCTTATGCAGAATGAAGAATGTGTTGGAACATCAAGCTTACACTATGCTTGAGGTGGATTTGATCTACATCAAAGGCTATCGCCTCGAAAGAATATCCGTTGGAGAGTTCTTTTTTCTTATGCTCATTTATTGTATTTTTTTGAGAAATTTTGTATGGTTCATTTACCATTGTAAAAGCCTTGAGCTTTACACATGTAAACGTAGAAAGATAGAGCCCAAATCCCATGAATTTGTGGTGGTTGAAGTTGCATTCAATCAAGCAATCAAATCACCTAAAAGTAGATCAAACTATATCTTCACTTTTCCTATATTGTAGGAAAGTGAATTGATTCCCTCCAAAAACCATTCCCACCTTCATTTGAATTCAAATTTTACTTGTAAAAGTTGTGGAACACTCCTAGAGTCTATATAAAGACTTGAAATCACTTGTACATTACATGGAAGCAATATACATACACTTGTGACCATCATTGTCTTGCTCCTTCAATTCTCTGCATCATCTTCTTCACCAATTGTAATCTTGCAGAGGCTGCTGCTCTCTCTCCAAAGCTTCAAATTGAGTGCAAGATGGCTCATTGGAAAGATATAAGTTCCTAGTTTATGCGTATAAATTTTCATAGAATTTGGTTCAATAAATTGGGAGAAATATGAGTTTTTCTGTCTTGGGGTCAATCTCTGCATATTCCTGAAAAATAGGAAGTACCACCGGTGAATGTCGCATTCATTCCTATAGCACATTTTGCTTATTCCTTATACTTTTGTGCATTCCATACACTCAACCCTATGTGTATTACTCCCATAAAAGGATTTTTTCTAATTGTAATCACCCTGGTCGCTATGGGCATTTGAAGTTCATTGTCTCTTCCATAGATAGTAAGTTTTTTGAGCTAGTCGACCCGGGAACCTATTTGTTTTGTATCGACTCATTCTCCTTGATGCTCCAAAGTACATAGTGTGTTTCTTTGCACTTATTGCATTCCTTTAAGGTCTATTTGAGTCTCCATAAGCTCAAGGGCTTGTCTTGTGCCGGTTGGCTTGACCAAACTTCGTCGCTTCGAAACGCACTTTTCTACCTTCTACAAGCTTCTCCAAGTTCTTTCAGAATGGTCATTTACCACCATTTGCAATTATGATCTATCTTCTCATGAATAGTGTATGTTTGGATTAGACTCAGATGTTTGGTACTTTGATAGTGGGACAACCAAACATATTACCTTGCAGCACAGTTCACTTCATTTGAGCCCACCCCTACAGGGAATACTATCACATACACAAACAACTCCTCTTATCTTGTTATGGGAGTTGGTAAGATCATGCTAAATACTGTTGATCCATCTTCTCATGAATAGTGTGTGTCTACATTAGAATCAGATGTTTGGTACTTCTCATGACTCCTCTTTGCAATTATGATCTATCTTCTCATGAACAGTGTACGTCTGCATTAGACTCAGATGTTTGGTACTTTGATAGTGGGATAACCAAACATATTACCTTGCAGCACAGTTCACTTCATTTGAGCCCACCCCTACAGGGAATACTATCACATACACAAGCAACTCCTCTTATCTTGTTATGGGAGTTGGTAAGATCATGTTGATGGTAGTTCTTTTACATTATCAGATGTTTTATTTATGTTAGGCATCAAGAAAAATCTGTTATCAGTTTCAGCATTAGCCAAGATTGGCCGTGAAATTTGTTAATGACATATGTACAGTTCATGATCTATCAAATGGCAATGTCATTATAGCTTTTGGCATTCTATATAAGCTCATAGACTATGAAAAATATGTGAATGATTCAGCATGTGTAGTACATGATTCTCAAGCTATGTGAGATGCAAAGCTTTGGCATGCACGCTTTGGTCATGTGAATTTTTCTAGTTTCCTATGTCTGTAGAAATCTGAAATGGTGTCCTCTCCACCCAAACTTGAGGCACTTGGTAAACATGTTTGTGAAGGCTGTATTTTGGGCAAAATGCAGCATTCCTCCTTCCCAAAAGATGATTTAGTTTGAGCTACATAGAAATTACAACTTCTTCACAACGATGTATGTGCTCCTATGCAGACACCTTTTTTTGGGAACTACCTTTGTTTTGGGACTTTTATTGATGATTTTCTAGGCATCCTGGGTGCTTCCATTGAAAGTAAAGTTCGAAGTGTTTATGTGCTTCAAACAGTTTCTAGTTTTGGTTGAAAATTTATCAGCATGTAAAATGGGCACCCTCCATTCTGATCAAGGGGGGAATATAAGTCTTCTGACTTTAATGCATTTCTCACTGAACATGGGACAAAACATCAATGTATAGTGTCGTACACACCTCAAGAGAATGGAGTTGTTGAAAGGAAGAACAGATCACTCATGGAGACAACCAGGTGTATGGTCAAGAGTCAGGCTTTACCACATAGTTTCTGGCTTGAGGCTGCTATGTGTGCAGCATATATACTTAACATGTGTCCCACTAAAGCATTATGGTCTATCACTCCATATGAGGCTTGGCATGGTCCCAAGCCATCTGTTGCTCATTTGCATGTCTTTGGTTGTCTGGCATATGCATTAGTGTCTGGACAACAACATAAGAAATTGGATGATAAAGCAGTGAAATATTTTTTCTTTTGGGTACAGTTTTGAAAGATATTCAGCCATTACTTTCATGTACTAAGGAGACATCAGTCAGCTCCAAAAATTTCTATGTCACCTTGCTACCTCTTTTTACACGTGGATAGTCTAGTGCTGGTCCAAATGAGGCAACTTCTCAATCTTTACAGGTTTCACATGATGATGCAGATCATTCCATTTTTTATGGAGATTTACATGATGCACTTATTGGTGAGAGAACTAATATAGAGGAGGCAAAAACTATTCCTAAATGGCTTATGCAAACTTTGCAAGATAGTAAATTAGAAGCACCTCTATCATATCGTACTCATTCAGGCTCTCATAGTGCTTCTTTTACATCATATTGCAATGCTTTGGTTGCATCTAGTCTTTGTGATGACAATGACCTTGTTTCATTTGATGAAGCACAAAATTATGAAAATTGGATGGCTGCTATGCAATCAAAATATGAACCTATTGTGAAAAATGGTACGTGTTCTTTACGTGACTTGCCTCCTCACAAGAAGGCCAATGGCATTATGTGGGAATATAAGCTAAAGTGTAAGCTTGATGGAACAGTTGAAAGGTTTAAGGCTAGGCTTGTTGCAAAAGGTTATGCTCAAGAAAGAGGCATTGATTTTGATGGGACCTTTGCTCCTACATGTCATATGACTTTTGTTCGTAGCATATGTTCACTTGCAACTCATCATGGTTGGAACGTACATCACTTGGACATTAAAACTGCATTTCTAAATGGTGACTTGCATGAAGAATTGTATGTTTTTTAGCCCCATGGTTTGTGCTGAAAGGGCATGAGAACAAAGTGTGTAGGTTGAAAAAGGCATTAGATGGTCTGAAGCAAGCACCACATGCTTGGTATGTAAAGACACATGTCTACCTGATTGCACATGGGTTTGAGAATAGTCCAACTGAGAGCACCTTATATGTTAAGCATGCAAATGATGTGCTTCTGATCATTGGTTTCTATGTTGATGACATGCTTCTCATTGGTCCTCATGGGAAGCATATTGCTGATTTTAAGGCTGATTTGCATGCCTTATTTGAGATGTCAGATTTGGGGCATTTGCATCATTGTTTGGGCATTCAATTTATGCAAGTTGATGGCGGAATAGCTTCGTGTCAAACAACATATATTGTCACATTATTGCAACTTTTTAGCCTTGAAGACTACAAACCTATTGCCACTCCTACTGAGATAGGTTTGCGATTGAGTCTTCATGATGTTGGAGATGCATTTGATGTTGTTCTCTATCTGCAAACTATTGGATGCTTGATTTACTTATGCATTACTCGTTAAAATATTCAGTTTGGTGTCTCACAGATGAGTAGGTCTATGCATTACCCAAGTGTCAAGCATTGGTAGGCGGTTAAGCACATCTTTTTCTACTCGAGTGGTACTCGACTACTTGAATTGTTTTATCCCAAGGGTCACTACCATCATATTTACATGCTTTTTCTGACTTTGACTGGGTTGGTTGCTATGACACTTGTGTGTCCACTAGTGGTTTTTGCTTCATGCTTGGTAGCTCATGCTAGCTCATGCATATCTTGGTTGAACAAGATGCATCCTATTGTGGCCACTTCTAGTTATGAGGTTGAGTATAGGGCAGCTTTCACAGCGCTATTGAGTGTGTGTGGCTCAGATGCCTTATGGCTAATTTGGGTGTTGATGAGCCTTTTGCCACCACCATCTTCACTAATAGTAGGGCGCATTGGAAGTTGTGAGGAACCCTATGTTCCATGCTCACACTAAGCATATTGAGGTGTAGTATCATTATGTCAAGGAGAGGTTCTCTGTTGGAGAGATCAATTTGGCATATGTGCCCACACAAGAGAACATTGTAGACCTTTTCACAAAGGCTCTACCTAGGGAGAAATTTGAAGCTTTCCACAAACCTTTGGGCTAACTTCCTTTTGTGGATTGATTCCACATAGCTTGGAACTTCCTTATACATGAGTGCCAGCTCCTTGTTCATTGCATCACTCCCAAGAAAGATTTGTTGATATATCTAGGTAGTGATGTGTGTGAACACAATAGGACCATTGGGCACTTTTTTCCCTTTTTAGGAGGTTTTTTGCCCAGCCTGTATATAGGCCTATAACCCTAACGGGTCATATATCTTTGTACATTTCTCTTGGTAATACATTCAGTATTGTGTGTTGTGCTCCAATTTGTTGGGTGTGCGTAGAATTGCGAGAGACACACAAGAAGCACACACAAGGAGCACAAATGCAACAAGACACACAGAGAAGGAAAATGGTTAGAAAAGTTCTTTCTATTAAAGATGATATAAATTGAAGTAAGAGCTGAATAATACCCCTAAGTACAAAGTACCACTACACATGAGTGAATCATGTATGTGGTAACATGGGGAAAAGACATCTAGCCAGCACTACATTAAAAAGTTACCATGTATAGGGAAAAGGTTCACATCAAAGCTACTCTAGGAACACATAAGTGTAACAAACCCCCTTGGATTGAATGATGTGAACATGTACAAGGAGTGGAAAATCATCCCCGACAAGGTAATATGCCTAAAGCTTTGTGAAAAGCTTCAAACTTTTCCCGTGGAAGAGCTTTGATGAATATGTCTGCCACATTATCTTGTGTACGCACATATACCAAATCAATATCTCCTGCATGAAGGTGCTCTCACATAATGATAATGCATCTCAATATGTTTGGTCCATGCATGAAACACTGGGTTTTGTGCAACAACCAATGCACTCTGACTATGGGTGAGAATATGCATAGCAGCATCAATCTCCATGCAAAGATCCATCAATAGGCATCTCAACCATATACAATCCACTATAGCTATGAAAACTACCTTGTACTCAGCTTTACAACTCGATGTCACCACTATAGGTTGCTTCTAAGGGAAAAGCAATTACCACTAGTGGACACACGAGTATCATAACAACCACACCAATCACTATTTGTAAAAGCATGCAAGCATGGCTCAATAACTCTTCCATAAAAGAGAGCTAAATTCAAAGTGCCTCTAAGATATCTAAACATACGTGTTTGCCATAGTTTCATGTCATATTCAAGTTTCAATTATTGAATTATGTTATAAGTCATAACTTCCTACTCATTGATTTGAGATTCTAGTGGAACGATTTTTTAGTCACCATTCCTCTTGTGTCAATCCTAAAAGGTTCTATTGTGTTGTACTATGAATTTGAATTCCAAATAGTAAATTTGGCCATAATTGAGCCTCGTCTATCTAGTTTTGTATTGTTCTTTGAAGATTGCTCGTCTCTGATCTACATTTTTTTTTGTATCATAACTTCTTCTATTCGCCCGATATATTAGTCCTCTTCCAAAGTTGAATCTCTTTAATCCCTCATAGGGGCATCTCTCTCAAGAGCTTGATTCATTTATTCTACTTGATGTAACTAGTCCTTGGGTTGCACAATCATTCCTCGGCCCTTCATAGTCTTCTCAAACTCAACTTACTCCTCTTGATTATATTGAATCACTAGTTGAATTAATTCTTTTGCTCTTCAATACAATTTTAATAGTTATTCGCTCCAAATATTTGGGCCCACAAGCTGTGAAAATTTATATTCCAAATAATTTTTTTTAGGTGGTGCGGCTTGAGCTCTTAGAGAAATCAACATAGTGGTAAAAGAAAGAAATTCTTTTCCCAGAAGTTTTGGACAATATGGAACACAGAATGTATATGGTTCTAGGTTTTGTATAAGGACTATAAGTGGGTTCTTGTTTTGTATATTTCTAATGGGAACATCAACTTGAATACTTAAAGGTGGGAAAGATGAAATTACCTACATTGCTGTAACTTTTGGGCTAATACTAGTTTCCATGTGAGATAGTTTAAATATTTTTCTATTGATTCATCATTAGATGGTAATGGGGTGTATAAAGTTTCAAAAAAAAATAGTATTTCTTCTACTTGATCTATACGTATAGTTGTTGAAGATATAGGTGCAAAATTATGCACCAAGGAGACACAAATGGATAAATGAAAAAAGGATTAAGGTTGGAAAACTAAGAAACATGGGGATTATCCAAAGAGTCCATATGAATCATTAAAATTCAATGAAATAATCAAAATCCAAGGGGAAGTGAAAGGAGAAGACGACCATGTGAAGGGTCACTAGGAAGCTAAAGAGTCAAATGGATATTGCATAGTAAAGAGGTCTTTATCAAAAAAATATCTCAAAAGCAAATATTGAGAAGAGCATACGTAGAGAATTAAAAAACAATGTTTTAATTCTTATGCATCATAGAAGCTCATAAAAAGATAATTTAATGCTTATCTTATTCACTAGGTGTTTGTAGTCTGTAGGATTTCTATATAGACTTATATTCTTTGATTGATTAATCTCTATATATCTATCCATTTATTATAATAAAATAATCATTGGAAATTTCATCTTGTCTATAAAACTCTCTTATTATGGGATTGATGAGTCAAACACTCAAACCTAGTTTTTTGTAGAACCTAAATTGACAAGTAGTCTATCTTGAGATAATTAGTTTCTTCGTCACCTAGACTCAAATTGGAGTGATATATAGGTTGTAAAAACATTAATAGAGTTTATGTTTTTTGGAAAAAGTTTTATATTCAGAACAAATCTGATATGAGAGTAATTTCTTATCCAAGGTGGAAGTGTTTGAGAGAACATAATTTGCAAAAGGTTCACTACACTTATAGATGTGATTAAGAGACAAATTCTCCATTTGATAAAAGGAAATCATCAAAAAGTAAATGAAGAAGAGAAGAAATATTGGAGTAGATCTAAGGTCAAGAATACAACTTCAATAAAAAGGGATCCTCACCCAAGTGATTACAACAAAATACTAGATAATCCTAAAATTTTCACATGAATCTACGGTAGACTTAGGCTAGAAGATTGAGCAGTTCGAAAAAGATAATTACTAGCCTTGGAGATTCAATTTCACTAATTACCTTGTGGGGAAAAGCTTATGGGGGATTCTGAGTAATGATGCCTCTCAACTCCATTTAGATTTGATAAATTTTGTCAATCGTAAAAAAAGGGACAAGCAAAAGAGCAAAAAGAGAGAAACAGTAGAGCCATGTTTTTCATTCTCCAAGTTATCTCCAATGCCATAATAGACCATATTAAAAATTTAACAAAACAAGGAATCATGGGAAGTAATGGAGAAGATTAATCCACTCACACTAGGTCAAGAAAAATGAAATTAAAGAACAAACTCAAGAACATCAACGAGAATCCAAATCAATCCATTTTAGAATATACCTTGAAGATCAAGGACTTGAGAGATTATTTCTCTTCCATTTGGACTAGTATTGAAGAAGAAAACATAGTAACCTTGTTGGATTATTGGAAGTTGGCCATAATTTCTCTTGTGCATAGGGACCCCTTTAGTACTCAAGAAATACCATCTTTTTGTATAATGGAGAAGTGTCCATGTGAACACTCTCCTAAGCCTCTTTTTAATATTTTTCTAACACTATGATAGAGAAGCCTTGGAAAAGAGCTAAAAAAAGGAGATAGAAGCAGATTCAAACTTCAAAAGAGTAATCCAGATGGGATTGAAGAGATGCACAAGCACTCTCATTTATTGCTATTACTGCTATGGGAGTCGAGGCATATTACTCCATAGTTCAGGTCATGCATAACCTCGGCTCGAGCTTGGTTGGAATTAGAGAGCCTCTATGAGAACAGTAACCTTTCTAGGAAAGCTCACCTCAGAAGACAATTAGCCAATACAAGGATGAAAGTTGATGAATCAGCTCAGTCAAATATTCTAAAGCTCAAAGGCATAAGAGATCATTTACTTAATGTTGGAGTCACACTTCATGATGATGAGATGGCGAATACGCTCATCAGTTCAATTCCATCTACTTATCGTTCATTTATTACTTCTCTTTCTCTTTGTACAAGATTTATAGAAATATCATTTGAAGAGTTGCAGTTCCCAGATAATGGAAGAGGATGATGAACCTAAAGGAAGACACCATCTAAAGGAAGGAAGAAGAAACTTTCTTGTATAAATAAAAAGTTTGAAAATTATGATAATTGGCAAACGAAAAATGCAACATTCCTTGTTTGTAAAAGATGGTTCAGCTAGAGATGCTGATAAATTGCAGCTTGTTCATAGTGATGTCTATGGTCCTATGCATGCACCTTCATTTGGGAACTGCATATACTTCATGCTACGTCCTCTATTATGGATGACCCTATTTGTATTGAGCCCATGGTTGCCTTGTCACACAAGTTGATCATGCAAATACCACTCAGATACATAGATAAAATATTCATATCAGAGTTTTGCTTCTACTCTTCGGTTGATGATGAAAGGCAATCCAAATGCCTTGTCATTTGTGGAGTTAGTCTCCGTTCTATTGCACGAGGACCAATCCAGGCAGAACAGGTCCATTATGTGTGTTACAGATCAAGCTTTCCTAGCTAGTCAAAAGGGCAAAGGAAAATGGAGCTCTTCAACTAGTAAGCAGAAATCTGCTAATTCTGCACAATCAAAAAGGGAAGACAAAGATGATAAGAAATCTGAAAAGAAAAAATTGTTTTGCAAGTACTGTAAAGGAAATGATCATATCATAAAGAAGTGTCCAAAAGTGGTTGCTAAAGAGGCAAAGAAGAAAGAGAATGGTTGTTGCAAAGGCCTCTACACCAAAAACCAAGTCTGCTAATCTTGTGCACGAAGAAGAATGGGCATTTACTACTGTTTGCAGTTTTGACCAATCTTCTCATGAGCAGTGCATGTTTGTAATGTTTGGTACTTCAACAGTGGGGCGACCAAACATATTACCTCGCAGCGCAGTTTCTTCTCTTCACTCGAGTCTGCCCCTTCAGAGAATACTGTTTCATGTGCCAACAACTCCTCTTATCCTGTTATGGGAGTTGGTAAGATCATTTTGACTACTGTTGATGGTAGTTCTTTCACTTTGTCAGATGCTTTGTTTGTGCCAGGGATCAAGAAAAATTTGTTATCACTTTCTGCATTAGCCAAGATTGGCTTGGTTGTGAAATGTGTTGATGACAGATGTACGGTTCATGATCTATCAAATGGCAAAGTGATTATTGCTTCTCGCATTTTGTATCGTGGGTTGTATAAGCTCATAGACTATGAAAGATCTATAAATGATTCAGCATGTGCAGTACATGATTCTCAGGCTATGTCAGATGCAAAGCTTTGGCATGCACACTTTAGTCATCTGAATTTTGCTAGTTTGCTACGCCTGCAAAAATCTGAAATGGTGTCCTCTTTGCCCAAACTTGAGGCACCTAGAAAACACATTTGTGAAGGTTGTATTCTGGGCAAAATGCAGCGTTCCTCCTTTCCAAATGATGGTTCAATTCGGGCTACTCAGAAATTGCAGCTTGTACATAGTGATGTTTGTGGTCCTATGCAGACACCTTCTTTTGGAAATTATCTTTACTTCGTGACTTTCATTGATGATTTTTCTAGGCATGCATGGGTATATCCATTGAAGGCAAATTTCGAAGTGTTCATGTGCTTCAAATAGTTTTTGGTTTTGGCTGAAAATCTATCAGCATGTAAAATGGGCACCCATCTCAATAGAATGGAGTTGTTGAACAAAAGAACAGGTCACTCATGGAGATGGCGAGGTGTATGGTTAAGAGTCAGGCTTTACCACATAGTTTCTAGCTTGAGGTTGTCATGTGTGCAGCATATGTGTTGAACAAGTGTCCCACTAAAGCATTGCAGTCTATCACTCCATATGAGGCTTGGCATGATCGCAAGCCATCTGTTGCTCATCTGCATGTTTTTGGTTGTTTGGTATATGCATTAGTGCCCGAACAACATCGCAAAAAATTGGTTGATAAAGCAGTAAAATGTATTTTCATTGAGTACAGTTCTGAAAGTAAAGGCTACTGTTTGTATCATCCATAGATTAAACGCATTTTGGTTAGCCGTGATGTTGTTTTTGTGGAAGATGTTATTTAGCCATTGCTTTCATGTACAAAGAAGACATCTGTTAGCTCAAAAGACATGTATGATACTTTCCACTAGTGGCTTTTGCTTCATGCTTGGTAGCTCATGTGTATCTTGGTTGAGCAAGAAGCAGCCTATTGTGGCCACTTCCAGTTGTGAGGTTGAGTATAGGGCAACTTTCACAGCTACTGTTGAGTGTGTGTGGCTCAGACACCTTATGGCTGATTTGGGTGTTGGCCAGTCTTCTGCCACCACCATCTTCACTGACAGTCAGAGTGCATTGGCAGTTGCAAGGAACCCTATGTTCCATGCTCGCACTAAGCACATTGAGGTGCATTATCATTATGTCAGGGAGAGGTTCTCTGCTGGGGAGATCAGCTTGGCATATGTGCCCACGCAGGAGAACATTGCATACCTTTTCACGAAGGCTCTGCCTAGGGAGAAGTTTGAAGCTTTCTGCAAAGCTTCGGGCGTACTTCCTTTTCTGGATTGATTCCACATAGCTTGGCACTTCCATATATGTGAGTGCCAGCTCCTTGTTCACTGCATCACTCCTAGGTGGGATTTGTTGATATATTTAGGTAGTGATGTGTGTGAACACACTAGGACTATCGGGGCACTTTTTTCCCTCTTTAGGAGGTTTTTTTCCCCGACTTGTATATATGCCTATTGCCCTAATGGGCTACTTATCTTTGTACATTCTCTAGTAATACATTCAGTATTGTGTGTTGTGATCCAAGCTTCTTCTTCTTCCTTGTGTTGTTCGTGTGCTTCCGCAGACGTCTAACTCCAACATTCATCATCAAACAAAGAGTAGAAGCAAAACTCTAATATGAATCAGGAAGACCATTCAGAACAATCTGCACAAGTGAACTCTCATGCAAGACTTCATCAGTAGAAATCAATTTTTCCTTCAAATCTTTTATCTTTGTCGAAAAATTGTACATGAAATCTCCTTCATTCATTTGCTCAATCTCCAACTGTTTTCAGAGGTAAGCAACACAAGCCTCATTCCTTGCCTGGTAGAAAGTGGTAAGTCTATCCCAAGCATCCTTAGTTGTTATGCAAGAGCGAATGTGAGGAATAATTACACGTTTGATAAACAAGGCTATCAATGCATGTGCCTGAGCATCTCTGCCATACCAACGAATTTTCTCCACAGTAGGTGCAGCAAGAACCGTAGCACAAATAGGAACATAAAGAATATCACCATCTTCAATGTCATCTGCATCACCTTCACCAACTATATTTGGAGGTGTAATAGGACGTTTTTCAACACCTTGCACAATACCCCATAGTCCTTTTGCAACCAATACATGACACATCATATAAGCCCACAATGGGTAATTGGTACCATCCAACTTATCCTCAATAGCCAACATACGGAATACATCACTAATTTCAGCCATGGCCATTGACTAAAATACCCTGATGCAGAAAAATGACTTTTTCTCAAAAAGTTAAACAAAATTACCCTTGCTAGACCTGTAGTAGACTTCGAGGCACTTATACTGGTGAACCAAAAGCTATATATATGTTTGGCAAAAAAAGATGAAATTGCCTACACAAGCACTATGATAGTGCATTGAAAGGCCGAAATGAGCTCAGATCGCGATTTTGGCATGAATCACCAAAGCTATTTTGAATTCCTAATCACCCTCAGTATGCTCACCAATTTTCATGCGATTCTAAGATTGTGATCAAAGGATTGTTGATGATGCCCTAGATGAAATGACAGCCTGCACTGATACCAATTGTTGGAGTTTGAGGTCTGTGAAAGCATGCGAATAGCACAAGGAAGAAGAAGAAGCTTGGGGCACAACACACAATACTCAATGTATTACCACTAGAATGTACAAACATATATGACCCGTTAGGGCTATAGGTGTATATACAAGCTGGGGGGTGGGAAACCTCCTAAAGAGGGGAAAAAGTGCCCCTTTGGTCCGAGTGTGTTCACACATATAACTACCTCAATATATCAAACACAGACACCACATGCATGAAACCCACCATACGAGTCTTTACGGCAGATACATAATGCACATCCACATCTAATGTAATGGACATTTCACAACCCACAACACCTCTCCCAGCCCCCACACTTCCATTGTCCCTGAACCCCCCTCCACCCACCTCACGGGCACTCGCCACACCATTCTCCATAGCATTCACTCTTCCCATAATGTTAGTAGTCAAGAAGGACTCAATCGACATGGAAGCCTTAGGCAAGATGGACAGCAAAGCGGTGTCGCGATGGTGAGTGGGGTACCATTATGGTCCTAAGTGCATGGTGTTGCGATGGTGAGGGGGTTTCGTGATGGTCTAGCTAATCATGTGGCGATGAAGTATCGTGATGGTCCAGACAATCATGATGTTCTTAGCCAATCGCGATGGTGTGAAAACTGATGATTTTTGCCAAATCTTCTGTGGCTCCTAGGATGCGCTTGGGCATTCTTACCTCTTCTACCAATGTAATCTGACAATTCTTAGATTGGGGGCCTACCGTGACAGTCCGAACCCACGGACAAGGAGATGAAAAAAATACAATAGATTTTTTACCTACAATAGATGTTGTGCATAGTTGTAGATGGAAATCCTACAAAGAAGCTCTCGCATGCATAGAATCAACACTTGTGATCTCTCTTTCCTCTCACTCTCACATAAAAATGAAGGAAATGGGTTGATTGTATGTGGATATGGAAAAAATTAAAAAAAACGTATTATGATCATAATGTGTGGCTATGAATGATAGAGGTAGAGGAGGTGAAGTGAAGCAAAAATAACACAAAAGCAACAAAAAATCTTTCAAAAAACTCTATCTACGTACCTTTGAATGCCTTTCTCCTAACACTCTTACAATCACACATTTGTCTTGAGCACATCCCCAGCAACGATGCCAAATTTGGTGTTGCTCTAGACAAGGGTTCTCACATTGTGGAGCTTCACCTCCTTAATTGTCAATCCACAGAGATGCAAGGATGATATGAAGACTATGAATAAGTGATGTGTGTGAAGGTGAAGGTGAGAAGAACACTAGTGCACACAAACATACACACACGCATACACACACACAAGGAAGAGACTATACGAGAGTAAATAGAAGGGAAGTTACTTCTTCTCAATAATCAAAGTACAAATCTCTCAGGCATCATTAAGTACTCCTTTTGATCAATAACAAGCTTAAACCCAAGTGGGCCCCACATGAGGGTGATGAGAGGGTGATTAACCTTCTTTGTAATGTCATCTAAGTTCTGTAAAAGCTTCCCCTGCTTTGTGGGATTCGGGGGGTCCCGTGGGCACTAGTCCCCTTCTCTTGTACTTTTCTTTATTTAATTCAAGTCCGGGAGAATAGGCTAATGCCGAACTTCCTTTATATTAAAAAAAAGGCTCACTCCTCAAACAACTTACCCCCAAAAATGAGCTTTCTAGTTCTACTTATAGTTTTTGAGGCGAAATGTCTGGTTTCACATCTAATGACTGGTCTACTTAAAATTTATGTCCTAAGCTACTTTTGGGGTATTAAAGGAGGTCCAAAAATATGAAAACTCGTTGGCATGTTCTATCTAAGCTCCTCAAGCTCAAAGACTCCTCGGCTTGCACAAAATGGAGCATCGCATGGCAAAATTGTGTGGTTATATGTTACATTGGGTAGTGATTAAAATCACTATTGTTGTTTCTGAAAAGATTTGATCATTGAAAATCTGTATTGAGTATAAATTTTAATGGTGGGGCCCCCTTTGGTCTCCTTGCTCTGCATCTTACATACTTCCCTTTCGTCTGCATCGTGTGCTACTGCCAACAAGGGTCTATTGTGATAGATGGAAAAAACAAAAATATTTTTACTATGATTTGTATTTTGGAATGCTCATGAGATCCGACTGTCGCTCCTATGATGCAAATGCAAAATACCAAACTCTTTTGTCTATCAAGATAGAAAGAGGCCATTGTCTCAGACGGCACACAAAGGTCTATCATACGTGATGATGCTATTGGAGCAATTGATGGCATCAATCTCTGTTGAAAACTCTCAAAAACACATAAAAACAACAATGAAGGAGATGGAGAGTAGAGATGGTAGAGATGGTGATGGAAGTAAGAAAAGTAAGAAAAATAAGAACTTTACCTATTTACCTATGATTTCAACACCAAGACTCTACATTTTATTGTCACATGCTTGTCCTCGAATCCTGCTCCCCGACAATGACGTCAAATTTGGTATCAATTTAACACAATGGGAATACCAGCTTGAGGAGACCTACCTCAGGAGATGTGAGGATGGTATAATGATCGTGAGCAAAAAGAATTCACAAGCTCATGAGTGAGAAGCATACCAACATCCACACGCATATACACACACGCACACAATGCTTCCTTGCGTGCTAAGTCCTCCTTGACTGCTAATATGTGTCTTGAAAAGATATCAGATATCATAATGAAAACTATGCCAAGAATAATTGATATGCTACAAGTTTGCATGACTACTTTTAGTGGAGCTCAAGTAAGACCTACTGAGGTGGTAGTTCTCTATTCACAACCCAAAGACTTATTATTTGATATTAGCCACTAATATTCCCTCAACTACCTATGGTACTACTACGTGCACCTAATGTTTCTACATACACATTACATGTAGACCTTTGAGAACACTTTTATAATAGATTTTTTATGTAGAAGAGTGAAATTTTTCTTGGAAGGCCCATAAATTTCAATCAAAACTCTTGTAATACCTACAATGTCAATGAACTAAATAGAACACCAATGGCATCACAAGTTTCTTGTACAAAGATTGGGCTATCAATTTTTTGGGTCGTTTTTTAGTTCTGAGTTAAATAGAGAGAGATATTCTTCAAAAATACTATCTTCGTTTGTTTCGCAATTTTTTCCCAAATTTTCATGATAGTGTTTCGGGTTTTGAAAGAAGCAATGGCATCCTTAAACTTTTCTCCAATTTATTTTCTTCAAGTCGTTTCAAACCTATTTTCATCGCATGTAACACGGACTTTAAGGATCTTATCCATACTTATATATATTTCTCTTTGAAAGATTTGAATGACACAAAAAGTTCCTATCTTTGTATCGATAAACTCAAAGTTATGGTCAGTTAAGTATGATGTTTCATACTATTTGACCACATAGAGTGCTTAGAGTAAGCACTACCTCATGCCTTTGTACTATGACCTGTAGCTCCTCAATAGGATGCTATATTTCCATAGATTTGGAAAGAAAGTAAGGAGATAAATTTACTCTAATATTAAATAGATTATTATAATCAACATTAATCTCGAATTTCGAATCTATTCAATGGGATGCTTCTCTAAATGATGTGCATCCTTCAAGCATGATTCTCATATGACTACAATAATGGAAAGACTCAGGCACACATAGGATAATGGAAAGACTCCACAAGGTACCAGTCTGCTCAAGAAGATCCTAGAAATAGAACATATTGAACCCACACCTTCCTTTTTCACATCCTTTACACTTAATGACTAGGTTAAACGCTCAGCTTTCCAAATTCCTTAGAGAACTATAATCCTAAGTTGAGTTCTTGGTTATGTCAAATTACTTAAAAATAGCTCACTTTTTGCTAGAAGAGTGGTAATTTTCGCCTTCAATGAGAACTTGCAAGCTAAGCTCATTGTTAATAAAAGCATGAATAACAAATTGAATAGAGGAAATGATTTTTCCGGGGGATAGGAAACATGTGAGGGGGCACTCTCTACCGAAAACATAATATTTGATGATGAGGACGATAAGTTCATGAACTTTAACGTAGCAATTAGAGCTATTTGATAGGAGACTAATACATTCAAGTTGCCCTACAATATGTAACTAAGAAAATGAAAAGGAATAGATCTAGTTTTGTTCTTTCTTAATTTTCCATGGTTTGAGTGCCTGTAAGGCGTGTTTCTAAAAAGGGAGGCTCAAAATATATTCACCCTGTGGCTATCTCATGAATTACAAGCCGAGTATAATTGCTAAATATAAAGGAATTAGATCATGAAGTTCTACATGTCTACGTGGCATACGTAAAACATTAAAATTGGTTGAAGCATTTCACACCTCAATACTCATAAGGTATGCGGTGAGCGTGGATCGAACACGCGACCTTCAGATCTTCAGTCTGACGCTCTCCCAACTGAGCTATCCCCGCTGTCGACATCCTTTGGAAGACAATTTTATACATAAGTATAAACAGCTGCAATCCCATGTCTTACAGCACTCTGTATTTCTATTCTATTATTATTCAAGAACAAGTATGGATGGAATCATCTCTATTTTTATCGAATATATTCAAATGGTAAAATCTGAATGTGTTACGTCGTTAAAGGTCAATCCATGAAATGTAATAACCGTCTCGACCACCTTCAGTAAACAATCGTATTCATGGTCTTCTTGAAGATAGAAGAGTGTATAAATGACATAGGAAATCTTTTCGAACACTTGAGAACATATTATCATTCTTTCATACAACAACGGATTTGTCAATATATGAGCAGAGAATAGCTAATGGGAACATTTTATCTACCCTACCACAATTTTTTGCATGATTCAAGATCCATGTTATGATCAATCTCTCACTATGACAAGCTTCTGTAATAAAAGATCATTATCTTTTTCTATTTTGTTTGACTTTTGTCAAATATCTATGTCATTGGGCCACAATATGTGACCTGTTATGTTTATTATGAGTAAAAAATCCTTTTTTTTGTGTATCTAAACACGCCTTGTGGTTGATAAGAATGGTTATTTCAACATATAACATTTTTTGCATAGCAATTTCTATCGTGTCATTATTTCCATGGTTCTTACGTTGTTATACCATGGCGTTATCATATGAAGATCTAGAATTCTTGTGAGCTCTGTAACTACTAAATCCACATTTTCTACCATCATGAATCACCAATTAAGATCATATCATATGAACCATCAAGTAACATCATATGCGTTTCGAATATCAACCATTACATGTATCATGTATCGCTTTGGGAAAACTCCTCCTAAACAGGGTGAAAGTGTTTGGGAAAAAAAAAAAAAAATATATATATATATATATATATATATATAATCTCATGACAAACGTTAATAGGAATAATGCCTAAATAATTTCCTCTAGAAGCAATATGATGAAAAATAAGTTACACTCATCTATGAAGAAGTTCCGAGCTATGTGGACCTGCAAAAAATCCACAAAAATGTAGAAAAGAAAAGCTTTTCAAAAGCTTCAAACCTCTCACATAGTAGCTTACTTTTAAAATTTTGCAAGATTACATTGAAAAAAAAAAGGCTAAACCTATCTCCCAAATAGTTTGTCTCACTGCAAAATTTTGATAATGGACCTTAGTGTACTTTTTGCAGGTAAGGATAAATAGGATCTCCTCCACAACTAATATAATTCTATTTTTAGTAAAGATGGCGGTAGAGGATTAACCAACACTCAAATGAGACATATGAGTAGGAAACTTCTTGCTCAATGAGTATTATCTGGCTCATTGGGGAGTTAAAAAAGTAAATTACAAGCCATATAGTACATAAATGGATTAGGCATCCTACAAGTTGCATCCTTGATAAAAATAAGAGGAAGATGAGGATAGCAACAAATGCATCTATAGCTCATGAAGATGCAAAGAAGAATCTATCTCCATAGAAGAAGCAATGGTTTCTCATTCTCGGAGGTTCATTTTCATTACAAAAGCTAGAGATAACCACTGCATTAAAAAATAATGGACAAAAAATACAACGAGATCCTAAGTTTGCATAGTAAGTCATAGATGCAATTATTTTACTATCCCTCAGAGTCTACACCAACCATTTTGTCATCATTGTTTTCCTAATCAATGATCCATCTCTCATCTAGAAGTGCATCATGTACATCTACATCGAAGATGGAATAATACGTGTCTTTGTTCAAACCTACATAAGTTAAAGTAGAAAGCTGCTTTCCTTCATGCCAAGCATCACCAAGAGTGATAGATTGCAATGCTTTGGTGGGACATTTGTTTGAGTGTTGATGCAAAAAAAATTATAGCACTTGCCATTACCATGCAAAACTATATTTTTTTCTCCAAAAACTTCATCATGTTGTTGTGTGAATGGTAGTCTATACTAGTGTTTTATCCCCCATATAAAGATGAATCATCGAAATATTTTTCATAAATCTTTGAGTTTCATCAAATAGATCATTACTTATACGAATTTCATTAGTAAATTTGAATACCAATTCAATGTTAGACAATGTAAGAATTGATAGGAAAATTACTTCTTAATTCTAAAACGTATAAACCATATGAGAAAACGAACTCATATGATTCATAATAGTAAAAAAATATAAAAGATATGAGGAAATGAAGCTAGAATGATTCATAATAATAATAATAAAACCATATGAGAAAACGAACTCATATGATTCATAATAGTAAAAGATATAAAAGATGTGAGAAAATGAAGGTAGAATGATTCATATTATTGTTGTTGATATTATTGTTGTTAAGAGTAGGATCAGATGAAGTGAAGAAAATAACAATATGAGGTGATGTGTTTAGTTGCACCATTTTCAAAGTACTAAGTGCATTTTCATTCCACGGAAGATCAACAAACTCTATCTTGGAATTAGGGGCGTCTAAAATAACGATTCTAACCTCTTTGTTTGATGGCTAATATGAGGGTGTACTCATGCCCCTTCAATAAATCAATCCATGGAGAGTAGACCTAATCTACTTGTCTTTGAAGGCAATAAGCAAATGCAATGGAAGGCCCTTATCAAACTTCCAAGTGATTACTCAGGAATCCACACAATTAACCACTAGGTGTGCATGATCAATGTGTAGAGAGTATATGTGCACAAGAAAAATAAAAAGAAGAATGTAATCATAAAATGAAAGAGTGTGAGACTCAAACATGAGTAGACCATGATATGGGAAAACTCACATGGATTAGAATGAGCTTGACAAGAGCATGGAGTAGGCTCCTCAAGTTTCTCACCAACTACAAATTGGGGGAGAATCCCTCCTTATATAGAGTTGGAGGGGGCTCTCCAAAGTACGTCATATGTGGGATTGAAAACAAAAGGGAGATGCACTCTCATATTCTCAACACCCCCTCTGCAGCTCCATTTTCTAGAGTATGGGGGTTGCTTAGGTATGAGAGAAATCTCCACCATGAATCTAGTAACATCAACATGAGCAAGTGGGGTTGACCATGTGTTGATTCTCAGGTACTCCATAAGATGTCCACTAGATGGATCAAGCAGATGCTCCATAGGTACGCCACCAACGACGTATATGAATGGAATAAGATCTTACTGGACAAGCTCACCTCCATGGGAGATAGATAGGATGACTCCATGTGGTACATGGGAACCTCCAAAGCTTTGACAATATTCATCATGAGATGTGTATCGCCAAGAAGTAGGTCATGCAAGAATGAAATGTAAAACATAAAGCATGAATCATAAGTGCATGGTAGTACATATATATGTTCTAGTCCTCCATAGAGTGTATAAAGTCATGATATGTGTCAATAGGACCATGAAGGCCCCCTCCGAACTGAGAACATGGCTCAGAAAAGGATCCAAATGAGTGATGTATCCAAGTAGATGCAAGAGTATCCTGTGAAGAATGGAATGGTTCTTGAACTCCATGAATGGGAAATTGTATGATCATAATGTTGTTGTAAATGAGGTAAGTGGACCCTTGAAGAGATTAATGGAAAATGACTAGTCACTGATTCTGGAATGAAGTCCAATTGAAGCTGAGGGGAAATGTAAACCTTTGATGATTTGATGGGAGGTGTAGCCATGTGAGGTGTAAGCTCATACTATATCTCTAACTATAGCAATTGAACTCCATGAATGGGACATTGTATGATCATAATGTTGTTGTAAATGAGGTAAGTGGACCCTTGAAGAGATAAATGGAAAATGATTAGTCACTGATTCTGGAATGAAGTCCAATTGAAGCTGAGGGGAAATGTAAACCTTTGATGATTTGATGGGAGGTGTAGCCGTGTGAGGTGTAAGCTCAGACTATATCTCTAACTATACCTCATGCTCTTAAACTATAGCATGATCTATAAAGTCATTTACAAAGAGAGCATGCTCCACATAGTGTGACTATCCGATAGTGAAATGATCCCCTTTTAAAGAGGAAATGGGAGGATCTAGATCATGAGAAGAATCCAAAAGGGATGAACACTTAGAGTATTCATCAAAATTGCAGTATCTGGTAATTGTAACTAAGTGATTCTTAGGGTCATAAAGTTTGTATGCATGCTGATGGTCATTATAACTGATGAAAATGCATTGCTTAGGTTTATCATCATCAGGTCCTTGCACATAGGCATCACCACCAAAGACTCTCAATATAGCTCACACTTGGTTTCTTTTGAAAGTAACCCTTGAATGGAGTTTGATTCTCCAAAATATGTGAGGACACCCTGTTAAGAATATGCATTGTTGTTTGTACAGCTTTGTCCCAAAACTTTAGTGGAAGTTGCTTTTGACGAAGCATAGTCTTGGCCGTCTAGACCACACTTTGAATTCCTTGCTAGGTATCCTTCATTTCTTGGTACTTAAGATCTTGTTGCTTCAAATAATTTGAGAAATTATGGTTGATAAAGCCATTGTCTCCATCTGATTGGATGGTCTTCAAAGAACTTGGAAAGTCTTTTTGAACTATGTCCACTCCTTGAACTTGGAAAGTTCATCCTTTTTATGTTTAAATGAATAAACCCAAGTGTACCAAGTGAAGTCATCTACTATCAAGAAGAAGTAAATTGATGCACTAAGACAAGGTGTATGCATAGGTCTACAAAGATCGGCATGGACTAATGCTAAGGGTTTAGATGAGGAAATGGATGCTTCTGATTAGCACATGCTTGGCAGTTCAATTCCACTTGTGTGATCTTGGGTGATCCTTTGGCAAGACTTGAAGAGATCTTCTCTAAGTAAGAGGTGTGACCAAACCTAAAATGCCACAAGCTAAAGTTTGAATCCTTGGCCATGAAACCTGAAAGCTTGTAGAGACCTTTGTCTTTGAATCCTTGAGCTATGAATACTTTGGATTCTCAAATGACTCGAACTTTGTCATTATCAAATTGCACTTTCATGTCACACTTACTAATGGCCTTCACTAAGACAAAGGTTTTACAAAGGTTTGCTACATAAAGAACATCTTTGAGTGACTTGGTCTCACCCTCTGAGTTTGTGAATTGTACTTTATCTCTTCCTTGGATCTCAATGCACTTGTCATCTCCAAGATAAACTTGGCCGTTGTGCTCTTAAAACTTGTGAAAGTCTTCTTTGTCATTGGACATGTGTGATGAAGCCCCACTATCAAAAATCCATTCTTTGCTAGGAGGGGATGCAATAAGTGCCTTGTGTTCAGTGGTAAGAAAAAGTTCTTCACTGGTGCAATGAGAGTGATGCTTGGTCTTTGCAGTAGACTTGGACTTGTCCTTGTTCTTCTTCTTGAAGCAATACTTTTCTATGTGTCTAGGCTTGCCACAAAAGTTTCAAGTAGACTTATTCTTGCCTGTGTCCTTAGACTCTTGAGTGCCTTTTTCTATTTCTAGCCTTGTGGAAAGTAGATTTGGCCTTCATAGATTTTTTTGTGTATCTTAAGTCTTTTGCCAAGAGTCATAGAGAAGCAAATGCTGTCACACTTCTTCCCAAGTGAGTTCTTGACCTCTATTGCAAAGAGTGGTCACAAAGGTTTCATATGATCTAGGAAACTTATTAAGCAATCTAATGGAGATGTCTTCACTTGAGATATTTTCCCCACAAAGTGCTAACTTTCGTTGATAATCTTCAAACTATGCTATCACTTTTGTGATGGTGTCTTGAGGACGAATAGTGAGATTGTGAAACTGAGCCTCTAAAGCATAAATCCATGAAGGAGCTTTATCTTCATATAGACTTGCGAGTGTGTCCCAAGCTTCTTTAGAAGCCTTAGAGGCTATGATATGACCCTTTGCCAATTCATACATGCTAAAAGAATTTTACTTAAAGATCTTTTGTCCTTAGCATTCCAAATATTCCAAGGCTCCAAAACTTTGACTCTATCTAGTTCAGGTTCTCACCCATCTAAAACTTCATGGATAAGATTCGTGTACAAGTATGCAAGCATGATATCATTCCATAGATTATAGTTATGGCCATTTAAGCATTCTTCCTTAGGTATAAAAATAAGTGTAAAAGAAGGTAAATAACTTGCCATCAATGAGGAGATTGCTTCTTTCTTTGAAATTATAAAGCTTTCAGATGATCTTGCAAGGTTGAAAAATTGAACTTGTGCTTGAAATTTGTAAAAATAAGTGCCAAGTATTGAACAACACTTCCTTAACAAGAGAGGATGAGGAAAAGTGCTAAAAAGTACGTTCACCCATGCTTTGAAGTGGAAAAAATGGCATTTTTCAAAGTGTATAATAACACATGCCAAAGACACATTATGTGCAAAAATACCACTTCAAAATGTCCACAAACTTAGAAAAGAAAATGGAAGGCTAAGAGTATCCTTGGCACCAAAAATGCCTGAGTGAACAATCCCAATTTTCACCTAAAGTACAACCTTGTTGCTAATTCTTTCTTATCAATCACTGGATTCCTTTTATTTTGTTATAGTGTTTATGATCTTATCTGATTTTGCATTGTCAGGAATACTTGAATGAATTTTCACACTTGGAGTTGATTGCAATAAAATTGGTTCTTTCCTTTAAGGTTGTCATCACATGCATAGGTTATCTCTTGACTTGTACTTGATTACTTAGATAGTCTTCAACTTGTTTCGTGCCTAGAGAAAACGAACCTTCACCCTAACTTACTTCCAATGCTATGCGTTCTTAGCCTGAGCTAAGAATTGACTAAGGGAGTTGAGAGAATTTCCAACCTCAAGTTCTTTGCCTCTTGAGTGCTAGTTGAGCCTAGGACGCGATTCGCTAGGGCTGCTTGAAATCCTTGCTTGCACACCCGAACCTACAAATTTTACCAGTTACAATATGGACTTGACCACAATGGATTGACAAGCAAAAACAATCTTCAACATTCACTGAGAAGTACAATCCCTTTGCTTTTCTTTTTGCCTAAACTAGTATTCTCACTCCCTAGTACCGACTGATGGTTAACCCAAAAATACCTATACTAGAACCCTACGTATTAATATTAATGGCTAGTTAGGCACTTGGGAGTCCAAACAGGTGAAACAGGCACTCAACAATAGCTCACAGTGTTTTCTAAGGCCTCTTTATGCTCTATATTTTCCCCAATTTTGGCCAAGGATAGGTGTAATATTTTTAACCCTAAAAATATGCCAAATTTGCATGTCACTCGCGATCGAGTGGTCTGTCAATCACGATTGATGTGCCAGTCATGATTGACTGGTCCGTCGTGGCTATCAATCGTGATTGATGGGTCAATCGCGATTGACACGTGGCCTGAAAATTCCATCAGTCATGGTCAAACAATCATCGCCTGAGTCGATCGCGATGGACAGGTCCGTCGAGGTTGTCGGTCACGATTGATGGGTCAATCACGATTGATGGGGTTGGTCACGAATTGACACATGGCACGTGGAGGCTCTATCGATCGTGGACTCTGTCGGTCGCAATCAACATGTCCGTCGCGATTGACAGGTCTGTCGGGAGGTGTCCGTCATCGTTTGTCAATCGTGATTGACGGGTCAGTCGTGATTGATAAAAAACAGAGGAATTTTAAAATTTTGATCACATTGTTAGGATGCCCTAAACCTAAGCATTATGTTTATGCACTTAGTTTAGTGCATTAACCAATTTTTTTGTCGATCGCGATTGACAGAAGTCAATGCCTGGGGGCCTGCACCGTCAAAAATTTTACCTACTGGAGCTGGTACGGCTGCTGGGGATGCCGGTTCCTGTAGAAAATCTCAGAAAACACACAAATGCACAAGCACGCAAACACTCTCTCGCTCTCTCTCACATGTGAAATGAAGGGAATGGTATGGGAAGGGTGATATGACCAAAAACTGAAAATGTTGCGATGATGGAGATGGAGGTGGGAGATGGTGATGAAGATGGTGAAGAAAACAAAAGGAAATAGATAAAAGTGAAGAAAATACCTATGACTACAACGTCTCAGCTCTACGTCTTACCATCACACGCTCGTCCTCAAAGCTCGATGCCCGACAACCGTGCCAAATTTGGTGTCACTCTAGCACAATGGCAAGTACCAACGTGACAAGATCCACCTCATAATTGTCAATCCATGGAGATGTCAAGACTAGTATGAAGACTATGAGCAAGTGATGGCACAACTACGAGTGAGAAGCACACTAGCATCCACACACATACACACACACATGACAAGAAGAAAGAGAGTAGCAAAGGAGTCACTTCCATTACAAAAGAGTGCTCATACAAAGTTCAAATCTACACCAAGCTAACCTCAAAAATGAGCTCTCTAGCTCTATTTATAGTTTTTTAATAGCTTTGGTCCTGTCCAGAGCTAATGTCTCGCCTAGTTAAAAATTAGGTTCCTAGGCTATTTTGGAGGCTCAAATGAGCTCCGAAAATTATGAAAATTGGTACATAAATACTATTGATACTCCTCGAGCTCGAGGACTCCTCGGCTTGCACAAAATGGAGTAGGAATAATCAAATAATGGTATTTACAATGGTGTGAAGTGGCTAAGATCACTATTTGGGAAATATTTCTTCATAAAAAATTATAGGGCCTATTTGCCGGATCTGCGTTGACTGCTTTGCCTACTTAGTCCTTCTCTTTGCTCTGACTCTTTTCGTTTGCTTCCTTGTCTTGTAAGTCCCTGAGTGCCCTCACTGCTACCAATAGAGGGTTTGGTGCATTTGAAACAGTCAAACCGAGATTTCCTTTTCTTAAAGATAGATTGGGATAAAGCCTACGACAGAGTGGAATGGGGTCAATCCATGAAAGACGTGGGTTTTTGTAAAATGCTTACCACATGGTTGGTGAAGGCCTAGAAGAACTAGCATGAGTCTTGGGCGCAATTGCTTTCGAACAATGTGAAGGTTTTCTCTCTTGCAAGCTCCCCTCATAGGAACAACCACGATGTGAGAGCCATCCTCTTCTTGAGTTCCGGTGTCATCCCCAAGATTTTAGATATGGTTTATTGCTATTGGAAATGAGGGAACAATCTTAAGGTATTCCCTAGGTAAAATGGCACCTTTGTTGCCTTTCTTAGGAAATGGGAGATTGAGGGGATCATTGATGTGTTTGCAACGGCTGAGAAAATGGTAAGTAAGTGGTTGGTTAAGGCTTGGAAGAACTAGCATGAGTCTTGGGCCCAATTGCTTTCGAGCAATGTGAAGGTTCTCTCTCTTGGAGGCTCCCCTCAAAGGAATAACCATGATGTTGGCAGTCATGCTTCATTCGAGTTCCGATGTCATCCCCAAGGTTTTAGATATGGTTTCTTCCTATTGGAAATGAGGGAACAATCTTAATGGGCGTGGAAATGGGATGTAGGTATCCGAGCAAGAAAGAAGACAAGTAAACAAGTAATTAAAAAAAGGCATCCGTTACCGCAAAGAGCTTCGGCGCTTTGAAAGAGTAACCAATGGATGAGATCTGACAGTTCGGAGGGCAACTCGAGGCTCGATTACAGAGATTGGTGTGTTATCAAAAGGGGAACTGAAGACGAGGAAGTCAGGACCTGCGTCTTCTTCAATGTAGATGTGATCCCCATATGAAAGGCCTTTTGTGGGATAGTGGCGAGAAGTTGGAAGGCACCCCAAGGATGCAGAGAAGCTGCAATCTCTTCCCTCATCCCGGATGATGGTTGGTGTTTGAATTGGACTTGGGCTAGATGAGAACTCAAATTTGTTGCACTATGGCGCCCTTCAATCAAGAAGAAGAAGGGGATGCTTCTCTGCGTAATTCTGCACAAAGGGCTTGGCTTCCGCTCTTAGTGCAAAAGATGGTGGTGAAAAGCGGGAGACTTGGGTCGCCTTGTGATTCGGAGTGATTCGTTGCTCCCTACTAAGATCTCTCAAGTTGGGCCCAAAGACCCCGTCCCGTGGCTCCAAGTGATCGTGGGTGAGGTGCTAGGCTGCTCGACGGCCCTTTGGAATGCGATGAGAAGTAGGGTTATTTGGAGAATGTGGAAGGAGTGTGAAGCTTTGGTAGTTCACCCGAGGTCTCTTGCTTGGAAGGTTCGTTGAGAGAATGAAGAGTGTCGGTCCCTCTGGGCACCCGACGATGTTTGTAACCGGGGGAAACGAGATGGAAAAGGGGCGGGTCCCGATGAAGAGGATGATAGGTCTCTCAACTTGCACCGCCCCTAGCTCGGTTGTGTACTTTTCCTTCCCTTGCAATCAACTTTTTTTCTTTTTGTTCCTCTAGCTGTGTCGACATTTGCGAGTAGGTATGTGAGTGCCCTTGCCATCAAATTGCAAGGTCCTTATTTTCAAGGATGGGCCTAACCTAAGCCCGAAAGCTCAGCTCCCTGTGTGCTGAGGATGAAGATGTGAGGGGGTGGGAGCCTCCATGGCTTTCTCCCTCCCTTGTCCCTCTCTCTCTCTCAGGTGCTGAAGGTGCGAGGAGGGGGCACTCTCACACAATCCACTGCTATGTATGTATTGGCCTCCTATTTCTTCCTATATCTGTGTTGAGTAGGAATAGGAGGGAAGTCTCGTACTCTCACACAATCTACTGCTATGTATGTACTGGCCGCCTCCTATAGCTCTTCCGAATCTTAGTTTGAGTTGAGTTTTGTGTATGTGTTGGCCTCCTCCTCGTTCCTCCGAATCTTAGTTTGAGTTAACTTTTCTGAGTCGTCAGCACATGCAGCTCTCCTTGAAAGGCAGAAATGGGAGTGGCATTGGTTTCGTATACAATGAGAGTGGGTATTGATTTGGTAACCGTTTTCATTGGAACTTCCATTCCATCATCTCTTATGAGAATGGCATTGGTTTCGTATACAATGAGAGTGGGTATTGATTTGGTAACCGTTTTCATTGGAACTTCCATTCCATCATCTCTTATGAGAATGGCATTGGTTTCATGCATAATGACGATATGGTGTCTGATGGCCGTTTCATCATCATCTCTTATGAGAATGGCATTGGTTTCATGCATAATGACGATATGGTGTGTTTGATGGCCGATTCATTGAAAAGGGAAGTTCCTGCTTCTACTTGATGACAGAAGACGGCTCCTTCTTAATCCCACACACAACGCGTTTCCGCCTGCGCCCTCTTTCCGCTCACGTCTTTCTTTCCGCCATATTGTGCTGTGGCGAAAGAATAGTTCACTCTGTGCTCAACCCGCACCGCCCGTGGACTCCCACTCCGCATCTTCTATGCGGGATTCTCTCAAAACCCCAAGCCACGCTCTTTGCCCTCTCGTTTCATGGTCCATTTTCTTTTTCTGTAGGGGGGGACCCTTTCTCTCGTCTACTAGTAAAACACTCAATTATGGAGCGTTATACACTATCCGCCAATGCTCCTCACCCCGTCCACGTCGTGTAGGACAGTTGGTTGAGCTTTGGCCTCTTGAGGCGGAGGTTCAGGGTTCAAGTCCCAGGCTGGACATGTTATGGCTTAAGCCAGTTAAACCCAGTTGTAACCATGTCTCATTCAGTTGTAACCTTGTCTAACCCCTGCTTTGTGGGATACGGAGTCCCGCGAGTGCTATGCCCATTCACTTGTACAGTTGCAATTTCAAAGTTAAAGTCCGGGGGAATAGGCTTCGGCTGAACCTCCATTTTAAAAAAAAAAAAAAAATGTTCCTCACCCCTCTCTAAACTTTCACAAGCAATTTCCCATGAATCTTTGAAATGAAAATAACAATACTAATAGGAGAGTGCATCGCATTAGCAAAACACATATGGGGACGCTTATGTGTTTCATCACACTTGACATCATCTACCCAAATTTCTCTCCACGTGACCTTGTTTGCCATAGTAATTACCATGTGAAACTCTTGTTGGAAGTATCTATTGAAGCTTGCGTGTTGCTATGGCTACAGTACTGATTGTGACGATGTTTTCACTTGTTGAAGGGCTTCACCTCAATTATAGAGGCTAGTGACAAATGTTATGTAAGCCATCCGGAGAGATCGTTAGGTACTCTAATGGTCATGTCCTCACTGAAGATTTGGTAGTAGCCACAGAAGGCAAGCTTGCGTTGATCATCTTCGAATGTGGCAATGACCTTCGTGATTGGGTATCGTGTGCGAAGAGAGAACTTGGAACCTCTACTTCTAATGCGTAAGCCTTCGAGGGGGTTTTACCTTCATAAAGATCTTCAACTACTTGCAATGCTTGATGTGATGTGTCCCTTTTACCTTCATAGAGAGCTTGAAGTACTTACTTGCAATGTTTCATGTGTCCCTTTTACCTTCATAGAGATCTTCAAGTACTTACTTGCAATGTTTCATGTGTCCCTTTTACCTTCATAGAGATCTTCAAGTACTTACTTGCAATGTTTCATGTGTCCCTTTTACCTTCATAGAGATCTTCAAGTACTTACTTGCAATGTTTCATGTGTCCCTTTTAACTTCATAGAGATCTTTCAAGTACTTACTTGCAATGTTTCATGTGAAATTTTACCTTCATAAAGATCTTCAAGTACTTACTTGCAATGTTTCATGTGAAGTTTTACCTTCATAGAGATCTTCAAGTACTTACTTGCAATGTTTCATGTGTCCCTCACTCATTTCATCACAAGCTAGAAGTATACTCGCCTTCAAGCTCTCTTATTCCAAACGTGCCACACATCTCGCTCACTTTCCACGGCCAATTCCTTCTTCATAGAATACATCTCTCTACAAGTAAGTCTTGGTGATATCCTTCCAAATGTGCCACACATCTCGCTCACTTTCCATGCCACTCTTTATCACGTGTCATTAATTCAAGACAAGAGTGCTACATTGGTAGAATTAATGAGATTAGGAACATTACCCAATGGGCTAGTCTAGCAAGGAAACAGAGCATGTAGCAAGAGGCTTATGATTATGCCTTAGTAGGAGAAAACCTATATCGAAGAGGCAAAGATGGTTACCTAAGATTGTGTGTTCATGAATCAGATTATTTGAAAATCTTAGAAACTGCACATAGTGGTGCCATCGGTGGACACTTCAGGCCTGATCAAGTAATCAAGTCCATTCTATTATCAGGACTTTGGTGGCCCACTTTTCATATGGATGCACGTACCTATGTGAATAAGTGTGACACATGCCAACGTGCACAATTCTTTAACCCATGCACTAACACACTTACCCATCCTTCATTATGGGTTATGAGTACTTGGCATAAACATTGTAAAAGCCATGTTTGGAAGATCTAAGGGACATCTAGGCTACAACATCAATACCTATGGAGTAATTCATAGTCGTGTGCTGCTCAAAATCAACATTGACAACCTTTCTTGAGCAACCATCAATTTTTGGGGAAACTCCTAAATACACCATCATGCGGGCCTCCAAGGCAGAAGTACATATATAGGAAATAAAACTTGCAAAGGATGGTAGAGGAAATGAAGAACCAAACAATCCACCAAGCTACATTTGGAAGATGGACCGCTCTTGTTGATACATGAGAGACACTACCTCTCAAAGTACTACATGGAACAACCACTCTGACAAGGGTTTGTCATGGATGACAGACTCGAGAGGAAGGGGGGAGTGTTGAAACTCAAGGTCGATCATAAAGCATAAAAGCACATCAAAGAAATGGACATAGAAGAAGAGAGAGCAAGTAGGGAGCTCCAAGAAGTATATGTCAAATTTTTAGAAGAAATCCCTACAAAAATAGTGATTTTCATCACTAAAAACCATTGTAAATACCATTTTCCATTTTTTCAACTCCATTTTGTTCAAGCGAGGAGTGCTCGAGCTTGAGGAGTATTAGAAGTATCATCCTACCAATTTTCATCCGTTTGAGCCCCCAAATAAGCCCTAGAACCTAATTTTTAACTAGGTCGAACACTAGGTGTGGATAGGGACAAAACCACTAAAAAAAAAACTATAAAAAGGGCTGGAGAGCTCATTTTTGAGGTTATCTTGTTAGATATTTGAGCTCTTGTAATAGATTTCTTTTGTAATCAAAGTCCTTCCATTCTTCCACTGTGCTCTTACCTTGTGCACGTGTGTGTGTATGTGTGTGCATGCTTGCGTACTTTCACTCACGCGCATGTGCCATCAGTTGCTCGTGGTCTTCATACCAGTCCTCATGTCTCCACGGATTGACATTTATGAGGTGAATCTCCTCACGTTGGTGCTTACCATTATGCTAGAGTGACAATGATTGATTGATTAAATGCAACTCAACCACCACAAATTCGTGGAATTTGGGCTCTATCTTTCTACTTTTACATGTGTAAAGCTCAAGGCTTTTACAGTGGTAAAAGATCCATGGAAAATCTTTTAAAAGAACACAATAAATGAGCATAGGAAAAAGAAATCTCCAACAGATATTCTTTTGACGTAATCCAAGCCATAGTTTTTTATGTAGATCAAATCCACCTCAAGCATAGTGTAAGCTTGATGTTCCTACACTGGCCAAAAGTAAGCAAGCAAGGCATCTATTTTCTAGTACAAATTTGCAAAGAAAGGATTTATTAGAGTTGGTGCATACTGATGTTTGGGGTCCTATGAAGGAGCCATGAGTATTACGTTATTTTTGTGGATGATTTTAGCTGAATGAATTTTGTGTATTTTCTTAAGCATAAGAGTGATGTGCTTGATTGGTTTGTCAAATTCAAAGAAATGGTAGAAAATCAAACTAGAAGGTAATTAAAAGGCTAAGATCTGATGGTGGTAGTGCATATTTTTCAAGAATGTTTTATGATTTTCTTTGGAATGAAGGTGTAAAAAGAGAAGTCACTTGCCAATATACTCCTTAACAAAATGGAGTGGGTGAAAGAAGGAATATGATGATTGCAAAAATAGCTAGAGCAATGCTAAGTGAAAAGCATGTGCCATTGAAGTTTTAGGTTAAAGTGATATATACAATAGTATATTTGATGAGCCCTATGCCAACATCTACAACACATAATGTAACTATTGATATATTTAGGTAGTGATGTGTGTGAACACATTAGGACCACTAGGGCACTTTTTTCCCTCTTTAGGAGGTTCTTTTCCCCTGGCTTGTATATATGCCTATAGCCTTAATGGGTTACTTATCTTTGTACATTCTAGTGGTAATACATTCAGCATTGTGTGTTGTGCTCCAAGCTTCTTCTTCTTCCTTGTGTTGTTTGTGTGCCTCCATTGACATCTAATTCCAGCAATTGGTATCAGAGTAGGTCGTCGCTTCATCTAGGGTGTTGTCGACACCCCTTCGATCACAGTCTCAAAATTGGATGAAATTTGGTGAGCATACTTAGGGTGAGTAGGAGATCAAAACAGCTTTGCTTTATGGTGCCAAAATCGTGATCTGAGCTTGTTTCGACTGTCAAACACATTATTGTAGTGCTTGTGTAGGCTATTTTGTCTTTTTTGCCAAAGATATATATAGATTTCGCTTCGCTAGTATAAGCATCTCTAATTCTACTAAAGGTTTAGCAAAACTCGTTAGGGTAGTTTTGTTCAACTTTTTCAGATATAGTCATTTTTCTGCATCAAGGTATTTTAGTCAGTTGCCATGGCTGACAGCAGTGATGTATTCCATATGTTGGCTGTTGAGCACAAGTTGGACGATACCAATTATCCATCATGGGCTTATATGATGGGACATGTATTGGTTGCAAAAGGACTATGGAACATTGTGTAGCGTGTTGAAAAAAGTCCTATTACACCTACAAATACAGGTATTGAAGCTGATGCAGATGGTGTTGAAGATGCTGATATTCTTCAGATTCTCGTTCGTGCACATGCATTGATGGCCTTGTCTATCAAACGTGCCATTATTCCTCACATTTTCTCTTGCATAACAACTAAGGATGCTTGGGATACACTTACCACATTGTACCAGGCTAGAAATGAGGCTCGTGTTGCATACCTCTGAAAATAGTTGTAGAGTGAGCATATGAATGAAGGTGATTCTATGGACACCTTTCTAACAAAGATCAAAGACTTGAAGGAAAAATTGATTTTTGTTGATGAAGTTATACCAGATAGCTCACTTGTGTAGACCGTTCTGAATAGTATTCCTGATTCATATTAGAGTTTTGCTTCTACTCTTTGTTTTATGTCGTGGGCTGTATAAGCTCATAAACTATGAAAAATCTATGAATGATTCAACATGTGCAGTACATGATTCTCAGGCTATGTTAGATGCCAAGCTTTGGTATGCACACTTTGGTCATTTGATTTTTTCTAGTTTGTTACACCTACAAAAATTTGAAATGGTTTCCTCTTTGCCCAAACTCGAGGCACCAAAAAAACATGTTTATGAGGGCTATATTTTGGGCAAAATGTAGCATTCCTCCTTTCCAAAAGATGGTTCAGTTCGAGCTACTCAAAAATTGCAACTTGTTCATAGTGATGTCTATGGTCCTATGCAGACACCCTCTTTTGGAAACTCTCTTTACTTCGTGAGTTTCATTGATGATTTTTCTAGGCATGCATGGGTATATCCATTGAAAGCAAAAAGTCCGAAGTGTTCATATGCTTCAAACAATTTTTGGTTTTGGCTGAAAATCTATCAGCATGTAAAATGGGCACCCTCTGTTCTGATCGAGGGGGGCGAATATATGTCTAATGACTTTAATGCATTTCTAGCTAAACATGGGATAAAACATCAATGTACAATTCCATATACACCTCATCAAAATGGAGTTGCTAAATGGAAGAACATGTCACTCATGGAGATGGCAAGGTGTATGGTCAAGAGTTAGGCTTTACCACATAGTTTCTGGCTTGAGGTTGTCATGTGTGCAGCATATGTACTTAACAGGTGTCCCACTAAATCACTGCAGTCTATCACTCCATATGAGGCTTGGAATGGTTACAAGCCATCTGTTTCTCATCTGTGTGTTTTTAGTTTTCTAGCAATGCATTACTGCCTAAACAACATCACAGGAAATTGGATGATATAGTAGTAAAATATATTTTTGTTGGATACAGTTCTGAAAGCATACGCTATCGTCTGTATCATCCATAGAATAAACACATTTTGGTTAGCCGTGATGTTGTTTTTTATGGAAGATGTTATTCAGCCTTTACTTTTATGTATGAAGGAGACATTTATTAGCTCCAAAGACATGTATGACACTTTGCTACCTCCTTTTACAGGTGGACAGTCTAGTGCTAGTCCTAATGAGGCAACTTCTCAACCTTTGCAGGTTTAAGGTGATGATGTAGATCATTCCATTTTTTATGCACTTGTTGATGAGAGAGTTGATATTGAGGATGCAAAGACTATGCCGCTAGTGTAGACTTTGCGTGACAGCAAATTAGATGCACCTTGCTCATACCGTACTCGTTCAGGCTCTCATAGTGCCTCCTTTGCATTAGATTGCTATGTTGTGGTTGCCTCTAGTCTCTGTGATGAGACTAAGCCTGTTTCGTTTGATGAAGCACAAAATTCTAAACATTGGATGAGTACAATGCAATGTGAATATGAAGCTATCATGAAAAATGGTACATGTTCTTTATGTGACTTGCCTCCTGGCAAGAAGGCCATTGGCACTAAGTGGGTATACAAGCTTAAGCGTAAGCCTAATGGAATAGTTGACAGGTATAAGGCTATGCTTGTTGCAAAGGGTTATGCTCAGAAAAGAGGCATTGATTTTGATGAGACCTTTGCTCTTACTTGCCGAATGACTACTGTTCGTAGCATCTATGCACTTCCACCTCATCATGGTTGGAATGTACATTAGTTGGACATTAAAATAGTATTTGTGAATGGTGACTTGCATGAAGAAGTGTATGTTTTTCAGCCCAGTGGCTTTGTGCAAAAAGGGCATGAAAACCAGGTGTGCAAGTTAAAGAAGGCATTATATGTTTTAAACCAAGCACCACATGATTGGTATAAAAAGATACAGGCCTATCTAATTGCACATGGTCTTGAGAATAGTCCAACTAAAAGCACCTTATATGTTAAGCGTGCTAATGATGTACTTCTGATCATTATTGTGTATGTTGATGACATGGTGCTCATTGCTCCTCATGAGAAGAATATTACTCATTTTAAGGTTGATTTGCATGCCTCATGAGATGTCTGATTTGGGGCATTCGCATCATTATTTGGGTATTCAATTTATGCACGTTGATGGTGGAATGGCTTTGTGTTAAACGAAATATATTAACACATTATTGTAGTGTTTTGGCCTTGAAGACTGTAAACCTATTGCCACTCCTATGGAGACAGGTTTATGATTGAGTCTTCATGATGCTGGAGGCATTTGATGTAGTTATCTATCAACAAGTTGTTGGATGCTCGATTTACTTATGCATTACTCAGCCAGATATTCAGTTTGCTATCTCACAGATGAGCAGGTTTATGCATTGTCCAGGTGTCAAGAATTGGCAGGGAGTTAAGCACATCTTTCGCTGCTTGCATGGTACCCGGCTACTTGGGTTGTTTTATCCCAAGGGGGATCACTACCGCCAGATTTGCATGCTTTTTCTAACTCTGACTAGGCTGGTTGTTATGACACTCGTGTGTCCACTAGTGGTTTTTGCTTCATGCTTGGTAGCTCATGCATATATTGGATGAGCATGAAGTAGCCTACTGTGGCCACTTCCAGTTGTGGGGCTGAGTATAGGGCAACTCTCACAGCGGCTATTGAGTGTGTGTGGCTCAGATGCCTTATGGCTGATTTGGGTGTTGGTCAGTCTTCTGTCACCACCATCTTCACTGACAGTTAGAGTGCATTGATAGTTGCGAGGAACCTTATGTTCCATGCTTGCACTAAGCACATTGAGGTGCATTATCATTACGTCAGGGAGAGGTTCTCTGCTAGAGAGATTAGCTTGGCATATGTGCCCACATAGGAGAACATTGCAGACCTTTTCACGAAGGCTCTGCCTACGGAGAAGTTTGAAGCTTTCTGCAAATCTTTGGGCCTAATTCCTTTTGTGGATTGATTCCACATAGCTTGGCACTTCATTATACATGAGTGCAAGCTCCTTGTTCACCGCATTACTCCGAGGGAGGGTTTGTTGATATATTTAGGTAATGATGTGTGTGAACACACTAGGACCACCAGGGCACTTTTTTCCCTTTTTAGGAGGTTTTTTCCTCGGCTTGTATATTTGCCTATAGCCCTAATGGGTTACTTATCATTGTACATTCTAGTGGTAATACATTGAGTATTGTGTGGTGTGCTCCAAGCTTCTTCTTCTTCCTTGTGCTACTCGCGTGCTTCCATAGACGTTTAACTCCAACAGTAACTCCTTTTGAGGTTTGATATAATAGAAAACCTATTATTGATCACTTGTGTATGTTTGGTTGTGTTTCTTTTTCTATGGTTCCATATGAATTGAGAACTAAATTAGAGCCAAAAGCAAAGAAATGTATTTTCATGGGTTATGAAGATAATTAGAAAGGATATAAGTACTATAATCAAATAAGTAAGGAAATGATTATTAGTCGAGATCTACGCTTTGATGAGTTGTTGTCTTGGTATACAGATCCTATTTTGCAGGTTCAAGAAGAAATGCAAGAAGAAATTGAGGATGGTTTAAATGATACCACAGGAGTAAGCTTAGAAGATGATAATGGTCATGATGAAGAAAGATTGTCACCTACATCAAAAAATAAAAGAAAAGTTAAAGAAAAACTTGTTGAGTTAAGCGATGAATTAGAAATTGGTGAAATTTCTAAATCTGATTTGATAAAACATGAACATGAACTTATGAGAAGTTCAAGAGAAAGAAAGCCCACACAAAGGTATATTGAGTCTTATTGTGTTTCATATTCAACTTTTATGTCAAAAGTTATTGATAAATAGGAATCTAATGTTTTGAAGATGCAAATTCAAATGTAAATTGGTCCAATGCAATGCAAGAAGAGATAGATGCATTGTATGAGAACAAGACATGGCAACTTTTATCTTGAGATAATAAGATGAACTTAATTGGAAATAAGTGGGTATTTCATATTAAAAGAAATGGTGATGGTTCTATTCCTAGGTACAAGGCAATATTAGTTGCAAAAAGCTTTGCACAAACATATGGAATTGATTATGAATAGACATTTAGTCTAGTTGCAAGAATGTCAACTATAGAAATTGTTTTAAGTGTTGCAGCAAGTAAATGTTGGAACATATTTCAATTTGATGTTAAAAATGTATTTTGGAATTGTCAATTACAAGAACATGTTTTTATGGAGCAACTAGAAGGATTAAAGATGAAAAGTATCCGATTTTCTTTTGCAAGTTAAAAAAAGTATTATATGGTCTGAAATAAGCACCTAGAGCTTGGAATCATCCATTGGTAAGCTGTTTGGAAGCTCAAGGATACAAACCAAGTGTTGCAGATCCTTCTTTATATGTGAAGTGTATAAGAAATCAATGTGTGTATATTTGCATTTATGTTGATGATCTTATCATTATAAGAAGTGGTATTGAAGAGATTGATGAAATTAAGAAGAAACTTGGTATGGAATTTAAGATTTCAAATCTCGGGATTTTATGTTATGCAGTTGGGATTGAAGTTATTTATGATAAGCATGGTATATGGTTGAGTCAAAAGAAGTACATATGTAATTTACTTCAAAAGTCCGGTTTGTCATAATGTAAAGCAGTCCTCTTGGAGCCTAATGTAAAATTGAGTATACATGATGGTGTTCATTTTGAAAATGTAGACATGTATAGATCATTGATTGGATCATTGTTGTATGATATAAGTACATGACTAGTTATTGGTTATGTAGTTGGAGTACTTTCACAGTTCATGCACAAGCCTACACATGTACATTGGAATGCGGCTAAGTGTGTGCTATGCTATTTGAAAAGCACTTTGAAAGAATTTAGAGGTCTATGTTGACAATCTTTGCTCATTCCAACATTAGACAGACACATATACCTGAACTTAGGCAAATCTTTGACAAATGTAGAGAATATCAAGTCTGCCTGAACCCAGAAAAGTGCGTTCTCATGGTCAGGCAAGGCAAGATTCTAGGACACATAGTGTCAAAGAACTGACTACATACCTTCAAGATCAAGGATTCATCATAAGCAAAGCATATGCTTCTCTATTTGTCAAAATAAGTAATTCAGAGGTGATATACCTATGTGTGTAAGTTGATGATATCATACTTACAGGTAGTGATGCCAATGGCATCAAGTAGATCAAGAAACTAATGATGCAAGAGTTTAAAATCAGTGATCTAGGGCTACTAAAGTATTTTCTGGGACTTGAAATGGTCTATACAAATTCTCGTATTTAAATTACTCAAAGAAAGTATGTGCAAGACATGTTGAAGAAGTTCCACTTGGAGAATGCCAAAATAGCTAGTATTTCTATGGAGGTAAATAAAAAATTAAGTGCTCATGAAGGTGATGTGCTTGAAGACATTGCAGGACATCAAAGCATAGTAGGAAGCCTAAACTATGCTACATTGACAAGGATTGATATTGCTTATGAAGTAAGTGTTTTAAGTCAATTCATGCATAAAACTAGAGCACCTCACTTGGAAGCTGCCAAAGGATTTTGAATTATCTAAAGGGTACTCAAAATCAAGGATTATACTTTCCATATACTTCAGATTTGGACATCAAACTTTATTTAGATATGGATTGGGCAGGTTGTAAGGATGAGAGGAGGAGTACCTCAGGTTATCTCTCATTTGTAGGTGATAATCCCACTTCATGGTCTTCCAAAAAGCAACCCACTATTGCTTTATCTTCAACAGAGGCAGAATATAGAGGATTAGCCAATGCTACTCAAGAAGCCATATGGATCAGATTGTTATATGCAGATTTAGGACTGCATTCTAACTCACTAATGTTTTTCGAGAGAACACTAGTTCTTTACATCTAGCAACAAATCCTATATATCATGCAAGAACCAAGCATATAGAGGTTCACTATCATTATGTGAGAGAGAAGCTATTGAGCAAGGAGATTCAATCGGCATATGTATCAACTAATATGCAATGTGCAGACTTATTGACCAAAGCACTTGATGGTACTAAAATTTGCAGGTTTAAAGCCATGTTTGGATTGCAAGACATTCAAGAGGATTCATGAAGAAGACTAAGCCAAGATGTTTGTCTTGAGGGGGAGCTGTTGGAGCAAATGCCAAGCCTTCACACTTGGATAGGCATTGAAGAAACTATATGCAAACACTTGAAGGACCACATGACCCATTGCTTGTAAAGTTAGATAATTTACTTCTTGTAAAAGATAACTCCTAGAGAGAATATTGTAATCCAGTCTTCCTCATGGAGTTTGGAGAACTATTCCTAACTTATAGGAACAATTTTAGGTGGAGCTCTATTTGAATTTTAAATTCAAATTGGAAAAAAATCGCTATAAAAGTAGCTTGAAGTCTCACTGCCAAGAGAGCCCCATTACTAAGCTTATTGCTGATCATTTGTATATGTCGAGTGGCTTACATCGTAGCCTACTCTTAGCACTATCATTGGGCATCATATTCATGCACATGATAATGTACAACATTGTTTTATAATACATTATATCATTGATAATCTTTGTTCATCTCTCTGCCATTGTCACTCAGAACAATGTACTTTGATTGCTCATATCTCAGTGATCTCTCCATCATTTTCAATGTTCTATAGATCATTCAAACCATATCAAGGTCTACTAGAAGCTATTAAAGTCTGAGGAAGTTTCGTTCAGCCAATTGAGAGAAAATCGTCTCGAAGTGGTCACTGGTCATTCTCTGAAGAGTTCCTAAAAAATCGAGGGTAAGCTTCTACTTGCTAAAGACATTGCTCCGTGTGTAGTCTATAATTTTAAGTGATTCCACGTGGACTTATTAGCCCTCTAATTTAGTTAGATACCCTCAAAAGAAAATTTTCTAATTGCTACTGTACTGTGAGTACTGAGCAAAATTTCCAACAGGTATCAAGGCTAAAATAACAACTTTTTGGTCACTAGCTAGTTGCAAACTTATCTGTTTTGATCCTATTATTTGAAGCATCATCTCCAAAGCAAATAGGCACTTATTTAGAGTCATTGGAAAGCTAATAGGGCCTACAACACAACTCTAAAGCAAAATAGGGAAGGTACTAAGCAGGGATTAGCAGTATCAACTCATTTCTTGAGGTGTCCATCCATCTTTCCCAACAATTTATAAGGTTTTCAAAATAAGCCATGAATGCATATGGCTAAAGCTTCTCAAGACTATAAATTGAGAAAAGTTTCTCTTTTCTTCTTCTTGCACCAAGGTATTGACTGCTATAACTCCTTATCGATAATGCCCTCTAGTGCTTTTCACTCCACGATGAAGGCCCTCAAGGGTTTCCTAGGTTATTCCAAGCTTTTTTGTCAAGCCCATGAGACAAATCTTTCAAAAGATAAGGAAATGCAAAGGTATGAAATTGGGAATTATCTAAGGGGAGAGAGAGACAGAGACAGAGAGAGAGAGAGAGAAGTTATAGTAGAGCATTTAAACTCATATCATGGTCATTGTACTTAAGTCAAGTAAAAGCCCCATTATATATCTAAGAGCTTCAAGGTCTTCATAAAAAGGAGTAGAATCCTCTTTGGTACACCCGACTAATTACACCTATTTTTGTCTTCTTGTATTGGGTCGAAAGCCCAATAAGTTCATCACCTCTTCCTCCAAAAGCCCTACTATAGTAATGTCATTTCAGTGCTATCATTTTGTAAAGGCAATGTTTCAATAAGGGCCACATAGTTGTTTCAAGGGTCAATAAGGGCCACATAGATCCATAAGTGATTTTTTCTATAACTCCAAGCAACAAAAAGAAGTTTGCGTGCTTAGGTAGGCTTCTCTAAGCCACACAACGGTGTCTGGATGGTGCAAAGGGGATATTCTAAGCCTAGCCAAGATTCTCTTGGCTAGCATCTTGACTCCAACTTAATTATGGTGCAAGTTTGGAAATTGGCATTTACTTTCTTGCATGGGCTATATGATGTCTACTATCTCAAAATGCCTGGGCATCGAGTTTTGTTGTATCTCCCTTCGTCACCTCTGCGTGTCTATGGCAAAAGATGAAAGATTGGATGGCATAATTTAGAAACTTTGGACCATGTCAAAGTATACACCCCTTTTATTTAATGAAGACAAAGTATTTGATGATACAAAGAAGAGATAGAGGGTGATATTGTTTATCCATTAGCCATTCCCTAGGAAAGAAACACTTGGAGATTATAAGGGTAAGATTAAGAAGGATATATTCCCAAGTAGAAAAGAAAGAATCAAAGTAACATGAAGAAATTATAGGAGGTGAATGGATAGATCCAAGAAATGAACTAATATTAAATTCCTTTATGATTAATTGCACCGTCATTATGAGATGACAATATTCTACCTCATACATTGAGGAAATTGTTGACAGTATACGGGAAGAAGCAAGTACGGACACACATGCAGATCTAGCACTAAGGCAACCCTTCATTTTTTTTCAAAACCCTTACATCATTTTTAAGTGATTCTCATCACTAAAAACCCTTATAAATATCATTTCACCTTTTTGTAGCTCCATTTTGTACAAGCCGAGGAGTTCTCGAGCTTGGGGAGCCTTAGAAGTAGTTGCCTGCCAATTTTCATAATTTTTAGATCTCGTTTGAGCCCTCAAATAAGCCCTGGAACCTAATTTTTAACTATGCCGGACACTAGGTCTGGACAGGGCCAAAGCTAGTCAAAAACTATAAATAGAGCTAGAGAGCTCATTTTTGGGCTAGCTTCTGGTAGTTTGAGCTTGTATGAGAACTTGGTTGCAATAGAAGTGATTCCACTGTCTTACTCTCTTTGTTCTTGCCGTGTGTGCGCGTGTGCGTGTATGTGTGTGCATGCTTGTGTGCTTCTCACTCACGCACTTGTGCTTCCACTTGCTCTTGGTCTTCATACCATCCTCACGTCTTCCCGGATTGACATTAAAGGAGGTGCTACTCATCACTGAGCTACACCAAATTTTGGCGCCGTTGCCGGGGATCGAGCTTTGAGGACGAGCGTGTGATGGTAAGACGTAGAGAGGACGCGTTGGAATGGTAAGTAGTAGGTAAATTTCTGATTTTTCTCCATCTCCATCTTCATCTTCACCTCCATCTCCATCTCCACCTCCACCTCCTTCTCCACTACATATTCCCTCTTCCTTATCATTCCCTCATTTGTTGTGTGCGAGTTTGAGAGAGAGCGAGTGTGTGTGCTTGTTTTGTGTGTTTTTTGCATGTTTCTTGCAGGTGGCAGTTCCATCATCATCTCTAGCAAGCTTAGCAGGTACAGAATTTGTCTGCACAGTCCCCGAGGCGTTGAGATCGAGCTATCGCGACACTCCGAAAATTTCACCCAATCACGATTCTGAGTGCACCACGACACTGCGCAGGCCTAGAGCTCCCAGGATCACTAGACAGAACAGAAAAATTCACCATATCCCGAGCTATCGCAACACCTCGAGGTATCGCGACACCTCACGAGCTATCGCGACACCTCACGACCTATCGCGACACCTCACGAGCTATCGCGACACCTCACGAGCTATCGCGACACTTCGACCTATCGCGAGACCTCACGACCTATCGCGACACCTCACGACCTATCGCGACACCTCACGACCTATTGCGACACTTCGACCTATCGCGACACCTCACGAGATATCGCGACACCTCACGAGCTATCGCGACACTTCGACCTATCGTGACACCTCACGACCTATCGCGACACCTCACCACCTATCGCGACACCTCACGACCTATCGCGACACCTCACGACCTATCGCGACACTTCGACCTATCGCGATACCTCACGAGCTATCGCGACACTTCGACCTATCGCGACACCTCACGAGCTATCGCGACACTTCGACCTATCGCGACACCTCACGACCTATCGCGACACTTCCCACCTATCGCGACACCTCGACCCGACCTATCGTGATACACGGCCTTTAACGCATGAAAAGTTAGGGTTAATTTTGAGTGAATTGAAGGGTAGTTGAGCTTAATTTTAGGCACCTTGGTATAACTTTAGAACCTTGGAAGTGGGCAAAAGGCCTAGAAACCAAAGAGGGATCTCCTGAACCCTGAGAGCCTGTTTTGACCCTTTAGTGCCTGAATGGTCATAACTTGACCATACGAACTCCGATTGATGAGATTTTGGTCTTGTTGGAAAGCTCGTTGAGAATCCTACGTGGACCTCGACTGGTTTTTGTAAGAATCATACGCGGAGTTTTAGAACATGCATTTTTAAGTTGACCTTTAGGTGGAACTAAGTGGTCCTCAGATTCAGGGGGTGCAGTGAGTTACTCCAGGGGGACTGAAAATATTGTGTGTCTTCCAATTACTTGTGGTAATAGAGCTATACTAACTGGTGAGCTTTTGCAGGAACTTTGTGTGCACTCAAGGCAATCCAAAGCAAGCTAGCAAGGGTGAGTACCAAGCTTGGGAGAAGGCTTCCTGGGCTTGTGTAGCAGTCTGGTCAACCAGCTAATTGAGGTTGGAAGATCTCTCAACCCTCCTTTGTCAATTCCTAGCCTAGGCTAAGCACGACTTAGGTGTGGTAATTAATTAGGGCAACGTTAGGCACGAATCAAGTCCAAGAGTATTAATCAACCAAGTGCAAGAAGTAAATAGGTCTTAAGTGCGAAAATCCTAAGGGACAAAAGGTAAACGGGAATCGATCACTTATCAAGTGTGGAAATTCACTTAAGTACTCCTGACGACGCGATTTCAGACAAGACCATAAACATAATATTCAACTCAAAAGAACAAAGTGATTGGTGCAAATTAACTTGCAACGAGAGTGTGCTTGGGTCCAAGGGGGTAAATAAATCAGGCATATGAACCTTAGATCAGGCAGACACTTAGGCCGAGACAGACAAAGCCTCAGATCTTCTGAAGCTAGTGTCAATCACACTGCCAGGTCTTGGGCCCAACAGTTGAGTGATTACCCATACACTCCCAGATCAGAAACAAGTGATTCTGAGATGTCCTATCACATGGAGAGACCAGTAGGTAGTTCAGGGTTGGCTTATCTAGAAAAGCCAGAAGGACCATACAAGACTCAGCTGGAATACATCAGGACGAATCGTCTAGGTGCTCGCATCTACGAAGATGGACTGAGGAGATCGGTGGTCCAGATTAAGAACCCCAATCAACCCCATGGATTAGACCACCCGGTAGTCAAGTTTGAGAATGGAGCATACCTAGATAAAGAGGGGACTATATATGTAGTCACCACTCTTCCTGATAGAACTGATGAGTTTGGAAATGTGATTGCGGAGACCGACATGGGTGATATAGAGCAAGGGAACTTAGAGAGAGAGCCAAGAACTCCCCGTGGTAAATCTGTCTTGACCAGAATCATGACTCCAGAGTGGATTCCACAGGATAATAAAAGCATAGATCTGCTTTTAAACCGAGAAACCGATGAGGCTTTTTGGAGATATAAATCTTCTCAACCTCAGGAAGTGAGTGCCCTCACAATCTATGAGTTTAAAGACCCTGATAGCCCAGGCCAAGTAACCTACCTAGACAATGCATCAGAGAGAATCTTCGTGGTCACTGAGCATGGCAGACATGCCTACACATGGAAGGGTGAATTTGTTTTTCCCCAACCAAGGTCTAATGTGTCCTTTGGTCACCAAGGAGCTGGGACCTCCCAAGCTCATGGGGCTCAAAGAGATAGAAGTAGAGACAAACCTGAGGTAAGTTTTGCCAACTCCCTGGGAAGAGAAAGAACGGGAACAGAAAGGAATAGAGTGGAACCTGAGAGACATAGAACCCCATGGAATCAAAGGAATATTGATGATTTTCCTTTGCCAAGGCCGAGAGAACACACTAGGACCCTGCGACCAACTCAACTAGTGAAGTCCATGAAGAATTACTTCGATGGCACTGGAGACCCTTATGACCATGTGGCAGAATTTCGGCAAGTATTGAAAGCTGAACAAGTAGAGGACCTATTCACACAATATAATGCTTTCGGTCTAACCCTTAGGAACACTGCCCTTACGTGGTTTCAACCACTAAATGAGAGGCATTTCAGAAACATAGACCAGCTCTTAGAGGCATTTATTGTTGAGTTTTCTAAGAGTGGAATCAGGCATAACACCTCCTCACTAATTCATAGCTTCAAACAAACACCTCAAGAGACGGTCAGACTAGCTGGAAGAAGATTTAGATAGTACCTGGAGAGATGCCCGATGCCGGAGTTACCCACACCAGCCAAACAAGTGGCCTTGTTCCTAGATGGATTGTTGAGCACTAAGCTCAGGTCATATGTGTACCTGAAGGACCCCAGAACGATAGAAGAGTGCGTGCGCATGTGCATAGACATTGAGGACAATCTAGGTGAGGAATTAGAACTATCAAAAATCTATAAGGATTCTGATAGCTCTAGTAACATGACATCTGGTCAATCCACATCCATCGAGGAACTTGCAGAGAAGGTAGCCCAAAAACTAGGTGTCTCTAGCAAGCAAATTCCGAGATTTGCCCCAGTTAAGCGGTGTTACAATTGTGGTGGTGAACATATGGCAAGTGTATGTCCCATTATGGCCCAACCCCAGGCGAATCCTAGTAGCTAGTACTGCACCATAGAGCGCAGGTACACCAACCACACTGCACAAGACTGCCCATATAACAAACAAACTGTTAGGCAAAATTATCCTCAGCCATATCCACAACATGGTAGATACCAGAATCAGTACCCATCACAACAATACAACAGACCACAGCAAACTTATCAGCCACCTTATCAAGGGCAGCAGAGACCTCAACCAGTCCTAGTGCAGCAACCCCCTGCTCCAACCAATGTGATCCCAGTGGAATATGCATCTACTGAAGAAAATCCGAATAGAGCCATAGTCCCAATCACCCCATTGCTATCAGACAGTGATCCAAGTGACCATAGTTTTGACTCCACACATATTGATAGCCCACAGGCTTACTACATGCAGTCACCCGAGCATAACGAGTCATACTATTATGAGGACCCAAGTGAAAATAGTGGGGAACCTGAGTATTCTAATGTCATGTACACAAACCCCAACTCTAGACCTCAACCTAGGCAGGTACGACCCCCATTTCCTAGAGGACCATGCTTCAGATGTCAGGGAGATCACCTTATACGTGATTGTCCACTGCTTGCCCCGACACAACCTCAACCAGTAACCATTCAGGGTTTCTGTCAAGACTGCGGGAAAGAACATCTCCTACGAGATTGCCCAAAGAACCCTAATAACATGCCTAAAATCACTCCTATCAATGTCGTTGGGTTAGTTGTAGACTCCACAGGGAGTGTAACTTCCACTGCACCTGTGCAGGTGATCACAAGAGCCCAGGCACTTCAACAACACCAAGGTGTTGGTCAGGAAAAGAGCCCCGAGGTGAGTGAAACAAAGAGCATAACCAAAAGGAGGACTAGAGCCTGGAAGGATAGTCGTGAAAGAATGAAGAGGCAATGGGCAAAAAAGATAAACGAACTTGAAGAAAGCTTGAGAGAAACCAAGGCAAAAATCATAGAGATCACATCTCAACCGCACTCTCACACATTCCCACCGCTACCATCCCCATCACCCTCCATTCCTCCACCCTCTAATACACCCCACGTAACCCACCCACCACCCCGAGTAGGATCAGTATTAGCGGATCCCACTCCTGAAGGTTTGGACATGATGTTCAAGGCCTACCAGGCTCGACTTCAAGAAGGGCCAACAGCTGCAAACCTAGACAAGAGTTACCCTAGAGCAGATTTAGAGATTGAACGGATGAAAATGTGCATGAAAATGGTAGAACAAGCTCAAGCTATACTTGAGACTAGTCAAAAGTTCAATCAGACAAACTCTGTCAAGCCGGATTTGCATTTCCAAGGCTTACTAGAAAGATTAGAGCAGTTGGTAAACAAATCACAAGTTTCTTTACCTCCACAGGCTCAACCAATTGTTGAAAGAGGAAGCTCACCATCAATGGGAGCTTATGTTCCTAATTCCACGGATGCTGGAATACCTCCTTCAATTCAACAGTACTCTCAAGAGTTCTTGCGGGAAATACAAGAAGAGAAATGGGCCAAGGAGAAGGGTGATTCCCCTCCTATTCCTGAGATTGATGATCTTCATGATCAATTTCCCCAAGACATTCCGTCTATCTATGGAGATCAAACAGAGCAACAAGAGGATGAGAGATTAGATTTTGAATCTAATTCTTTACAAGAGTTGCCTCATTTCACAGGCCCATGGGAATCTGAATCTCTCCAGATCAGAGCTCCCACAATATTGGTAAGAAATGAAGACTCAGTGATTCCAAGAAACACTGATGTTGTGAAGAACACTAAGGTTCAATGTCATCTCACTGTAGAGGAGCTGCTCAAGGCAAAACCGGAGCTCTAGAATCATGTGAAGGATCAGGTTCCAGAACTTGAATCCAATATACCAAAAGTAGGCTCTAAGCAAAAAGTTCCCGAGATACCTCTCGACAAGATAGGAGACATGAGCGAAGGTGAAGAAGGTAACACTTATCTTCCGATCACCTACCAAGGTTATACAACCAAAGCAATTGTGGATTCGGGTGCTGGTGTTGCTATTGCGACCACTTCCTTGTGGAAGCGATGGGGCAAACCCACCTTAAGACCAACGAGAATGAAACTTCAAATGGCAGATGGTCATTTTGAAAGACCTCTCGGATTGCTTGAAGGGATAACTCTAACCACTTGTGGTGTAGAGTTTGAACATACATTTGCTATATGTGACTTTGAGAAAAATAATGTCTACGAGATGATCCTAGGAAGACCCTTCCTACGACAATTGCAAATAGTACAGGATTGGGGAACCAACTCCTTGTACTTACAGCACTTAGGGGTCACCACCAAGGTCAATTTGAAGGATTACACCTTCAGAGATGTACCACCCCTACAGTGGAATCCTATCCACAAAGCGAAAGAAGATTCTATCTCCGATCATTCTGGAAGTTCACCTGAACCATCATGGCTGCATGAAGATACTCACTTGTGGATGTGCAAGGTCGGGGAGGAAGAGGAAAAGCGCCTAAAAGCGAGAGAAGAAGGAACGTCCCCAGGAGATAGACCAATAAAAGACCCAGCCTATACACCGATGATATTTCCAGATGAGGAATTTGAGCCTCATGGTTGGGCAGAGATCTTAGCTACCATGGACATTGCAGTCAATGAAGAACAATGGACACCTCATTGTGATGAGGAGGGTTATGATATTTCAGTGTTCATGTGTCAGCCCTTGTTGGAAGAGTGTGATCCTAGTGAGTTCATAGAAGAAGAAGAGAATGACGATGATCTAGAATCCATTGTGATGGATACTTACTTTGACTCAGAGGAACACTACTTAGAAGACATAGGAGTGTTAACCCAAAAAGAAGAAGAACCCCTTGCGAGTATTAAAACGATAAATTCAAAGAAAGGAAGTGAAGGAGGTCAAAAGAAAAAGAAAAGAAAAGCAGTGAAACAAGAAGAGGAAGAATCATTGTTTGAAGTACCAGAAAATTTCAAGAAATATGAAGTGGAAGATCGAAAAATTTTGGTACGAATGCCTAAGAGAGAGGCCATTATAGGAGAAGCATATGACAATAAAGAAAAGACCAAAAAAATTGTAGTGACCATTGAAGGGAACGAAGAGCGATGTACGTACATAGGAGACGACCTAAGTGCAAAAGAAGAATTAGAGCTTGTAGCTCTATTAAGGGAATAATATAGGGATGTGTTCGCATGGCACTATAGAGACTTGAAAGGAGTAGATCCAGAGATTTGCTCTCATACGATTCCGATGACCGCTGATGCCAAGCCCACCAAACAAAAGCCCTACACATATAATGACAATTATGCAGCCAAAATAAAAGAGGAAATTGACAGGCTGATTGAAGCTGGATTCATCTATGAGATTGAGCACACTGAATGGGTGTCCCCCATTGTAGTGGTGCCCAAGAAGAATGGGAAATTGCGAGTGTGCATTAACCTTAAAAAAGTTAATGCCGCTACGATCAGAGATAGTTATCCACTTCCAATCACCGAACATCTATTGGAGCGTGTTGCAGGCAAGGAAGTTTACAGCTTCCTTGATGGATTTTCAGGTTACAACCAAGTAGCCATTGCCCCCGAAGATCAACACAAAACGGCCTTTGCCACAGAATGGGGAATCTTTGCATTTCGTGTGATGCCATTTGGGCTCACCAATGCACCTGCAACATTCCAAAGACTCATGTGTCATGTCTTCAAAGAGTTCTTGCGAAAGAGCTTAGAAGTATATGTGGATGATTTATGCGCTCATTCCCAAGAAAGAAGTTACCACATCCCTGAGCTCAGACAAATCTTCAACAAGTGTAGAGATTATCGAGTGTGTCTGAACCCAGAGAAGTGTGTGTTCATGGTACGACAAGGTAAGATCTTAGGTCACATTGTTTCTAAGAATGGAATTTCAACAGATGAAGACAAAGTAAGAGCAATAGCAGAGTTGCCAAGACCAAGGAATGTTAAAGAGGTACAAGCCTTTATGGGCCATTGTGGATATTACCGTAGGTTTATCCACATGTATGCCATCATCGCTAAACCTCTTTATGGGTTGTTAACAAATTTTGAGTGGAACGAGGAATGCGAGACTTCCTTCAATGAGCTGAAAAGACGTTTGTGCACAGCACCAATATTGACTACTCCGGATTGGAGCAAACCCTTCCATGTCCATGTAGATGCCTCCAATCATGCAATAGGATGTGTACTAGCACAACCCACAGGTGAGGGAAACCTGGATTTGCCGATAGCATATGCTAGTAGGCAATTAAATGCAGCTGAACGAAATTATACCACAACGGAAAGAGAAGGCTTAGGTATGGTATATGCTGTGAAGAAGTTTAGACACTATCTATTGGCCAATAAATTCAAGTTTTTCACTGATCATCAAGCTTTACTATATTTGGTCAATAAACCTTGCAATACAGGCCGCTTAGTAAGATGGTTCCTCTTACTAATGGAATACGACTTTGAAGTTGTTGTCAGGAAAGGTAGAACCCATCTTAGGGCAGACCATCTTTCTCGCATCACTTCCGGAGAGCCACCGCAAGGAGTGTCTGATGAATTGCCCGATGCTTATCTGTTCAATTTAGAAGTTGTTCCTAAATGGGCAAATAAGTTGGTACCAGTCCTAACCTTCGGGCCTGCAAATAAAAATGTTAAAACAAGCAAAGAGGAAATTGTAAAATCACTAAAGTATCAAATATTGGCTGGAAGTATGTACAAGCAAGATACCGAGGGCGTATTAGCTTGTTGTGTCGAGGATGATGAACATGCTAGTTGGTTGCAACAAGCCCATGAGGGACTGCTAGGAAATCACTACCCTAAACAATGAACATTGCAGAATCTAAAACGTTTAGGAGTGTATTGGCCTAGCATGGACAAAGAAATACAAGAGTGGATCCACAATTGTCCAGTGTGCCAGAAGAGACCCCCAGTGGAACATGCCACTCTTTATCACGTGTCATTAATCCCAGATTGGAGTGCTCCATTGGTCGAGTTCATGAGATCGGGAACATTACCCAATCAGGCTAGTCTTGCAAGAAAACGGAGCATGGAGCAAGAGGCTCAAGACTATGCCTTAGTAGGAGACAACCTATATCGAAGAGGCAAGGATGGTTACCTAAGACTGTGCGTTCATGAATCAGACTATTTGAAAGTCTTAGAAACTGCACACAGCGGTGCTGCAGGTTGACACTTTGGGCCTGACAGAGTAATTAAGACCATTCTATTCTCAGGACTTTGGTGGCCCACTCTTCATAGGGATGCACATACTTATGTGAAGAGTTGTGACACATGCCAACGTGCCCAATATCCGATAAGAAAAGATGAAATGCCTTTAAGGCCAATGATGGGAGGACGTGCATTTTCAAAGTGGGGTATAGACTTTGTAGGTCCCATCAACCCCCCAGCTAGAAACTCCCATGCAGAATACATTATTGTAGCCACAGATTACCTCACAAAGTGGGTGGAAGTAAAAGCCACGACAAAGAATGATGCTCAAACGACGGCTAAGTTCTTATTCGAAAATGTGTTCACTAGATATGGGTTACCAATAGAGTTGGTTAGTGATAGAGGTACGCACTTCTTGAATGAGGTCATTGAAAATCTCCTTCAAGAATTCATGGTGACACATAAGAAGTCTGCCCCCTATCACCCACAAGCTAACGGACAAGCCGAGAGCACGAATAAGGTCCTATGTAACGTATTGACGAAACTTGTAAATAATAAACGCTCGGATTGGGACAAACAACTTCATCATGCTGTTTGGGCATACCGAGTTGCTTACAAAACGGTACTCAATGCCATCCCATTTCAGATGGTCTTCGGACAGAATGCGGTGCTACCATTAGATTTCCTAATTCCAGCTTTACGAGTAGCACAAGAGCATGAGTGGAATGGACATGAGTTGTCCTCTAGGATCTTTGATCTAGAACGTTTAGGTGAGACGAGGCTACGAGCAGCAGCAGGCATCTATGCTGCAAAGAAACGACAAAAGGCATACTTTGATGCCCATGTGAAGGATAAGGGCTTGAAAGCAGGAGATCTAGTTTTAGTCTACACATTGAAACAACACGCAAGGAAGCTAGAAAAGAGAGGCTACGGACCTATGATCATCAATAGGATCTCCACGAGTGGGGCAGTACAACTAGCCACTTTAGAGGGGGATGTTCTCCCAAACTATATTAGCGGATGCAGAGTCAAGCTGTATCAGGAACCCCTCACGGAGGAAATGCTAAGTCGACTCAATACTGCTAAGCAACGTAAAGAGGAGGAAAAACGAATTCGAGAAGAAGCACAGGCAGAGGCCTTAGAGCGTATCAGACGAATGAAGTTGAGGAGACAAGGGAGGGATCAGCCTGTGACTGACACTCAAGAGTCTCTAGGCTATCACATGGCCATGTGTGAGGCTTCAGGTGAACGTACCCATAAGATAGTGGACCGACGACCTTTTGTGACCCTAGAAATAGGACAAAGAGACAGCACAACAAGCGTGAGGGCTTTAATTGATTCAGGAGCAGCCACAAGTGCAGTTCGGCTTTCTTATTGCCAGCAGCTGCAATTGGAGGTAGAACCCCTAGAAGCATATCTGATAGGATTAGGAGGTGTTGAAACCCCTTGTATGGGAGAGGTGGATCTTCCCCTCTACATACAAGAGGTCCTCATGCCATCAAAAGTGCTAGTGTGTGAAGACGAGGATCTGACCGAACCTCTTGTCTTAGGCCAAGACTGGATCTATGATCACGCAGTCAACCTCAACCTAAGAAGTGGACTTCTTCAGGCTTGGGTAGGCCAAAGCCGTCTCACGATTGAATTAGAAAATCAAGCACTCAAACCAATAGAACAGGCACCAACTCCTGGTCCCTCCAGGAATCCACATGAAGATAGCAATGTTGTGCTTGTCCAAACTTCTATGGTGCAGAGGAATGTCAATCTTACTGAAGGTTTAGGAGCCAAGAAGGAGTTCCTAACTGATCCAAAGAAGATTCTAAACGAGCAGACCGAACATCACTCTACACGAAGGAGGCTGCTGATCAAGAGGCAGGAGCGCCAACCCGTGCAACACAGAGCACCTCGTGGCGCGAAGCAGATCTGGATACGCAAGGATGGGAAACCCACAACTCTAATAGCAGACTCTCAAGAAGACAAGAAACGAGCCTCACCGTCAAGGAACGAAGTTAAGAAGCCCCCTAGGATAACCCCTAGGCATACCATTTCTATTTGGGTCCCTAAGCGGTCAATGAAGGCTACCCCTAATGCTAGACAGATATGGGTGCCCAAGGCCTGCTTACAAGCCCAAATTACTTCACCTTCAGGCACTAGGATGAAGCAACTTTCACAAGCACTCATGACCAACAACTCAGAAAATGAAAAGATACCTACACCTCTCACTATCCCCACTCCCATCAACCCTAGGAATGTCTGGAAATGGGTACCCAAAAGGTCCCAAATACATCACACTCTCATACAGAAATCTTCACCTGTCTTTAGCTCTAAGAGCTACGACTCCTCTATCAAAGTGTGGAGAATTAAACTGTGTACTAAACCCCCTGACCCTATTCTGTAAATCCGTCCACACTAACACAGGAGCATTCCGAGCCCATTGCATAACCAAAGTATGCATCTAGGATGACACTGACCTTTAATCACCACTCACACCTATCACAAACACTTCACCACTAACCACTGACCTCCGGGATTGTCATGTTAGTATTGTGAAGGGAACACCATTACATCTTGTTTCTTATGCAACACTAATGTGCCTTTCGTCTTCCAGCAGATAAGCAACCTACTCTCATGGCAACAGCGGCAGGCACAAGCTCTCAGGCAGGATCTGGTGCTCCAATCAATTGGGATGCCATGTCGGTGGAGGCCCCACCAACAGCTCGGCCTGAGGAGTTCGTGAATGTGCAGAGGATTCCTATTCCAGATCCACCAAATGGCCTAACCGAAAGAGTAAAGGGGCATTCTCACTGGTTCAATGAGATGCCAGGAGATTTGGGAGACGCGGATCACATCTGGGAATCCAAGATGGAATGTGGAGGAGTGTGGTGGACCTTCCAGTTCTTCTCACGAGAATTCGAAGCATTGCAAAATGCAGCTCCACTTCAAGATATCTGGCAAAAAGCAGGATTACAAACTTATTTCAGTGCAGCTCTGCCTAAACCAGATTTCCTCAGGTGCTACTACCTAATTGCCACGCTGAAGCCGACAGGGGATAAGGATCATTCAGGCACATTCTGGGTGCCCTCCTTGTCAAATCTGGAGGAAATGAGGAAGTTTGAATTGAATGTTACTTTAATAAGGGAAGCACTTCAGATGTATGGCACGCATGTACCTCCTGACCGTGACCCCTTGATACCTGAGTCGATGAAAAGCAATAGAATCAAGAAGCTAAAAGAAATGTGCGCCCTCACCCCCAACATCGCCAACCTTTGCGGATGTGTCTCCAACACTTCGCATTCCCAGCTCAGGACCGTTTCACCCAACCTCACAAGAAGATATGGTATGGGTTATATCTAGCAGAGACTGGAAGCTTGCCCATTAAGATGCCTGTATGGATCTTGGACCAAGTGTATGAGGCAGGCAAGCGGGGTGTGAGGAAGCCTACTCTACATGGCTGTTGTGCGCTTACAAGAATCATCTACAGACGTCTTGCATATGATGTGCCAGTTGCCCGAGCCCTAAAGTATGCACAACTGGAGCTGTTCAAAGGGCGGAAGTCAGGGAGCCAGCCTGCAAAACGAATGCGTGGATCGCTCTCCCAGGTAACGATCCCTCAAGAAGCCACGACCGAAGCTTCTCCCCGACCAGAAGCTCAGGTCACACCTTTCACGATCCATCTTCAAGGAGTTCAAGCTAGGGAGGTGGTACAACCCGTTCCATCCGCCCCTCCACTACCTACCGATGCAGAGTTTGCATCTATGGCCACCTTCACAGAAGATCCAAACTTCAATTTTGAAAGATTCCTGCAGACGGTCCCCCTATCCGACAGTGAAGATTCCCCTGACAATGTTGATCCGCATGCATCAATCCAAAGAGAACAGCCACGGGGCGAGACCAGCAGAGTACATGGAGAAGAAGTGGCACAACATCCTCAGGACCCAAATACACAAGTTCAGGAAGGTGCACAAAGAAATGAACCAGAAGACAGTGGAGAAGAGGCCCCTGCCTACACGGCACAACTCAGACGGCTATACAAGACCATCAAGCAGGTACAGAGAAGACATAAGATGACAGAAGAGGCGAATAGAGCTCTAGTGAACCAGATGCTCCAAACCGAGAATGTCGACTCACATTTTGTGGAATCATTGAATCTATTGGCAGAGACATGTGGGATCGGGGAAGCATTGAGGACAATGGTCTATCAGGAAAACCCTATCTATGATCAACGAAGGATTGATACACGGCCACGACGCGGGAAAATGATTCAAATGGAAGCCTCTACCGCCTTGCCTACTATAATTTTAGAGGATGTTCACATGACGAGCCCAAGTCCCACTGACGAACAAGAGGTAATTACTCACGTACCATCTCCACCGCCACCTTCCATCCACCCTTCAGAACCCTTCTCCACAATCCCTTCGGAACAACCGATATCCACCCATCATGAAACCATTGTACACACCTCCATTTTTACATCCTCCCCTTTACCCACATCCAGCACTTCCACCCAAATTTTTGAACCCCACACCGGTCATCCGGCCACCGATCAAACCATAATAGGTCACCCTTCCTATCTCCCCGCCCTTGGATAACCACTTGCCAATAGCCAGACCTCATCCCATCCTTTTCCATTCACCCACACCCAAACTCTATCCACCACTCCCCTAGCAACTGCCTCACACTCAACCCAAGTCACACAACCCTCATTCTGGACAAAGCTTGTAAATATACTCCAACAGGTGGATAATTATAATAAAAAGTCCCTTTCCCAACCCCACTCCCCCACATTCACTGCCACCACTATCACACCACCCACCATTCCTGTATTCACAGTGCACGAATCACACACTCTCACGTCCGATCCCATGGACATCTCACCATCCACAGGATCACCCACCACCACTGTTATTCCAACATCACCACGTATCATTTCACTCACGTCGCCATTTCCAAGCACTGTAGGCACAACATCCACTTTTCCCTTTCCCATCTCCCGACCCCTTGCATCTTCCACCTTTACCCCTGCACCCACTTCATTTAGTCATGCACTCAACACCATGCTCGAAGCTGCTACACAACTTAAACAGGAATACAGGTTACTAGAAGAAAACAATAAAGAACTCTGTACTTTGTCAGCCCATCTCCAGGCACGTGTCACTGCCCTGGAGTTATCTAATACGGAATTACAGCAAGAGGTGACTACCCTCCAACAATATCAGGTGGAGCTCGAGTCCACACATACAGAGAAGAGTAGGGTAACTGAAGAACAACTTAGAGATCAGCTAGCCCGTAACGCTAGACTACAACGAAACATGGCTCTACTCCGACGCCATTTAGCGGCTGCTCAAGAAGAAAACAAAAGACTACAACAACAAAATCAAGACAACCTCGAAGCAGCTATGGAAAATACTCCAGGGGCACCCATTGACCCGGCTAAATTCCAAGCCATCCCCTCAGAGAATATACAACAAATATTAGAAACCTATGCCACTCTCCTAGAAGCTCATGATCAACTTGCTGACCAAGTCAAAGACCTACAGAAAGCCCAAGTGCCTGCACCACACCAACAAGAACCTAAAGAGATGGCCAACGCTGCAACCTCACCAGAGCCGGAATTATCAGTAGCCAGTGAAGTACTAGAGCTACGTCAACAGGTGGCCGAGTTAAAAATTAAGTTGCTACAATATGAACGACCCCCCTCCCCACCTGATCAGCCAAGTGAAGAGGAGACTATTGTTATTCCGGTGGAAGAAACATTCAAAGATAATTATGAGCCACAACCTCTTCCAGGTGGCAGGATCACTGAAGAGGGACAGGATACATATGAGGAACCCCCGTCCGCATGGATGAAGCAGGTAGAGGAGATGGGTCACACTCACGAAGAGCGTGTTGCAACTCAGATGCTAGCCATGAAAGCCATAGAGGATACCATACTCAAATCTGAATATTTCTCGAACTTGGCTCCTAGGCGGCTGATAACTAGCTCAGAGTTACAATACAAACCTTATTTTGTATTGTTGGCAGACTACAACGCTGAGATCAAACGCATAACCAACAAGTACCCCTCCTTCGCAACACAATTCAAACCCGAGGACATCCCAGAGGCAGCCAAAAAAGGGGCCATATTCCAGCCCATATGGAGGCAAAGATTACTGGAAACATACCCGGACATGCTGAGAACATGGGATCACGCTCCCATGCATTTGAAGTATAACCCTTGTTATGGGCCAGTACAAAGAAGAAGATCATGGAAAGCCTTCGCCATCAAAGTTCAGAACAATGTAAACTGTAGAGAATGGCTTAATTACCCTGCCATTGCACCCCCAACCGGCACTCCCACAGTATCTTACATGATAGCAACCATCAGACATTGGTTGCCACGCCTCCACCCCATGCCAGATGTGGCTGCCCAGATGATGCTCAAGATATTCGATATGATGCAGGTGGTGCTCAAAACTTTCCGCAATGTATGCCATATTCAGCCTCCGATTCCCGGCTTCATCAATGGTAATTATGACCTCCTGTATGATATGAGCACAACCCCCAGCATATGAGTTGCTTATGCATGGCAAACTTTCGACGATATGTTTACCACGGGGTTCTGGGAGTCACACTCAGAAGTGTTCGCACCACGCCCAACCCACCTGCTACATCTATTCGCATGTGAACAAACCATGCACTCAGAACTCTACACAACGCCACAACCGGACATACCGAGTGCAGTCAATTGGGAGACCCTCCAGAGAGACTTGGTTCGGGGACTACGCATCAAGGAACAAGAAGTGGCAACCGACCTCCTGCAAGAGTACATTGATCAAACGGTGGAGCAGAGGTCTGTCAGAGGCGACAGACGCTAGGGGGGGGAGAGTGTTGACAGTATACGGGAAGAAGCAAGTACGGACACACATGCAGATCTAGCACTAAGGCAACCCTTCATTTTTTTTCAAAACCCTTACATCATTTTTAAGTGATTCTCATCACTAAAAACCCTTGTAAATATCATTTCACCTTTTTGTAGCTCCATTTTGTACAAGCCGAGGAGTTCTCAAGCTTGGGGAGCCTTAGAAGTAGTTGCCTGCCAATTTTCATAATTTTTAGATCTCGTTTGAGCCCTCAAATAAGCCCTGGAACCTAATTTTTAACTAGGCCGAACACTAGGTCTGGACAGGGCCAAAGCTAGTCAAAAACTATAAATAGAGCTAGAGAGCTCATTTTTGGGCTAGCTTCTGGTAGTTTGAGCTTGTATGAGAACTTGGTTGCAATAGAAGTGATTCCACTGTCTTACTCTCTTTGTTCTTGCCGTGTGTGCACGTGTGCGTGTATGTGTGTGCATGCTTGTGTGCTTCTCACTCACGCACTTGTGCTTCCACTTGCTCTTGGTCTTCATACCATCCTCACGTCTTCCCGGATTGACATTAAAGGAGGTGCTACTCATCACTGAGCTACAGAAATTGAAGGATAATGGGGGAGAGAAGGATCGATAATAAAGAATTTGTGAAGGAGGTTTAAGAATATAACTGTGGAAGATCTTATTTGATCATAAGATGAAACTATAATCTCTAGCTAAGAAGCTTGCTCACTCACAATGGAGTTTTATTCAAAAAGTTGATGCTAAGCATTAACTTCTTGTTGCAAAGAGAGGCAGTACAAGAAATAGGGGGGCATAGCGACGTCCCCGAATGCTGTTTTTGATTTTTTTTTTAGGGGATACATCGCATAAGCGATGCTTGCGTCGCTAAATCTCTGTGTCGCTATCTAGCGACGTTATTTGCGATGTTGGCAAACTGCATAGCGTTGCATATGCGACGTCCTTTCCAGAGTGTCGCATAAGGGACGCTCTGGAATGTTAAAGAAAAAATTCGATTTCTCCCGGCACATTTGTGCCGAGATTTGGACGAGAGCAAGAGAACGAGAGAGAGAGAGAGAGAGAGAGAGAGAGCACGAGAGAGAGAGAGAGAAAGAGAGAGAGAGAGAGAGAGAGAGAGCACGAGAGAGAGAGACACGCAAAGAGAAAGACCAAGTATGCGCACACACGCACACTTACACACACATACATATGCATACACACACATATACACACATAGACACACACACACATACACATAGACACACACACACATACACACACATATACACACATACACATAGACACACACACACATACACACACATACACACACATATACACACATACACACATATACACACATACACACATAATGTTGCATACACACACATATACATGCATACACACACACATATACATGCACACACACATATATGCATACACAGACATATGCATACATAATGCACATGCAGACATAATGCACATGCAGACATACACATACATAATGCATACACATGCATAATGCATACACATGCATACACATATACACATACACACACATACACAGATACACACACATACACACACATACACACACATAGACACATACACACACATAAACAGATACACACTCATAGACACACACACATACACATACATAATGCATATGCATACATACATACATACTTACATACTTACATGCATACACACACATATGCATACATAATGCACATGCATACATACACATACATAATGCATATGCATACATAATGCACATGCATACATACACACACATAATTCGTACACACACATATGCACACATAATGTATACACACACATACACACACATACACACACATACACACACATACACACACATATGCATACATACATGCATACACATACACACATAGACACATACACACACATACACACATACACACATACACACACATAAACAGATACACACTCATAGACACACACACATACACATAGACGTGCACACACATACACACACATATACACACACACATACACACATAGACACATACATACATAATGATGCATTCACACACATGCACATGCATACACACATACAGATGCATACACACATACAGATGCATACACACATACACACATAATGATGCATTCACACACATACACATGCATTCACACAGGGATATAGGACTTAAATATGACCTTTTCCCCTGGTGTAGAGTACACATATTTAGGCAGTGTAGTTGTGCATGACAGCGAGATAATGCAGTGTCCTATTGGCAATAAATGGTTAACAGATTGCCATACGGGAATTGTCCCAAGTCTTTGCTATCAAAAAGGGATTGAAACTGCTCTTCAGTTCCTAACATGCCTTCAAAATGTTCTGCATGAATGGCCTTTCCAAACAGGGTTCAGCGTTGGATAGAAAGACATGTACTTAACAGATGAAATCAGAACATATAGAAAACTTCTTGAAGAAGTTCATATTGCTGTAGATGATGACAGATTGTCTTCTCAGAGAGTTCTCACTTTGGAAAGGCAGATCCGATTAGTCCTATCAAGAAAAGAGGAACTCATTCCAAGAACTTTTATCAATCCATGTCATAGTGATATCCTTGACTATAGTTACCAAAAAAAAATTCTTAGCTTAGTTGAAGAAATCAGTGCTAGAAGATCAGCAATTTGTGAATTTCAACGTTTTCTTGGGGAAATACCAACCATTGTTGAGAGGCATAGCTGTCCATCCAATTCCATGATGGCAATGATAAGGGCTGGAAGCAAAGGATGATTGTCAAACTTGATACAACAGTGTGCATGCTTAGGTTTACAATCTGTAAATGGAGAGGAGTTGTTCTTTTCTGACTTTCATGATGGTTTGGCAATAATTCATTCTTGCTTTTTAGATGGTTTAACCTCCAAAGAATTCCTTTATCATTTAGTGTCTTCTCGAAAACCTAGAAAAGGGTATGGAGTTGAGGGGCCTGGAGAACTTTTTCGAAAATGTATGTATGGGTTAAGGGAAGTGTATTTAGCATATGATGGTTCTGTTCGGACACGAACAGACAATCATGTAATACAATTCAATTATGAAGTTTTGGAGAACATCAAAGAGGCAGACTGGAAATCAAAGGATCCGCAGAGTCCTGGCCTTGGTTCAGAGCCTGTTGGTGTACTGGCCGTGACATCATTGATTGAACCAGCTTATAGTTATGGATTACGCCAGTCTGCACCAACAAAGAGTAATCCCATTGAATTGCTAAAGGTAATCTTTGACAATTATGATCTCTTCTTATAGTTTTGATTTTAATGTAATGTTGTTAAAACATAATTGGTTTTTGAGGTAAGACAAAACAAAGAAAACTTTGGGAAGTTCGATCATCATGATTTGTTTTCCCTTCTCATTTTCTAGGAGACCCTTCTAAGATGCTCCAACACATCTTTGAAAGGCATAGATCACAAATCCATTCTTGCCATTTCTTCGAACACAATAAAGAGGAAAATTGATTCAGCAAGGGTAGCACTGCAGATTCAGAGACATCTTCATTGTTTCACACTTGGAATGTTACCAGCTAAGACCATGATAGAGTTACGTACCATCATCAAAATGTTTGTTAGCCCTTTTTTTTCTTTAGTTCATAAAATACTATTTTAAACTTGAAGAAATCATGCATTTTTATTGCAACACATACACATACACACACATATACACACACAAACATACACACATACACACATAATGATGCATACACACATATACACATGCATAACACACACATGCATACATACATGCATACACATACACACATAGACACATACACACACATAAAAAAAAGTTGGATTTCTCCCAGCACATTTGTGCCGGGATTAACACGTGAGAGCAAGAAGAGAAGGAGAGAGAGAGAGAGAGAGAGAGAGAGAGAGAGAGAGAGAGAGAGAGAGAGAGAGAGAGAACGAGAGAGAGAGAGAGAGAGCGCAAGAGAGAGAAGGCTGAGATTTTTGAATTGTTGGATAAAAGTCATCAGTTAATATTTACCCAAGGAGGCCAAGCTTTACTGAAATTATCTCAGGATGGCATCCTTTCAAGCCATTTGATTTTAGAAAATCATTTTTGGCTGCTAAAACATGAAATTCAAATGTTAAAAATGTATTGTGACTCTCCTGCTCCCAGGCCTACAATAATTAAGGCATCGGGTATAAAAGCTCCTTTGTGGACAAGGATACAGGTCTTAAATATGACCTTTCCCCCTGGTGTAGAGTACACATATTTAGGCAGTGTAGTTGTGCATGACAACGAGATAATGCAGTGTCCTGTTGGCAAATAAATGGTTAACAGATTGCCATACGGGAATTGTCCCAAGTCTTTGCTATCAAAAAGGGACCGAAACTGCTCTTTAGTTTCTAACATGCCTTCAAAATGTTCTGCATGAATGGCTTTTCCAAACAAGGTTCAGTGTTGGCTTGAAAGACATGTACTTAACAGATGAAATCAGAACATATAAAAAACTTCTTGAAGAAGTTCATATTGCTTAAAAAATATATAACAACAAAAACCCATTATTAGGTGCTTAAAAAAATAACTAACTCTATCATAAGAAATATAAACTTTTTTCTACCTGTTTGAATGTACGAAATGAAATTTTGTAGATACCAACAATAGTTCCTACGTAACCAAGTTCGCTATCTATAAGGTTCACGTCTTTTGAGCTAGCACGTGATAGTTGCTTGAAAGAAGCAACAATACTAGAATCCTCTGTTTTACGTAAAGAATCAATGGCTTTGATTCTAATATGTTGTCCAAAAGCCCACATATTAGTGAACATCGAGCCTGCAACCGTCAACATCTTCTCCTTTGTCCCCTGACATGGACCCACGTTGTAAACCCACAACCTATCTACTGACACTCAATGAGTTTCTCATGAAAAGAGATATAAGCTTATCTGTCTGCACATGATTTAACTCAAATAGGATTTTCTCTTGTGAATAATTCACATAATTCGCTGCTAATGCTCCCTTGTATATGCTTTCTGTCAATGGTGCACACTGACATCTCACCCGTATGTGTGCCTACATGTAAACAAAACCTCATTATGCCTCATACAGTGACCTAATGTAATATCAGAGATTATTAAATCTAAGCAAAGAACCTGAGCTGGAATCTGTGTCTTCTGCTTCCCATCAGTCCAGGCATATGGATTGATGTTCATCTCTCCATAGCTATCTGCCTCAAAAATTCCATGCAACTTTTTATCAATGTAATTAAACAAAAATAGTGGCATCCCTGGTCGGACATTCTTTACATAGCTGATATTAGAAGCTCGAAGGCCTGGACATGCACAAAAGCTAATGATCAAGCTATTGTTCATGCATAAGGACATCTGTAAAATAAAACCAAGCCTAGGATTCCAAGTAAGCTTTAGATTCAACATTCTTCTCTGCATTCGCACGAAAGCCATACCAAAAACATGCACACACATGAACATGCAGTAATATGTGGAGGGAGGGAGAGAGAGAGAGACAGAGAGAGAGAGAGAGAAGGGCACAGAAGGAGATGGTGTCCATATGACCAGGACATGGAAAAACATACTATCGAAAGCACAGTGGAATCTCAAAATGAGAAGTCCAAACCATGATATGATGCATTATGGTTTAAAGGGAGAGACGTATATGTGTGATAGAAAGTAAGAGGATAGATAAAGTATACCAAATAGAAGCTATGTGACGCATTCATTGTAAGTAGCATGGTCACAGCCAAAAAGCTCCTCCACCGGAAGGTTCATGAACGGGAGCGGTGATGAAGGAGGACGGCTAGCCCCAGAGGAAGGAGAATGAAGGCCTTTGTATGTTTCGGTCTTATGTCCAACTCCCATGACAGAAGCACTCCGCTGGCAATGAGACTTGTAAGAGTAATTTTAAAGTTTGTTGGAAAACGTTAATTACAAATTTATGTAATGAGATCATATGCTACGTGTGTATTAATTACAATAATACTTTCAGAATAACATTTTTTATGAATGAAGGCATTCTGTGGGTAGAATATTGACACCAATGGATGAAGATATGAAAGATATTTGTGATTTACCATAGTTTCCATTGATTTTTCTTTTAACAATCACCTTGCAACTACAAAAACTAGGCTATTATGCACACATTGACAATTATGTCTAACGATTTAAAATGGGGGGATTGAAACTCTAAACAATTTTAGATTGATGGAAAAAAGTTAAAGCAACTTGTTCAAATTTTCCTCTTGCATAATTTCACTTTGAATAAATGTATAGTAATCTAATTGAAGTCTCAATTAAGAAGTAGACATATGTTTTTGACACCAGAAAAAAATATAAGTTCAGTACCTTTCACTATTGTGCATGTCGATGATTCCAAGGGTGAATAAATGAAGAGAGTTCTTGTACCTTTCGTTATTGTGCATGTTGATGATTCCAAGGGTGAATTAATGAAGAGAGTTCTTGAATATCAAACATCATATTCATACTAGCTAATGACACCCAATATGTTGTTTTTTTTTATTTCAATATTTTTAAAAATTCTCTTTGGAGTTCTCCAAATATCATGACACCTATATCCATGTAAGCAACTACTCATGAATTATGAACCACTCTAGTAAATTGTGGATGATCGAAATCTTAACCAATAATATCACAATAAATATACCGATGCAAAGCTGCATGTACGTAGTGTTACTTTCTCCTTTCTTTCGTTCATGTTGTATTCTCAAGATGTAGATATATAGATGTTGGCAAACTTGAACTTCTGTAACATTTCAAGAACTAAAGTCAACAATTAGGAGAACCAAGAAGAACATTTCACTCAAAGTACTTAGGGTTGACTTCATATTATGCTTAGGATATTGAGCGACAACGAGAGACAATCATTTCAAATCATTCACAAGTGTTCTATTGATTGTTATTATTGTTTATATTAAGCATGTGTTTTAATACTTTAATTATATAATTCATTCATATGTGTGTACCTAAGTGTATATGTATGTGTGTGTATATGTATGTATGTGCATGTGTATGTGTGTGTATATGTATGTATGTGCATGTGCATGTGTAAGTGTATATGTGTGTATGAGTATGTGCATGTGCAATTGTATGTGTGTATATGTATGTGCATGTATATGTGTAACTCTATGTGCATGTGTGTGTGCATGTGTATATGTGTGTGTATGTACGTGCATATATATGTGTATATATGTGTATAATGTATATATATGCATGTGTATATGTATGAAACATGCATGTGTATGTGGATGCATTTCCATTTGCATCCATGTGCATGCATGTGGATGTGCATATACATCTATTTGCATATATGTTAATGTGTGTATATATATAAATATGCAATAATGCATGCATGTAAGTCTTTTTATGTGGTTGTAGAAATGTTTGTGCATATGAGTGTGTATATGTGTGTATGTCTAAGTGTATGTGCACATGTATCTGTTTGTATATATGTGTGTGTATGTGCATGTGTATATGTGTGAAAGTGCATCTTCATCATGTATAAGTGTATAAGTGCATATCAATAAGTGTGATTATGCTATCTAATGAAAATAACACAATTCAAATGATATACAAAGAATATAAATTGTGCTTACAATAGTTAGCCATACTTTTTGCTTGGTTAGCTTCTTGAATAACCTGCAATAAAGAGAGAGAGAGAGAGAGAGAATTCAAAGAGAGAAAGATGTAGAAAGAGAGAAATAGAGACAGAGGGAGACAATAAGAGAGAGCTTAGGTAAAATAACAATTCTGCATATACTTGCTTCAGCTCGTAAGCGCAGCGCAATTGCGAACGTTGGAGAGCTCTTCGATCAGATGCGTGAAAATGCCGATCGAAGAGCCTCCAACATTTTAATTTTTTTCCGTCAACAGACCGTCGTGTAAACGATGCTACCCGTCGAGTTGGCGTCGCATAAGCAAGATGTCTTAGCGTCGCTTATGCGATGCCAAAAAACATCGCTTATGCAATGTAAAAAAGCATCACTTATGTGATGTTTTTTAAAACCGTTGTGTTAGCGACACTCTATGCGAGCGTCACAGACCCCGTCGTGCCACAAGTCGCAAAAAATGTCGTTTGGCTCGTCGTTTAATCGACGGTCCACGCGTGATGCTCATTGCGATGCATTTTGCAATTTTATAGAGATGAAATTGTGTCACCTTAACCGTCGCTACATGGCCGTATTCCTTGTAGTGAGGTTTGGCAAACTATGTATTCTTCGTTTTAGAAGTCAAATATAAGCATGTTACAACTAGTTTTTTAATATACGGTCTAGAAAATAAGCCATGCATGCAGATGGCTAAAGTTTCTAAAGACTATAGATTGGGAAAAGTTTCTCTTTTCTTTTTCATACACCAAGATATTGAGTGTTACAACTGCTTATTGATAATGCTCTCTAGTGCTTTTCATCACTCCAAGATCAAAGCACTCAAGGGTTTCCTAGGTTATTTCAAGCTCTTTTTTCAAGCCCACTTGACAAAGGTTTCAAAAGATAAAAAAATGCAAAGGTATGAAATTGGGAATTATCTATGGAGAGAGAGAGAGAGGAAGAAAACCTTCTTGTTGTGCCAAAATTCATTGTAGCTCTATGTGAGAGCCATATGCATCTCATCAACTGCTCTCTCCATCTCCCTCAGGGAGGTCAACATGTATTGCATGTGCTTGGATTGTCCTCATTTGGACCTAAAGGAAAAGAAAAAGTCCCCACACCAACCGAATAGTACTGCTAAGTTTTCTTGTTAGACTATTTTCTCTCTTGTCACATCATCGATGAGCTATAACAAGACTTGCCTACAAAGTCATTGAACTTGCCCAATGGTCTTGATTGCTCATGTCTTGCTTTTATGTAAAAGATTCATAGAATTTAAATAGAATTTAAATAGAAAGGATTCAGAGATAACTTCTAGTAGAGCATACATATTCATATCATGATCATTGTACTTAAGTCAAGAAAAGCCCGATTATATATCTAAGAGCTTCAAGGTTTTCATAAAAAGGAGAGCAATCCTCTTTGGTAGACCCCATATTTTACACCTAGTTTTGCCTTCTTGTATTGGATCGAAAGCCCAATAAGCTCATCACTTCTTGCTTCAAAAGCCCTAGTATATGTAATGTCATTTCAGTGTTATCATTTTGTAAAGGCAACTATCCAATTAGAGCCGCATAGTTGTTTGGAGGGTGTGTCTATTATATTTCTCTTTGTATTTCCCAAAGCATATATAGTTGTATTAAGGATACATCCATAAGTACCTTTTTCTCTTTGACACTCCATGCACTAAGTGCAACTCTTGTAACTCCAAGCAACAAAAGAAGTTTGAGTGCTTGGGTAGACTACTCTAAACAGAGATCAGAATTTAGAGATAGAGAGAAACACACACACACACACGCACAGAAACAGAGAGCAAAATTTAGAGATAGAGAGAAACACACAGAGAGAGAGAGAGGGAGAGAGAGAGGTAGAGAGAGAGGGAGAGGGAGAGAGGAACATAGAGATAGAGAGAAACACACACACATAGAGAGAGAGAGAGGGGATATGCAACAACAAATTGATTTTTTTTAGACATTATGAGATGCTATATTTGGAGTGAATGCAAAGGCTGCGATGGAAATGAAGAGTCCATCGAAATTATCTCACAAGAGGACCATGTCAAAGTATAGACCCCTTTATTTTAATAAAGACAAAGTCTTTGATGATACAAGAAGAGATAGAGGGTGATATTGTTTATCCATTAGCCATTCCCTAGGAAAGAAACACTTGGAGAGTATAAGGGTAAAATTAGGAAGGATATACTCCCAAGTAGAAAAGAAAGAATCAAAGTAACATGAAGAAATTATAGGAGATGAATGGATATATCAAAGAAATGAACTAATATTAAATTCCTTTATGATTAATTGCACCATCATTATGAGATGACAATATTCTACCTCATACATTGAGGAAGTTGAAGGATAATGGGGGAGAGAAGGATCGATAATAAAGAATTTGTGAAGGAGGTTTAAAGAATAGAACTGTGGAAGATCTTATTTGATCATAAGATGAAATTATAGTCTCTAGCGATCTTATTTGATCATAAGATGAAATTATAGTCTCTAGCTGGGAAGCTTGCTCACTCACAATGGAGTTTCATTCAAGAAGTTGATGCTAAGCATGAACTTCTTGTTGTAAACAGAGGTTAGACAAACTATGTATTCTTGATTTTAAGGAGCTAAATATAAGCATGTTACAACTGGCGATTTATAAGGTTTTCAAAATAAGCCACGCATGCACATGGCTAAAGCTTCTCAAGAATTTAAATTGAGAAAATTCTCTCTTTTCTTCTTCGTACACCAAGGTATTGAATGCTATAACTCCTTATCGATAATGCCCTCTAGTGCTTTTCATTACTCCAAGATGAAGGCCCTCAAGGTTTCCTAGGTTATTCCAAGCTTTTTTTTCAAGCCCATGAGACAAAGCTTTCAAAAGATAAGGAAATGCAAAGGTATGAAATTGGGAAGTATCTAAAAGGAGAGAGAGAGAGAGAGAAACACACACACATAGAGAGAGAAAGAAAACCTTCGTGTTGTGCCAAAATGCATCCCTTAGCGAGTTCGACATGTCCTCGTTTCGACATGACCTAAAGGAGAAACAAACGACTATTTTCATTTGACTATTTTCTCACTTGCCCAATGGCCGTGATTGCTCATGACTTGCTTTTATGTAAAAGATTCATAGAGTTCACATGAGAACTTAAATAGAAAGGATTCATAGATAAGTTATAGTAGAGCATTCAAACTCATATCATGGTCATTGTACTTAAGTCAAGGAAAAGCCCCATTATATATCTAAGAGCTTCAAGGTCTTCATAAAAAGGAGCGGAATCCTCTTTGGTACACCCTACCATTGACACCTAGTTTTGTCTTCTTGTATTGGGTCGAAAGCCAAATAAGTTCATCACCTCTTCCTCCAAAAGTCCTACTATATGTAATGTCATTTGAGTGTTATCATTTTGTAAAGGCAATGATCCAATAAGGGCCACATAGTTGTTTGGAGGGTCTCTTTGTACTTCCCAAAGCATATATAATTGTATTAAGGATACATCCATAAGTGCCTTCTTCTCTTTGGCACTCCATGCACTAAGTGCAACTCTTGTAACTCCAACCAACAAAAACAAGTTTGTGTGCTTGGGTAGGCTCTTGTAAGCCACCCAACGGTGTCTCCATGGTGCAAAGGGGCTACTCTAAGCCTAGCCAAGATTCTCTTGGCTCGTGTCTCGACTCCAACTTAATTATGGTGCAAGTTTGGCATCAGTGTTGTTTTTTTGGTGGCCGAATTGCCTGTTTTGGCCATTTTTAACTGAAAATAAGGTCAAAAAGTTCATTAGACCTTCAAACAACACATTAAAAACATCAAATATAGGTACGATGTGAAGATAGCCTTCAATGGATGATCAAGGCATGGTGCAACAGGGAGACTTCGTGGGCCAAACTGATCTTCAGAAACAAGAACACATTGACTTTGGTGGGATTCCCGAATTGGAAGAATCTCGACATTCTGACCCTTTTGTTTTCCTCGATCTTGGTTTTCTTGAAAGGCTCAAACCTTATGTGCTTCCTATGGAAGAGTTGGAATAAAGTCAAAACCTTTATGAGAATCAATAAAGATTGAAAGTGGGCCGTCGATATCAGACAGAATGACTTTATTTGGTTTTTGATCCATGGCATCAAAAATGTGGAATCTTGGAATATTCAAAGCGGCAAGAGGCTCTATAACAAAGGCTTCAGAGAATGGAAACATCTCTAAAATCAAGACACCAACCAATGGGTCAACTTCGAGGATATCGACCCTAGCGTCAACATTACCTATGAAGAATGGAATATTCTACAAAGCAGACGTCTTGCCTGAGACCGTTCTAATGTCCGTCTTCTCATGGGACACCACTCGCCGTGTTTGTTGCGTCTCAGATGGCATAATGGTAATTGCCTATCTAATATCTCGAATATCAAAGGAAACATTGATTGTTAGGTCAACCTCAACAAGAAGGGGGGCCTGTCATGGACGCGGCTGCGGTGGGAAATGAAGTTCATGGCTATTTGGCACCCTCTCATGGGAAACAGAAAGTTTGTCCTCTTATGGCAAATTCTTCATTGGGGAATCTGGACCAACTAAAAGGCTAGCAAAATTTGTGGGGCGTCTCCCTGGTGCAAGCGTTGTTATCGGTCCATTGAAGATGTTGGTCACATTTACTTAGCAGATTGTTGAAAAGAAAATTAGACTTCAAAAGAATTTCAACTCGAAACAAGCTCTGCTGGGAGAAGTAATTGGCTGCTCGACGACCCTCTGGAATGCCATTAGAGGGGAGGTCCTCTCAAAGATCTAGCACAAAAGATAAGCTTATAACTTTGGCGATTCCCCCAAAGAGTGGTCGATTGAGAAATCGATGTTCCTCCTTGGTAAAAAAAATCACCAACTGTAAGAAATCCCCCCCTTTCAGGCATCATAAAGTGCTCCCTCTGATCAACAACAAGCTTAAACCCAAGTGGGCCCCACATGAGGGTGATGAGAGGGTGATTAACCTTCTTTGTAATGCCATCTAATCTTTGTAAGATCTACCACCACTCTGTGGGACTTGGGGGGTCCCGTGGGCACTAGTCCCCTTCACTTGTGCTTTTCTTTTCCTTTATTCAATACAAGTCAGGGAGAGTAGGCTAAGGCTGAACTTCCTTTTATTTAAAAAAACAAAAAGAAGTTTGTGTGCTTGGGTAGGCTCTTGTAAGCCACCCAACGGTGTCTCCATGGTGCAAAGGGGCTACTCTAAGCCTAGCCAAGATTGTCTTGGCTCCCGTCTCGACTGCAACTTAATTGTGGTGCAAGTTTGGCATCAATGTTGTTTTTTGATGGATGAATTGCCTGTTTTGGCCATTTTTTAACTGCAAATAAGGTAAAAAATTTCATTAGACCTTCAAGAAACACATTAAAAACATCAAATATAGGTAGGATGTGAAGGTGGCCTTCAAAATTGAAGGGCATGATAGACCGTCAAAATACAACACTATTTGGCATTTACTTTCTCGCATGGGCTATACGATGTCTACTATCTCAAAATGCCTGGTCATCGAGTTTTGTTGTATCTCCCTTCCGTCAACCTTGTATGCTATGGGAAAAGATGAAAGATTGGACGCCGAAATTTCGAAACTTTGGAAGGATACCACCAAGACTTACTTGTACACCAATATATTCTATGAAGAATGAATTTGCCATGGAAAGTGATCGAGATGTGTGGCGCGTTTGGAAGGATATCACTGTGGTAGCAGTTAGGGCACTCAGGGAAATTGGTAATATCAAAGGCCTCTTGTTGCCCCATAACCATGGCGAGATCACCATGAAACTTTTTGTAGACAATATGAACGGGTTTGTCCACAATGATTATTCTAGTCTAGAGATGTTTTGGAGGTGCATGGACACATTTCGCGAACCCTCTAGATCCAAAATCAACCTCTCAAAGACCGTTTTTAGAGCTATTCTCGGGATCCAACTAGACCTTCTCTTTGAACATGGCTGCCAAAACATTCCCCTAAGTCAAGTCTTCCAGCTTCTTGGGATTCCCTTGGGCTTTGGTATCTCGATGGAGCAACGATGGAACTGGGTCCTAGCCAAACTCAAAAGCAAGCTAAACTATTGGAGAGGTATGCAAATCAATTTGGCGGGTCACACAATGGTTATTAACACATTCCTCATTTCGTCGACCATTTACTTCCTCTCTTGCTGGAAATGGAAAGAGCAAGAGTTGTCCAAATTGGAAATTATTTGCAGAAACTTCCTTTGGATGGGAGACCACAATAGGAGGGGGGTTCCTAAAATCAAATGGTCGATCTGCGCTAGCCAAAGGGATAGTGGGGGCCTTGGTATTCTGGACATGTGTCACTCTAGCACAATGGTGAGTACCAACGTGAGGAGATACACCTCATAAATGTCAATCCGTGGAGACGTGAGGACTAGTATGAAGACTATGAGCAAGTGAAGGCACAAGTGAGTGAGTGAGAAGCACACAAGCATGCACACACATACACACACACGCGCACACAAGCAAGAACAAGGAGAGGAACAATGGAGTTCTTTGCATTAATCAAAAGGTCTCTTACATAAGCTCAATTCACAAACAATCTAACCCCAAAAATGAGCTCTCTAGCTCTTTTTATAGTTTTTTGACTAGTTTTGGCTCTGTCCAGACCTAGTGTCCGGCCTAGTTAAAAATTAGGTTCCAGTGCTTATTTGAGGGCTCAAACGAAGTCTAAAAATTATGAAAATTGGTACGATGGTACTTCTAATACTCCTCAAGCTCGAGGACTCCTCGGCTTGCACAAAATGGAGTCTATTCTACCAAAAACGGGATTTACAATGTTTGTGTAGTGATTAAAATCACTTGAGTTGTACATAATCCATGGGAAAAAATGATTTGGCCTTGTTGCCGTATTGTGCATGACTCCTCTGTTGCTTTGTATGCCAACACTCCCCCCTTCCTAGCGTCTGTCGCCCCTGACAGACCTTTGTTCTCTCAGGTGGTCGATGTAATATTGGATGACATTGGTGGCCAGTTCATGTTCTCCTATCCTTAAGCCTCTTGCTAGATCAGCTTCCAATGCATCCCAATTTATTGCACCAGGGGTCTCTGGTTGCGGGGTGGTGTAGTACTCTGAATACATTGCTTGTTCACAAGCAAACAGTTGGAGCAGATGTGTTGGCTTTGGTGCGAAAATCTCCGAGTGATACTCCCAGAAACCTGATCTGAACATTTCTTCGAAGGTCTGTTTGTAGCAGGCAGGGAGGTATTTGATGCGTGCATGCCAAGCGTAAGCCACACGAATACTGGGGGTGGTGCTCATGTCATACACCAAGTCGTAATTTCCATTGCTAAACCCCGGGAGACGTACCTGTGGTGCGGCTGCATTTCTAAAGGTCTTCAGGACTACTTGCATCATATCTAAGATTTTAAGCATCATTTGCGCTGCTACATCTTGCATGGGCTTCAAGCGCGGCATCCAGTGGCGAATGGTTCCCATCATATATGCTACCGACGGTGGTCCTTGTGGTGGCGCAATGTACGGGTAGTTCAGCCATTCCTTGCATTGCGCGTTGTTCTGTACCTTGATATTGAATGCCTTCCAAGACCTGCGATGGGGGACTGGACCGTAGCATGGATTGTACAGGAGGTGTAAAGGCGCGTTGTTCCATGTGCGTAGCATTTCTGCATATGTCTCTAGAAGTTTCTGCCGCCATGTGGGTTGACGAATTTTGCCTTTTTGCACCTCTGGAGGAAGGTCTTCGGGTTGAAATTGGGTCGCAAAGGTAGGAATCTGACCCGTGACTCTTTGTATTTCTGCATTATAATCAGCCAAGATAATATAATACGGCCTGTATTGGAGTTCAGATGAGAGGATCAGGCGTCTCGATGACAGGTTCTTAAAGTAAGCCGATTGTAACACAGTGTCCTCTATGACCCTCATGGCCTGATTTTGCACTACTGTGCGCTCTTCGTGCGAACTCCCGATTTTCTCCACTTGACGTAGCCATGGGGGCCGTGGTGCCTCGAATGTGTCCTGCGCTTCCTCTGTTCGTTGGCCTCTTGGGAATGGTTGCGGATCGTATTCTTCGTCAAGCGTTTGTTCCACAGGAATTTGCACAACTTCTTCGTCCGTGGGAGCCTCTGGAGGGGAAGATGGTCTCTCATATTGTAGTAGGCGTGTTTGCAATTCAGTGACCTGTTTCTGGAGATCTTTTATGGCCTCTGCGTCTGTGAGAAGTGAAGCCGCGGAGGGGGTGGTTGGAGAGGCTGCTGTTGGTCCTTGTTGGTGTTCCTGCTTCAATTGTCCCAGTTCCTCCGATAGTTTATCATGTGCTTCAAGCAGCATGGCATAGTCTTCCAATATAATCTTGATATTATCGGGAGTCACTGCTTGAAACTTGGATGGGCTGATGGGTGCCCCCGGTGTGCTCTCAATAGCTGCCTCCAGGTTCTCTTGATTTTGTATTTATAGGCGTCTATTCTCTTCCTGAGCAGCCGCAAGATGGCGTTTGAGTAGTGCCATATTTCGCTGAAGTTTTGAGTTGCGTTCCAGCTGTGTCCATAGGTGACCTTCTATCACCTGCACCGCTTCCTGATCTACGTTCTGTAACTGTACCTCCAATATGCTATGAGCTTCTTGGAGAGTTTGGAACTGTGTGTGGAGGCGAGCATTCTCCTCTTCTAGTGCCGCAAGGCGGTGCTGTAGTGTCTCTGAGTGCTCGTCGTTTTGTTGCTGGAGCTGAATGTAATCTGTCCTTAAATTTGATATACAAGCCAACATGGTGTCCAATGCATTTCCTATAGATGAGTGGGTGGTGTTTACAGTGGGAGATGCATGGGAAGGGAATTGGGGAAGGGAGACAGTGAATGATGTGTCTACGGAAGTTGTGTGTGTGAGTGAAATTGGTGGAGGGGGAATGGGAGGAGCTGAAACCGTGGGGGGAGGTGCCGTGGGTGGTGAAATGTCCATACCTTCAGGAGTGGGTGTGAGTGTGGGGTCTGCCATATACATTGGGATGGTAGGTGGTGTGTGTGTGGAAGTGGTGAATAGATGCGAAGTGGGGTGGGGAGCTGAAAAGACAGGAAATGGTTGAGAGCCTGGTTGAAAAGCCCTAGCAAGGAGGTCATGGAGGGATTGTAGAAATGGAGAGAGAGATGTCGGGGGTTGAGGTCGTAAATTTGAGGAGGGCTGGAAGGGTTGCGTGGTAGCAGGGAAGCCCATGAATGTGGATCTAGGGTCAGGATGACCCATGGCTGAGGGCAGGGGGGATGGTTGCCCTAGGGCAGGCTCTAGGAGGGTTTCGGTGGATTGTGTAGTGATGGGGTTTGCTTCAAAGATTGGGTTATCAATGGTAGAGAATAGGGTGGCACTAGAGATGGGAGTACGGAAGATGAAGGTTGGGTCAGTGGGTTGAGTGGTCGATGTGATTTCCACTGTTTCTGTTCTAGGAGGTGATGGTGGGGGTGTTGGTGGTAGTGGTTCGGTGGACTCCTCATGGGTGACTGGGTGCCGTTGGCTAGCTGTTTGGGAGGTTGTCCTGATAGTTTCAGATGTAGTAGTTGGCTCTTCTGCAACTGTAATGGGAATCTGGATATTCTTACCTGATCGTGGTCGCGTCTGGAACCTTCGTGGGTCATATTGAACTGGAGGCCTCTGAATGGCAGTGCGCACTGCTTCTACTACCCCATATGTTTCTGACATCAATAAGAGACCTTCCCTAAACTCTGAGTCAACTCCTGCTTCTTCTAACAACTGAGTCATGAGTACTCTGCTACTCTGTTCGGTGAGTAGTTGTTGCGATCGCACTCTTTCCATAATCTGATACAGCCTTCGGAGTTCTGCTGTATAGGCTAGGGCTTCAGTGGTCTCCTCTTCATACGCTTCTTCTTCTTCTAGGTGTCCCTGTTGTTGACCTTGCTGAGCATCACTCCAATGTACATGTCGGCCGTCTGTAGACTTTCTTCTTCTTCGTGAGGATGTGCCTTGCTCCTCTGCCTCTGAATAAAATTCTACATCAGAGAATTGGGTACTTTGTAGGAATGCTTCGAAGTCTTGGGGATCCATTCCTTCAGCATCTCCAGTGGCAGCAAATTCGAATTCAGGTGGAACAGGAGGAGCCGATGGGGTAGCTTGTGTCGTAGCGTCAGATTCCGACCTGGGTATCCTGATAGTAAAGGGAGGTACAGTGGCCTCCCTTAGTGGTGATGCCTCAGGAGTAGTCAGAACTTCCCTTGTCTGGACACATGGGATCGCACCCCTCATGCGCTTGGATTGATGTGTGGACGTCTTGAGCCTTTTAAACATTTGTAATTGTGCCCAAGTTAAGGCACGTTCAATGGGGACATCGTATGCTAGGCACCGGTAAATAATGCATGTGATTGCACAGCATCCGTTCACCACTAATTTCCTAGAAGCCTGTTTGTTTGCTTCATACAACTGATCTATAATCCATACCGGTAGCTTAATGGGTAACGCACCTGCTTCCGCTAAGTAGAGAGCGAACCAGATCCTCTTGTGTGGTTGTGTGAATCGGTCTTGGCCGGGAAAGGCAAAATGTTGCATGCACATGCGGAGAGGGATGGACACATTCGGGGTGAGTGCTGCCATGTCTTTAAGCTTCAATAGTTTCCTATCCTTCATGTTAGTGGGAACAAGAGCATCCTTTTCAGAGGGTACATGCGTGCCGTGCATATTCAAAGCGTCGCTTACCAACTCCACAGTAAGTTCAAACCTCTTTAACTCGTTGTTGCCCAGCAATGAGGGAAGAACAAATGATCCGGGTTTGTCCTTTTCTTCATTAGCTTGTAATGTGGAGACCAGATAGTAACATAGGAGGAGATCGGGTTTAGGTAGTGGGGCTTCAAAGTATTCTGCTAGCCCTGCTCGTTGCCATATAGTCTGGAGATCCTCGGTGTTCTGTAAAGTCTCAAACTCCTTGGGGAAAAATTGGAATCGAACCCATGATCTGTCATATTCGCACTTAGACTCCCAGATATACTTGGCCTCTCCTAATGGACCTGGCATGCCATTGAACCAATGAGAATTGGCATGGACTCTTTCCGTGATCCCTGTAGGTGGATCCGGCACCGGGATTTGCTGAAGGTGCTGCAGCTCCACTGGTCGTTCAGTTGGTGGCACATCCACAGGTAGACTATCCACATCAATTCCTGCAGTAAGTATCCCTACTTGTGAGCCCGAACCTGTCGCTTCTGCCATTTTACTTCTTGCCTTCTGATTCTGTGAGAATATAGAATCATGTGTTAACATCGTAATGCAGAATAAATCCGTTGTTGTCCCCGTTACAACAGTAACATGAGGTAGATGGTGAGTTAGTGGTTAGTAAGTGCACGAAGACAGTGTGTGTAGTTAATGTTTGTGTATTCCTAGGAGACAAATGCCGTTAGTAAGTGGGGTGAATTTACAAATTGGGGTCGGGGGGTTTATTACAGGTCTTAAGCTGCCAAATGCAGTGGATGGGTTTTTCCTTTGGTTTCGTAGAGGCGCTAGAGAACATTATAGGTGTATCAGCTTGAACATGAGGCCTTTTAGGGACCCATTTACAAGTGATTACATGCGTGCTCTTGGTTCTTGGTGTGTTCCTGAGTGTTGAGAACGAGTGAATACGGGCTGTACGTGTAGTAGGGTTATGTTGCATAGGTTGTGGCCTTGGCGTAGCTACTTGTGCCCTCAAGCAAGCCTTAGGCACCCAAATTTGTCTTGATTGTGGGCTAGCCTTCATCGACTTTTTGGGCACCCAAATGGATTTCACTTTAGCAGAAGAACTTCTGATAGACTTCTTAGTGGCGTCACATTGTTGGTTACTAGTAAGAAGCTTTGCCCGTGTGGTTGTCGTGAGTGCAACCGGGTGTTCGCCTTTCCGCACCCACACTTGGTTTACTTTCTGGGACATTCTGCTGTGCCGGTACTTTTGATCTCGGACATAGGTAGTACTCTGCTTCTTCTGCCTTTGATCCACCTTTGGTTGCTGCCTCCTTCTGGCCTTTGGAAAAGAAGGGAGTTCCATTGCATCCCTGACTCCTTTTTCGCAAATATCATTCCTCTGCAACACATGGTTTTGAACAAGAACAGCATGGTCATCTTCATGTGTACCCCTGGAAGGACCAGGAGTCTGTGCCTTTCCTAGTTCCTTGAGTGCTCCATTGTCTAATTCTACTGTAACTCGACTATGATTGACCCAAACCTGGAGAAGTCCACTTCTTAGGTTTAAGTTAATTGCTTGGTCATAGATCCAATCTTGACCCAAGACTAGAGGTTCAGTGAGATCCTCATCTTGACACACCAGTACTTTAACTGTCATTGCCTCATCATGAATGTAGAGGGGAAGTTCCACCTCGCCCATGCAAGGGGTTTCCACGCCTCCCAATCCTATGAGATATGCTTCCACAGGATTGACAGTTAACTGTAACTCTTGACAGTAAGACACTCTAACAGCACTAGTGGCTGCACCTGAATCAATCAAGGCTCTTACGGTCCTTGCACTCTTCCCTTGTCCTATATCTAGGGTTACGAAAGGACGTCGATCAGTTATCCTATGTGAGCTGGTTCCTGCGACTTCACACATTGCCATATGATATCCTTGATCTGCATAGTCAGTTGTCCTAGGCTGCTCTCTACCTTGCCTTCGTAATTTCATCCTTCTGATGCGTTCTAAAGCTTCTGCTTGAGCTTCTTCTCTAATTCTCTTTTCTTCCTCTTTGCGTTTCTTAGCAGTGTTGAGTCGGCTCAGCATTTCCTCCGTGAGGGGTTCCTGATACAACTTGACTCTGCATCCGCTAATATAGTTAGGGAGAACATCACCCTTTAACGTGGCTAATTGTACTGCTCCACTTGTGGAGATCCTATTGATAATCATAGGTCCGTAGCCTCTCTTTTCTAGCTTCCTTGCGTGTTGTTTCAGTGTATAGACTAAGACTAGATCTCCTGCTTTCAAGCCTTTATCCTTCACATGGGCATCGAAATATGCCTTCTGTCTCTTCTTGGCTGCATATATTCCTGCCGCTGCTCTCAGTCTTGTTTCTCCTAATCGTTCAAGGTCAAAAACTCTAGAGGAGAGCTCATGACCTGTCCATTCGTGCTCTTGTGCTACTCTCAATGTAGGGATCAAGAAGTCCAAGGGTAACACAGCGTTTTGACCGAACACCATCTGAAAGGGGGTGGCTTGGAGTACCGTTTTGTAGGCAACTCGATATGCCCAAACAGCATGATGTAACTGTTTGTCCCAATCAGAGCGTTTAGTGTTCACTAATTTCGTCAGTACATTGCATAAAATCTTATTAGTGCTCTCAGCTTGTCCATTAGCTTGAGGGTGATAGGGGGCAGACTTCTTGTGCATTACCAGGAATTCTTGGAGTAGATTCTCAATCACTTCGTTCAAGAAGTGAGTGCCTCTATCACTTACTAGTTCTATAGGTAGCCCATATCTTGTGAACACATTCTCAAACAAGAATTTAGCAGTTGTCTGAGCATCGTTCTTTGTCGTAGCCTTTACCTCTACCCACTTGGTGAGATAATCTGTTGCAACAATGATGTATTCCGCATGAGAACCTTTAGCTGGGGGATTAATAGGACCTACGAAGTCTATTCCCCACTTAGAGAATGCACGTCCACCCATCATAGGTTTCAGTGGCATCTCATCTTTGCGTATAGGATACTGAGTCCTCTGACAGACATCACACCGTTTCACATAGGTATGTGCATCCATGTGAAGGATAGGCCACCAGAACCCCGCAAATAGTATTGCCTTGATCACCCGATCTGGTCCAAAGTGTCCTCCTGCTACACCTTGGTGAGCAGTTTCTAAGATCTTAAGATATTCACCTTCATGGACACATAGCCTCAGGTAACCATCTTTACCGCGCTTATATAGATTATCACCAATGAGTGAGTAATCCAGGGCTTCTTGTTCTAAACTCCTTTTCCTAGCTAGAGTCATGTCTGGAGGGAATGTGTTTGTCCTCAAGAATGATACTAGAGGTTCACTCCAATCTGGCACAATGGATACTTGATACAGAGTGGCGTGTTCCACTGGTGGTTTTGTGCAACAGATTGGGCATTCCTTGCAAATCTGTTGGACATCCGCTTCCATAGTTGGCCAATGCACTCCGAATCTCTTTAGAGTTTGTAAAGTTCGTTGCTTTGAATGGTGTTGCTCTAACGCACCTACATGTGCTAATTGCAACCATTTAGTGTACTCATCCTCTTCTACGCAACAAGCCAAGATCCCTTGATCTGTGTGCTTGTACATGCTTCCTGCCATGATGTGGTACTTTTGGGCTTTTACGACCTCTCTATTCCGTATGTTTACCACTGGATGGTTAGGCCCATATGTCAATACTGGTACCAATGGCTTAGCCCACTGCGGTACAACTTCCAAATTAAACAAGTAAGCATCAGGAAGGTCATCTGACACTCCTTGTGGGGCTTCTCCCGATGTGAGCCTAGAGAGATGATCAGTTCTCAAATGAGTCCTACCTTTCCTTACCACAACTTCAAAGTCATATTCCATGAGCAAGAGAAACCATCTGACTAATCTTCCTGTATTGCATGGCTTGTTTACAAGGTATAGCAATGCCTGATGATCAGTAAAAAATTTAAACTTATCTGCAAGCAAATAGTGTCTAAATTTCTTAACTACATATACCATGCCTAATCCTTCTCGCTCTGTAGTGGTGTAATTTCGTTCAGCCGCATTCAATTGTCTACTGGCATAGGCAATTGGAAGATCCATATTACCTTCACCAGTAGGTTGTGCAAGCACACATCCAATAGCATAATTGGATGCATCCACGTGAACATGGAATGGCTTATTCCAATCTGGTGTGGTCAAGATTGGTGCTGAACATAATCTTCGTTTAAGCTCCTGGAAGGAATTCTCACATTCATCCGTCCACTCAAAGTTAGTCAGATGTCCGTACATGGGCTTTGCAATGACAGCATACATGTGTATAAATCGTCGGTAATAACCACAATGCCCCATGAAAGCTTGTACTTCCTTGACATTCTTTGGCCTAGGTAGCTCTGCTATGGCTCTCACTTTTTCTTCGTCGATAGATATGCCATTCTTTGACACTATGTGTCCTAGAATCTTGCCTTGCCTGACCATAAAAATGCACTTTTCTGGGTTCAGGCAGACTTGATATTCTCTACATTTGTCAAAGATTTGTCTGAGTTCAGGAATATGGGTTTGTCTAATATTGGAATGAGCACAGAGATCATCAACATAGACTTCTAAACTCTTCCTTAGGAACTCCTTAAACACATGGCACATCAGCCTCTGGAAGGTGGCTGGTGCATTGGTAAGCCCAAATGGCATTACTCTAAAAGCGAAAATGCCCCACTCTGTGGCAAAGGCTGTCTTATGCTGATCCTCTGGAGCTATGGCTACTTGATTGTAACCCGAAAATCCATCAAGGAAGCTGTACACTTCCTTGCCTGCCACTCTTTCTAAGAGATGTTCTGTGATGGGAAGCGGATAATTATCTCGAATTGTGGCTGCATTAACCTTTTTCAAGTTAATGCACACACGCAGCTTGCCATTCTTCTTGGGCACCACTACTATGGGGGATACCCACTCAGTGTGCTCAATTTCATAGATAAATCCGGCTTCGACCAGTCGATCTATCTCTTCTTTGATCTTAGCAGCGTAATTATCATTATATGTATAAGGCTTCTGCTTAGAGGGTTTGGCATCTGAAGTCATGGGGATGGTGTGTGAGCAAATGTCCGGGTCAACACCTTTCAAATCCTTGTAACTCCAAGCGAATACATCTCTGTATTCTCTCAGCAAGGCAATCAATTCGTGCTCTTCTTCTTCTGTCAGGTCATGGCCTATATACGTGCATCTCTCCTCTCCTTCTTCTATGGCCACTACTATTTTCTTGGTAGTTTCTTTGTTATCATAGGCCTCTCCTGATTGTGCCTCTCGTTTGGGCATTCTAATCATGACCCTCCTGTCATCTATCTCGTACTTCTTAAAATTTTCTGGGACCTCAAACAAAGATTCTTCCTCTTCTGGTGAGGCTTCTCTCTTCTTTCGTTTCTTTCCTTCTTCCTTCGGGGTCACATGTGTTGCTAATCTTACATCATTTGTAACCTCTCCATGCCTCTGGGGTTGAAATTCTACTTCATGGAAGTATTCTTCATCTGATGCAAATGGTGGGTCCATAATGATAGACTCGAGATCGGAGTCACTTGCATCCTCAAATGCATCAGGGCTAGGTTCGCATTCTTCTAGAACTGCCTCTCCCATGATTGGCTCTATGGAGAAGACTGAAATGTCATAGCCATCCTCATCACAGTGAGGTGTCCATTGTTCTTCATTGATGGCCACATCCATTGTTGCTAAGATTTCTGCCCAACCGTGAGGTTCAAATTCTTCGTCTGGAAAAACTACAGGTGCATAGGCTGGGTCTTGGATTGATCTATGGGTTTCTTTCGCACCTACCTCTCTGGCTTTCTCTCTCTTCTCTTCTTCTACTGCTACCTTGCACATCCATAAGTGAGTGTCTTCATGCATCCATGAGGATCCAGACCCTATGGAATGCACCGATTCTGTATCATCTTTGGCTCTATGGATGGGATTCCATTGGATAGGAGGGACATCTCTATGAGAATAATCCTTGAGATTGACTTTGGTTGTAACACCTAAGTGTTGCAGGTACAAAGAATTGGTCCCCCAATCCTGCACCACTTGCAATTGTCGCATAAAGGGTCTTCCCAAAATCATCTCATAGGCATGATTTTTGCTGAAGTCACATATAGCAAAGCTATGCTCGAACTCAACACCACATGTGGTGAGAGTTATTCCTTCTAGCAATCCTAGGGGTCTCTCTATGTGACCATCGGCCATCTGCAATTTCATTCTCGTTGGCCTGAGTGCCGGCTTGCCCCAACGCTTCCATAGGGAAGTAGTGGCAATTGCAACTCCTGCACCTGAGTCCAAAATTGCCTTGGTGGTGTACTCCTGGTAGGTGATGGGAAGATAGGTGTTCCCTTCTTCACCTTCACACATATCTCCTATCTTATCCAAGGGAATTTCTGGCACTGTCCTATGGGATCCTACCTGAGAACCAGGTTTTGCTATCTCTGGTACTTGTTTGGCTACATGTTTCCATAATTCAGGTCTAACCTTGAGTAGCTCTTCTAACTTGAGGTTACACTGCACGTTAGTGTTCTTCACTACCTCTGTGTTCCTAGGTATGACTGAATCTTCGTTCCTTACCATGACTGTAGGTGCTCTCATGCATGTGGATTTTGCTTCCCATGGTCCTGTGAAGTGGGGTAACTCTTGTATGGAATTAGATTCAAAGTCCAATCTCTCGTGAGACAGAGTACTCTCATGTTCCCCGTAAATAGATGGGATGTCTTGTGGGAATTGGTCGTGTGCATCATCCACAAGTTCAAAGGGAGGGGCGACTTCACTTTCGTTATCCCATTTGTCTTCTTGAATCTCCCGTAGGAAGTCTGGTGCAAACCGATTCATAGAAGAAGAAGTGTCTGGCTCCGTAGAATTAGGCGCATAAGCAACCTGGGAAGGAGGGCTTATTCTATCGTTGGCTCTCTCTTCGTTCTCATAGATGGCTGGAGCACAAGCTTCCTGGGGAGGGTTACTTATTCTATTACTTTTCCGAACAGGCTCATACGCTTCCTGAGAAGGAATGTAGGCAACCTGTGGAGGTACGCAAGCTTTCGAGGGAGGTTCATGTGCCTTTTGGGGGGGAAGGTAAGCTTCTTGAGGAGGCACATGGGCTTCCTGAAGAGGCTTGCATATCCGTTCTCTTGCCCTTTCCTTTCTTTGAGGGGCAGGTTCCTTTTCTGATTGTGCGATTAGCCTCTCTATTCTTTCTAAGGAGGGGAAGTTGTCTGGTTTAGTGGAATTGGCCACATAAACTTCCGATGGGGGATGGTTCATGTTTTTGCTTGCTTTATCTTTCTCTTGATTTTTTTCTTCCTTGGCAGATCGTGCAATTATTCCTTCTAACTTCTCTAAGAATCCATCCAAGTGTAATTGCGTTTTGGCTGAGCCCGAGTAATTGAAAAGGCGACTGGCTTCAAACATAGTCTGAGCCAATGCGACCATTTTCGCGCACAGTTTGGTTCTTTCTATCTCTAGGTCAGCTCTAGGATAGCACTTGTCATGATCCGTGACGTTTGGCCCTTCTTGGATTCTGGCCTGATATGCTTTAAGCATCATGTCTATGTCTTCAGGAGTGGGATCAGCTAATACTGATCCTGTTTGGGGTGGTGGGTGGGTTACGTGGGGTGTCTTAGAGGGTGGAGGGATGGAGGGTGATGGGGATGGTAGCGGTGGGAATGTGTGAGAGTGCGGTTGAGATGTGATCTCTATGATTTTAGCCTTGGTTTCTCGTAGACTTTCCTCAAGTTCACTCATCTTCTTTGCCCATTGCCTTTTCATGCGTTCACGGCTATCTCTCCAAGCTCTTGTTCTCTTTTTATTTTGGCTCTCAGTATCGCTAGCGTGTGGGCTCTTTTCCTTGCCTACCCCTTGGTTTTGCTTCACTGCTTGAGCTCTCGTGACTACCTGTACGGGTGCAGTGGAAGTAACACTTCCGCTGGAATCTACCACTAACTCAATAACGTTGATCGGAGTGATTTTTGGCATATTATTAGGATTCTTAGGGCAATCTCGTAAGAGATGCTCTTTTCCACAATCTTGGCAAAAACCTTGGATCGTCACTGACTGGGGTTGTGTAGGTGGAGGCAAGGGACAATCACGAATGAGGTGATCTCCTTGGCATCTGTAGCACGGTCCTCTTGGGAATGGAGGTCTTACTTGCCTAGGTTGAGGCCTAGGGTTGGGGTTTGCATACATGACGTTCGTGCAATCTGACTCCCAACTTATTTCATTTGGCTCTTCACTATAGTAGGACTCACCATGTTCTGGGGACTGCATGTAGTACGCCTGGGGACTATCAACATGTGTAGAATCAAAGCTATGGTCACTGAGGTCGTTTTCAGAAAGCAAGGATGTTACCGGAACTAAGGCTCTATTCATGTTCTCTTCTGCAGCAGTATACTTTACCGGGATCACATTGGCTGGAGCTGGGGGTTGTTGTGCTAGCACCGGTTGAGGTCTTGGTTGGTTTTGATATTGTGGTTGATAATTTTGTGAGGTCTGCCATATGGCTGTGGAGGGTACTGGTTCTGGTATCTGCCTTGTTGGTAGGGCTGAGGGTAGGGTTGCCTAACTGCCTGCTTGTTGTATGGGCAATCTTGTGCGGTGTGATTGGTGTATCTCCGTTCTATGGTGCAATATTGGCTATTAGGATTTGCTTGGGGCTGAGCCATAATGGGGCAGACATTTGCCATGTGGTCACCACCACAGGTGTAGCACCTTTTCACAGGGGCAAACCTTGGGATTTGTTTACTAGTTACCCCTAATTTCTGAGCTACTTTCTCTGCGAGTTCCTCAATTGATGTGGATTGCGTGGAAGAGTGACTAGATGCACTATCTGAATCTTTGTAGATTTTGGAAAGCTCTAGTTCTTCCCCTAGGTTATCTTCAATGTCAATGCACATGCGTACATACTCTTCTATAGTCCTAGGGTCTTTCAGATACACATAGGATCTCAATTTCGTACTCAGCAATCCATCAAGGAATAAGGCTACTTGTTTGGCAGATGTGGGTAGCTCCGAAACAGGACATCTTTCAAGGTATTGCCTAAATCTTCTTCCTGCAAGTCTCACAGTCTCTTGAGGGGTTTGCTTGAAGCTGTGAATCAGTGAGGAGGTATTGTGTCTTATGCCACTCTTGGAGAATTCAATAATAAATGCTTCTAGGAGGTGGTCTATGCTCCTGAACTGGCGCTCATCCAATGGCTGAAACCATGTCAGTGCTGTGTTCCTAAGGGTTAGACCGAAGGCATTGTACTGCGTGAATAGATCCTCCACTTGTTCAGCTCTCAAGACTTGCTTGAACTCCGCCACATGATCATAGGGATCTCCTGTGCCATCAAAGTAATTCTTCATGGACTTAACTAACTGAGTCGGTCTCATAGTTCTTACATGCTCTCTAGGTCTCGGCAGAGGGAAACCATCCACATTTCTTTGGTTCCTGTGAGCTCTAAGCACCTCAGGTTCTACCCTATTCGTCTCCGTCCTCGTTCTTTCTCTGCCCACAGGGTTGGCAAAGCTTACTTCTGGTCTATCTCTACTTTTGTCTCTTTGCATTCCATGAGCTTGGGATGTTCCAGCCCCAGGGTGACCATAGGATACATTTGATCTTGGTTGGGGGAAAATGAATTCACCCTTCCAAGTATAAGCATGCCTATCATTTTCCGTAACCGCAAAGATCCGTTCTGAAGCGTGATCTAAGTAGGTCACTCTGTCTGGACTATCAGGATCCTTAAACTCATAGATCATGATATTTCCTATATCAATTGGCTGATTAGATTTATACCTCCAAAAGGCTTCGTCAGTTTCTCGATTGCGGAGCAACTCTATGCTCTTGTTGTCTTGGGGAACCCACTCAGGTGTGATAATCCTAGTGAGAACAGATTTGCCTCGAGGGGTTCTAGGTTCTACACCCATGTTTCCTTGTTCCAAGTCACCTAAGTCCGCTTCGGAGATTACATTCCCAAATTCATCTGTCCTATCTGGGTGACTGGTGACTACGTATATGGTTCCTTCTTTGTCCAGGTATGCACCGTTTTCAAACTTGACAGCTGGGTGCTCTAGTCCTATGGATTGGTCAGGGTTTTTAATCTGGACCACGGATCTTCCTAGGCCGTCCTCATAGATGCTAACACTTAATCGGTTGGTCCTAAGGTATCCCAACTGTGTTTTGTAAGGGCCTTCTACCCTGTACAAGTAAGGTACTCCTGAACTTCCCGTAGGTCTGTCCATGCCTTGAGACATCTCTGACTCACTGGTCTCAGAGCTAGGGTAGTACGAGTGGTGGCTCAACTGCTGGGCCCAGGACCTAGCAGTGTGGTTAACACTAGCCTCTGAAGATCTAAGGCTCTGTCTCTCCCTTACTAGATGTCGTCCTGATCTAAGGTTCATATGCCTATCTAAGTAGCCCAGTTCTTTGCCCAGAGTACAACCTCGTTGTTGGTTTCTTTATATCAGTTGCTTGGTTCTTTTTATGTTGATTATCGTGTTTAAGGTCTTGTCTGAAATCACGTCGTCAGGAATATTTGAATGTTGTTTCGCACTTACAGTTGATCGTTCCCCGTTAAGTTCTTTCCTTTTAAAATTCTCGACAGTACAAGGATTATGCCCTTAGCTTGAGCTTGAAAGTTTAGGTATGCTTCAACTTGATAGTGGCCTATCGTCGCCCTGACTTACTCCTACTTCTAATCGTTCTTAGCCTAAGCTAGGAATTGACGAAGAGGAGTTGAGAGTATTCCGACCTTTCTTGCCGAACCTTGCTCTTTAGTGCTCGAGAAATTGATTCTCAAGCTTGCGCAAAACCCTTGCTTGGACGCTCTCAATTGCTTCTCAATAGACCTGCATAAGTCCCAAGATTAGCTCCAAGTAGACCTTTCAATTGACAGACAATTTATTTCAGACACTTTTTTAATGACCCTTGTTCCCCCTTTTGTATTGCTAGAAATTTCCTCTAGAGCTCCCTTGGTGTTTCTACCCCTCTGTGTGTCAACTTCCAAATATCCTATCTGAAAATCAACGCGTTATTCTTATGAAAAACAGTTGATGGCGTGTAATATATGCCACGAGATTTCCGACAAGCCCTAGAGCTCAGAAAATGGATTTCGTATGAAAAAGTTATGACCGTTCAGGGTTTAGGGGTTAACTTAGACAAACAGAACCTTTCAGGGTTTTAATGCATTTTTCTAAGGCCTTTGCAAGTGTATGAGTATTTGAGAGTGCAACTAAGCCCAAAGTTTAGCCTAAATTTCCAAAAAATTTACCCCCTTAATTTTTGCCGAAAATGTCTGTCTGTCGCGATAGACGGTGTCTGTCGCGATAGACACAAACTATCGTGGGGGCTGTCTGTCGCGATAGACAGTGTCTGTCGCGATAGACGCTGTCTGTCGCGGATTTCTGTCTGTCGTGATAGACGGTGTCTGTCGCGATAGACGGTGTCTGTCGCGATTGACGGTGTCTGTCGCGGAATTTCGGTCTGTCGCGATAGACGGTGTCTGTCGCGGAATTTTGGTCTGTCGCGATAGACGGTGTCTGTCGCGATAGACGGTGTCTGTCGCGGAATTTTGGTCTGTCGCGATAGACGGTGTCTGTCGCGATAGACGGGGTCTATCGTGGATTTCTGTCTGTCGCGATAGACGCTGTCTGTCGTGGAATTTCGGTCTGTCGCGATAGACGGTGTCTGTCGTGGGTCTCTGTCTGTCGCGATAGACGGTGTCTGTCGCGATAGACAGTGTCTGTCGCGATAGACGGTGTCTGTCGCGATAGACTGAAAAAACGCAAATTTTTGAGAAACTTCTAGTGATTTAGAGTGCCCTAATGGTGTAGGTTACCGTGCTAAGCATGCATTCACAAAATTTTAAGTTTTTCGACAGATAGAGATCGTCGTCCCGGGACCTGTGCAGAGCCTATCGTACCTGCGCACACTGCTGGAGGAGGTGGTACAGCAAGTTCCTGCAACAAAAGCTCAAAAACACACCAAAAACAAATAGCATGCAAGCTCTCTCTTGCTCTCTCTCACAATGAAATGAGGGAAATGAGGTGGGGGGTGTAATATGACCAAAAAACTGAAATTTTTTGTGGAGATGGAGATGGAGGTGGGAGATGGTGGAGATGATGATGGTGATGATGGTGATGCGAAAGTAAGGAAAAAATGAAGAAAAATTAAGAGAAGGAAGGATGTTACCTATAACTCCAATGTCTCAACTCGACGTCTTACCATCACACGCTCGTCCTCGAAGCTCTCTCCCCGGCAACGGCGCCAAATTTGGTGTCACTCTAGCACAATGGTGAGTACCAACGTGAGGAGATACACCTCATAAATGTCAATCCGTGGAGACGTGAGGACTAGTATGAAGACTATGAGCAAGTGAAGGCACAAGTGAGTGAGTGAGAAGCACACAAGCATGCACACACATACACACACGCGCACACAAGCAAGAACAAGGAGAGGAACAATGGAGTTCTTTGCATTAATCAAAAGGTCTCTTACATAAGCTCAATTCACAAACAATCTAACCCCAAAAATGAGCTCTCTAGCTCTTTTTATAGTTTTTTGACTAGTTTTGGCCCTGTCCAGACTTAGTGTCCGGCCTAGTTAAAAATTAGGTTCCAGGGCTTATTTGAGGGCTCAAACGAAGTCTAAAAATTATGAAAATTGGTACGATGGTACTTCTAATACTCCTCAAGCTCGAGGACTCCTCGGCTTGCACAAAATGGAGTCTATTCTACCAAAAACGGGATTTACAATGTTTGTGTAGTGATTAAAATCACTTGAGTTGTACATAATCCATGGGGAAAAATGATTTGGCCTTGTTGCCGTATTGTGCATGACTCCTCTGTTGCTTTGTATGCCAACAACATGGGTTGCATGGCCACCAAATTGGCAGCAAAATGGATAATTAAGGCATCATCAAATTAATCCACAAAAAGGGGAGAAGAAGACAATTGAGAACTGGCGTCCGATTATGATGCTTCAAATGGGATATAAGATCATTGCTAAAGTCATAGCCAAAAGAATTTCCAGCCATCTGAGAGCTTGCTTAAGTGAGGACCAAAAGGGTTTCATCAAAGGCACGTCTATTTTGAAAGCCATAATTGATATTTAGGAAATTCGACTTTGCGGATGAGTCAAGACAAGATGTGGTTTTCCTCAAGATTGACTTTGACAAAGCTTACGACACACGGGAATGGGACTATATTTTGCAATCACTTAAAGATCTCGGGTAGCCAAAAATTCACCAAGATGATCTTGACACTATTGGGAATACATCGACTCAAATTAATGTCAACGACGTCAATCTGGCGGGTCGCGCAATGGTTATTACCACATTCCTCATTTCGTCGACCATTTACATCCTCCCTTGCAGGAGACCAAAAGAGCAAGAGTTGTCCAAAGTGGAAATTATATGCAAAAACTTCATTTGGATGGGAGAGCACATAAGAATTAGTAAAGATTGAAAGTGGGTGGTCGATATCAGACAGAATGACTCTATTTGGTTTTTGATCCATGGCATCAGGAATGTGGAATCTTGGAACATTCAAAGTGGCAAGAGGCTCTCGAACAAAGGCTTCAGAGAATGGAAACATCTCTGGAATCAAGACACCAACCAATGGGTCAACTTCGAGGATATCGACCCTAGCGTCAGCATTACCTATGAAGAATGGAATATTTTACAAAGCAGACGTCTTACTTGGGACCGTTCTAAAGTCCATCTTCTCATGGGACAGGACTCGCCGTGTTGGTTGCGTCTCAGATGGCATAATGGTAATTGACTAACTGATATCCCGAATATCAAAGGAAACATTGATTATTAGGAAAACCTCAACAAGAAGTGGTGCCTCTCATGGACGCGGCTACAGTGGGAAATGAAGTTCATGGCTATTTGGCACCCTCTCATAGAAAACAGAAAGTTTGTCCTCTTATGGCAAATTCTTCATTGGGGAATCTAGACCAACATAAAGGCTAGCGAAATTTGTGGCGTGTCTCCCTGGTGCAAGCGTTGTTACCCATCCATTGAAGATGTTGGTCACATCTTCTTTATTTGTCCAAACTCCAACAGGCTCTAGCAGATTGGCGGAAAGAAAATTAGACTTCAGAAGAATATGAGCTCGAAACAAGCTTTGCTGGGAGAAGCGATTGTCTGCTCGACGACCCTCTGGAATGCCATTAGAGGGGAGGTCCTCTCAAAGATATGGTAGGAAAGATGTGGTTATAACTTTGGCGCCTCCCCCAAAGAGTAGTCGATTGAGAAATCGATGTTCCTCCTGGGTAAAAAGATCACCAACTGTAAGAAGTCCCCCCCTTTCAGGCTTCATAAAGTGCTTGTTCTAATCAACAACAAGCTTAAACCCAGGTGGGACCCACACGACGGTGATGAGAGGGTGATTAACCTTCTTTATAATGCCATCTAAACTTTGTAAGATCTACCCCGGCTCTATGGGACTTGGGTGGTCCCGTGGGCACTAGTCCCCTTCACTTGTACTTTTTTTTCCTTTATTCAATACAAGTCTCGGAGAGTAGGCTAAAGCTGAACTTCCTTTTATTTAAAAAAACAAAAAGAAGTTTGCGTGCTTGGGTAGGCTCTTGTAAGCCACCCAACGGTGTCTCCATGGTGCAAAGGGGCTACTCTAAGCCTAGCCAAGATTCTCTTGGCTCTCGTCTCGACTCCAACTTAATTGTGCTGCAAGTTTGGCATGAGTGTTGTTTATTGACGGTCGTATTGCCTGTTTTGGCCATGTTTTAACTGAAAATAAGGTCAAAAACTTCATTAGGCCTTGAAAAAACACACTAAAAACATCAAATACAGGTACGATGTGAAGATAGCCTTCAAAATTGAAGGGCATGGTGAGATGTGTGGAACGTTTGGAAGGATATCACCAAGACTTACTTGTAGAGAGATGTATTCTATGAAGAAGGAATTGGCCGTGGAAAGTTAGCGAGATGTGTGGCACGTTTGGAATAAGAGAGCTTGAAGGCGAGTATACTTCTAGCTTGTGATGAAATGAGTGAGGGACACATGAAACATTGCAAGTAAGTACTTGAAGATCTCTATGAAGGTAAAAGGGAAACATGAAACATTGCAAGTAAGTACTTGAAGATCTCTATGAAGGTAAAAGGGACACATGAAACATTGCAAGTAAGTACTTGAAGATCTCTATGAAGGTAAAAGGGACACATGAAACATTGCAAGTAAGTACTTGAAGATCTCTATGAAGGTAAAAGGGACACATGAAACATTGCAAGTAAGTACTTGAAGATCTCTATGAAGGTAAAAGGGACACATGAAACATTGCAAGTAAGTACTTGAAGATCTCTATAAAGGTAAAAGGGACACATGAAACATTGCAAGTAAGTACTTGAAGATCTCTATGAAGGTAAAAGGGACACATGAAACATTGCAAGTAAGTACTTGAAGATCTCTATGAAGGTAAAAGGGACACATGAAACATTGCAAGTAAGTACTTGAAGATCTCTATGAAGGTAAAAGGGACACATCACATCAAGCATTGCAAGTAGTTGAAGATCTTTATGAAGGTAAAACCCCCTCGAAGGCTTACGCATTAGAAGTAGAGGTTCCAAGTTCTCTCTTCGCACACGATACCCAATCACGAAGGTCATTGCCACATTCGAAGATGATCAACGCAAGCTTGCCTTCTGTGGCTACTACCAAATCTTCAGTGAGGACATGACCATTATAGTACCTAACGATCTCTCCGGATGGCTTACATAACATTTGTCACTAGCCTCTATAATTGAGATGAAGCCCTTCAACAAGTGAAAACATCGTCACAATCAGTACTGTAGCCATAGCAACAGGCAAGCTTCAATAGATACTTCCAACAAGAGTTTCACATGGTTATTACTATGGCAAACAAGGTCACGTGGAGAGAAATTTGGGTAGATGATGTCAAGTGTGATGAAACACATAAGCTTCCCCATATGTGTTTTGCTAATGCGATGCACTCTCCTATTAGTATTATTATTTTCATTTCAAAGATTCATAGGAAATTGCTTGTGAAAGTTTAGAGAGGGGTGAGGAGCATTGGCGGATAGTGTATAACGCTCCATAATTGAGTGTTTTACTAGTAGACGAGAGAAAGGGTCCCCCCTACAGAAAAAGAAAATGGACCATGAAACGAGAGGGCAAAGAGCGTGGCTTGGGGTTTTGAGAGAATCCCACATAGAAGATATGAAGGGCTTGGGCACATAAGGTGCGTTAGGCAGCGCAGTGGGAGTCCACGGGAGGTGCGGGTTGAGCACAGAGCGAACTATTCTTTCGCCTTTTACTAAAGAATACCGTGTGCTCGGCCCACTGAAGCACCATAGACTTAATTTTTGGCAGGGGGTTTCCTCCGGAATCCCCCCTCTCACAATATGGCGGAAAGAAAGACGTTAGCGGAAAGAGGGCGCAGGCGGAAACGCGGTGTGTGTGGGAGCTCTGGCGGCATCGCTTCGCTCCGCCAAAATCGTTTCAGCTTGTAGGAATGAGATCAGAGAGCGATGATTAGGAAGGAGCCGTCTTCTGTCATCAAGTAGAAGCAGGAACTTCCCTTTTCAATGAATCGGCCATCAAACACACCATATCGTCATTATGCATGAAACCAATGCCATTCTCATAAGAGATGATGATGAAACGGCCATCAGACACCATATCGTCATTATGCATGAAACCAATGCCATTCTCATAAGAGATGATGGAATGGAAGTTCCAATGAAAACGGTGTCACCAAATCAATACCCACTCTCATTGTATACGAAACCAATGCCACTCCCATTTCTGCCTTTCAAGGAGAAAACTTAACTCAAACTAAGATTCGGAGGAAAACTTAACTCAAACTAAGATTTGGATGTGCTGACGACTCAGAAAACTTAACTCAAACTAAGATTCGGAGGAACGAGGAGGAGGCCAACACATACACAAAACTCAACTCAAACTAAGATTCGGAAGAGCTATAGGAGGCGGCCAGTACATACATAGCAGTAGATTGTGTGAGAGTACGAGACTTCCCTCCTATTCCTACTCAACACAGATATAGGAAGAAATAGGAGGCCAATACATACATAGCAGTGGATTGTGTGAGAGTGCCCCCTCCTCGCACCTTCAGCACCTGAGAGAGAGAGAGGGACAAGGGAGGGAGAAAGCCATGGAGGCTCCCAACCCGGCACATCTTCATCCTCAGCCTCGCACCTTTTGCACCTGAGAGAGAGAGAGGGACAAGGGAGGGAGAAAGCCATGGAGGCTCCCACCCCATCACATCTTCCTCCTCAGCACACAGGGAGCTGAGCTTTCGGGCTTAGGTTAGGCCCATCCTTGAAAATAAGGACCTTGCAATTCCTTGCAATTTGACGGCAAGGGCACTCACATACCTACTCTCGCAAATGTCGATGTAGCCAGAGGAACGAAAAGAAAAAAAGTTGATTGCAAGGGAAGGAAAAGTACACAACCGAGCTAGGGGCGGCGCAAGTTGAGAGACCTATCATCCTCTTCATCGGGACCCGCCCCTTTTCCATCTCGTTTCCCCCGGTTACAAACATCGTCGGGTGCCCAGAGGGACCGACACTCTTCATTCTCTCAACGAACCTTCCAAGCAAGGGTGAACTACCAAAGCTGCACGCTCCTTCCACCTTCTCCAAATAACCCTACTTCTCATCGCATTCCAAAGGGCCGTCGAGCAGCCTAGCACCTCACCCACGATCACTTGGAGCCACGGGACGGGGTCTTTGGGCCCAACTTGAGAGATCTTAGTAGGGAGCAACGAATCACTCCAAATCACAAGGCGACCCAAGTCTCCCGCTTTTCACCACCATCTTTTGCACCAAGAGCGAAAGCCAAGCCCTTTGTGCAGAATTACACAGAGAAGCATCCCCTTCTTCTTTTGATTGAAGGGCGCCATAGTGCAACAAATTTGAGTTCTCATCTAGCCCAAGTCCAATTCAAACCCCAACCATCATCCGGGATGAGGGAAGAGATTGCAGCTTCTCTACATCCTTGGGGTGCCTTCCAGCTTCTCGCCACTATCCCACAAAAGGCCTTTCATATGGGGATCACATCTACATTGAAGAAGACGCAGGTCCTCACTTCCTCGTCTTGAGTTCCCCTTTTGGTATCACACCAATCTCTATAATCGAGCCTTGAGTTGCCCTCCGAACCGTCAGATCTCATCCATTGGTTACTCTTTCAAAGCGCCGCAGCTCTTTCCGGTAACAGATGCCTTTTTCTAATTACTTGTTTACCTCTAGGGACGTCTTCTTTCTTGCTCGGAAGAATCCCCTTGATGGGAACCAAACAGAGTCATTTTGTCTGATACCTACATCCCATTTCCACGCTAAGCAGAGATGGCAATGCCCATTAAGATTGTTCCATCATTTCCAATAGGAAGAAACCATATCTAAAACCTTGGGGATGACATCGGAACTCGAATGAAGCATGACTGCCAACATCATGGTTATTCCTTTGAGGGGAGCCTCCAAGAGAGAGAACCTTCACATTGCTCGAAAGCAATTGGGCCCAAGACTCATGCTAGTTCTTCCAAGCCTTAACCAACCACTTACTTACCATTTTCTCAGCCATTGCAAACACATCAATGATCCCCTCAATCTCCCTTATCCTAAGAAAGGCAACAAAGGTGCCATTTTACCTAGGGAATACCTTAAGATTGCCCCCTCATTTCCAATAGCAAGAAACCATATCTAAAAGCTTGGGGATGACACCGGAACTCAAGAAGAGGATGGCTCTCACATCCTGGTTCTTCCTTTGAGGGGAGCTTGCAAGAGAGAGAACCTTCACATTGTTGGAAAGCAATTGCGCCCAAGACTCATGCTGGTTCTTCCAGGCCTTCACCAACCATGTGGTAAGCATTTTACCAAAACCCACGTCTTTCATGGATTGACCCCATTCCACTCTGTCGTAGGCTTTATCCTAGTCTATCTTTAAGAAAAGGAAGTCTTGGTTTGACTGTATCAAATGCACCAAACCCCCCCAAATCTCAAAGAATGCCTCCGTTAGAGATCTCCCCTATAAATCCTTTTTGTTCTCTCTTAATCCAAGGTTTCAAATGTGTAATTCTCCTACTAAGCAATGCTTTAGCTTTGATCTTCTAGGTTGTCTCGAGCATAGTGATAGGCCTCTAGTTCTCCATCTTGTTCTTACTATCTTTCTTTTGGATAGGCCCCATGATCGGAAAATCTAGGCGATGATTAGAAATAAGCCATGCACCAACATGGCTAAATCTCCTCAAGACTATAACTTTAGAAAACATAGTAACCTTCACCCTTGGAATAAAGTTTTTCTTATGTTACATCTATTCAATAAAGGCTTGATTACATTAGTTGTCTTTTTTACCTTCATACAACCAGGGACTCGAGGGTAAGAACAACTTATTTATAAAGCCATATACGGCTTTTTACTACTCCAAGATAGAAGCCCTCAACGGTTTCCTAGCTTATTTCAAGGTTCCCCTCAATCCCACTTGACAAAGGTTTCAAAACGTAGTTAACAAAATGTAATAGCCATGAAGTTGTTACTTTAGTATGGAGTTTAAGGATAAGTCCATGCTTCAACTTCACGAATTGGTGCAGAAGGATAAGTTGTTGTAGACTTTAGAGGGTAGTAGGATCCTACGTAATGGAGAAACATAATAAGGTTCATCCCTAAATATGCACACTCATGACATGTCCTAGATTTGGTGGGCAAGAACATGTACAACATCAAAATTGTGTTATGAGTTCAAAGAAACTATTAATGAAGTAGAGAGAGAGCAATAGAGAGAAAGAGAGATAGGAATAGAGAGAGAGAGAGAGGGAAAGGAGTCTTTTAGAGAGAGAGAGAGGGGGAAGAAGAAGAGAGGGAAAAGAGTCGTTTAGAGAGAGAGAGAGAGGGAAGAAGAAGAGAACAAGGAGGAGAGGTAGAGGGACACACACACAAACAAATAGAGAGAGAGAGAGGGAGATAGTTAACAACAAATCGATTTTTTTTTTACATTATGAGATGCTATGTAATGTTAAATGTCTTTGAATGCAAAGGTTGGGATGGAGAAATATAATAAGGTTCATCTCTAAAGAAATTATAGGAGGTGAATGGATAGATCCAGGAAATGAAGTAATATTAAATTCCTCTATGATTAATTGCAGCATTATTATGAGATGACAATATTCTACCTCATACATTGAGGGAATTGAAGGATAATCGGGGAGACAAGGATCGATAATAAAGCATTTGTGAAGGAGGTTTAAAGAAGAGAATTGTGGAAGATCTTATTTGATCATAAGATGAAATTATAGTCTCTAGCTGGGGAGCTTGCTCACTAACAATGGAGTTTCATCCAAGAAGAAGTTGATGCCAAGCATTAACTTCTTGTTGTAAAGACAGGTTAGGCAACCTATGTATTCCTGGTTTTAAGGAGCTAAATATAAGCATGTTACAACTTGCTATTTATAAGTTTTTCAAAACAAGTCATGAATGCATATGGCTAAAGCTTCTCTAGATTATAAATTGAGAAAAGTTTCTCTTTTCTTCTGCGTGCACCAAGGTATTGACTGCTATAACTCCTTATCGATAATGCCCTCTAGCACCAAGGTATTGACTGCTATAACTCCTTATCGATAATGCCCTCTAGCACCAAGGTATTGACTGCTATAACTCCTTATCGATAATGCCCTCTAGTGCTTTTCATTACTCCAAGATGAAGGCCCTCAAGGGGTTCCTAGGTTATTCCAAGCTTTTTTTCAAGCCCATGACACAAAGCTTTCAAACGATAAGGAAATGCAAAGGTATGAAATTGGAAATTATCTAAGGAGAGAGAGAGAGAGAGAGGCCAAGAGGCGATAGATCATGATTAGAGCGAGGAAGATGCTCTAGAATGTTCGGCGTGGGCGCAGAGAAGTGCTATATCATAGATTCTGCAGACTTGAAGAGGAAGCGAACAAAGGAAAAGCTCAATCCCAAAGGGTCTACAAAGAATCAAAGCGCTACTAAGATACGAGGAAGAAATACAAAGGAAAAATTTGCAAATATTCTTTAAGGAGTGGTTGCCTGGCAAAGCCGACAAGCCCACCAAAGAGATGTGCAAAAAGGAAACAAAACAGGGAGTCGATCCCCCTATTGCTAGACTCAAATGGCAATGCTTGCAATATGAAAGAAGAAAAATATTAGAATAATTGAAGAGCATTTTATGAGACTCTTGGGGATCTCGACTCGCCTCTCCCCTCGTAGACGTGACCGCATGGTGGCCATCTCTAGGGTATCCTCCCATAGGATCCCTCACAACCTTGGAACCCTGCTTGATGCCCCTATCTTGGAAGAAGAAATAATTGAATTCATTGATGCCCTTACTAGTGGGAAAAGCCTGGGGCCGGATGGCTCACTAATTTCTTTAAGTCCTTCAAGTTGGTTTTGACCACCCCTCTTCTCTTGGTCTGGCAAGAGGCACTCGAGTTCGACGCACTTCCGACATGTCTTAACAACGGCATCATCAAATTAATCCACAAAAAGGGGAGAAGAAGAGAATTGAGAACTGGCGTCTGATTATGATGCTTCAAATGGGATATAAGATCATTGCTAAAGTCATAGCCAAAAGAATTTCCAGCCATCTGAGAGCTTGCTTAAGTGAGGACCAAAAGGGTTTCATCAAAGGCACGTCTATTTTGAAAGCCATAATTGATAGTTAGGAAATTCGACTTTGCGGATGAGTCAAGACAAGATGTGGTTTTCCTCAAGATTGACTTTGACAAAGCTTACGACACACGGGAATGGGACTATATTTTGCAATCACTTAAAGATCTCGGGTAGCCAAAAATTCACCAAGATGATCTTGACACTATTGGGAATACATCGACTCAAATTAATGTCAACGACGTCAATCTGGCGGGTCGCGCAATGGTTATTACCACATTCCTCATTTCGTCGACCATTTACTTCCTCTCTTGCGGGACACCAAAAGAGCAAGAGTTGTCCAAAGTGGAAACTATTTGCAAAAACTTCGTTTGGATGGGAGAGCACATAAGAATTAGTAAAGATTGAAAGTGGGTGGTCGATATCAGACAGAATGACTCTATTTGGTTTTTGATCCATGGCATCAGGAATGTGGAATCTTGGAACATTCAAAGTGGCAAGAGGCTCTCGAACAAAGGCTTCAGAGAATGGAAACATCTCTGGAATCAAGACACCAACCAATGGGTCAACTTCGAGGATATCGACCCTAGCGTCAGCATTACCTATGAAGAATGGAATATTTTACAAAGCAGACGTCTTACTTGGGACCGTTCTAAAGTCCATCTTCTCATGGGACAGGACTCGCCGTGTTGGCTGCGTCTCAGATGGCATAATGGTAATTGACTAACTGATATCCCGAATATCAAAGGAAACATTGATTATTAGGAAAACCTCAACAAGAAGTGGTGCCTCTCATGGACGCGGCTACAGTGGGAAATGAAGTTCATGGCTATTTGGCACCCTCTCATAGAAAACAGAAAGTTTGTCCTCTTATGGCAAATTCTTCATTGGGGAATCTGGACCAACATAAAGGCTAGCGAAATTTGTGGCGTGTCTCCCTGGTGCAAGCGTTGTTACCCATCCATTGAAGATGTTGGTCACATCTTCTTTACTTGTCCAAACTCCAACAGGCTCTAGCAGATTGGCGGAAAGAAAATTAGACTTCAGAAGAATATGAGCTCGAAACAAGCTTTGCTAGGAGAAGCGATTGTCTGCTCGACGACCCTCTGGAATGCCATTAGAGGGGAGGTCCTCTCAAAGATATGGTAGGAAAGATGTGGTTATAACTTTGGCGCCTCCCCCAAAGAGTAGTCGATTGAGAAATCGATGTTCCTCCTGGGTAAAAAGATCACCAACTGTAAGAAGTCCCCCCCTTTCAGGCTTCATAAAGTGCTTGTTCTAATCATCAAGAAGCTTAAACCCAGGTGGGACCCACACGACGGTGATGAGAGGGTGATTAACCTTCTTTATAATGCCATCTAAACTTTGTAAGATCTACCCCGGCTCTATGGGACTTGGGTGGTCCCGTGGGCACTAGTCCCCTTCACTTGTACTTTTTTTTTCCTTTATTCAATACAAGTCTCGGAGAGTAGGCTAAAGCTGAACTTCCTTTTATTTAAAAAAACAAAAAGAAGTTTGCGTGCTTGGGTAGGCTCTTGTAAGCCACCCAACGGTGTCTCCATGGTGCAAAGGGGCTACTCTAAGCCTAGCCAAGATTCTCTTGGCTCTCGTCTCGACTCCAAGTTAATTGTGTTGCAAGTTTGGCATGAGTGTTGTTTATTGACGGCCGTATTGCTTGTTTTGGCCATGTTTTAACTGAAAATAAGGTCAAAAACTTCATTAGACCTTGAAAAAACACACTAAAAACATCAAATACAGGTACGATGTGAAGATAGCCTTCAAAATTGAAGGGCATGGTAGACCGTCAAAATACAACACTGTTTGGCATTTACTTTCTCGCGTGGGCTATACGATGTCTACTATCTCAAAATGCCTTGTTGTGTCCCCCTTCCGTCACCCCTGTGTGTCTATGGCAAAAGATGAAAGATTGCACGGAAAAATTTAGAAACTTGGGAAGGATATCAACAAGACTTACTTGTACACAAATATATTCGATGAAGAAGGAATTGGCCGTGGAAAGTGAGCGAGATGTGTGGCACGTTTGGAAGGATATCACCAAGACTTACTTGTAGAGAGATGTATTCTATGAAGAAGGAATTGGCCGTGGAAAGTGAGCGAGATGTGTGGCACGTTTGGAATAAGAGAGCTTGAAGGCGAGTATACTTCTAGCTTGTGATGAAATGAGTGAGGGACACATGAAACATTGCAAGTAAGTACTTGAAGATCTCTATGAAGGTAAAAGGGACACATGAAACATTGCAAGTAAGTACTTGAAGATCTCTATGAAGGTAAAAGGGACACATGAAACATTGCAAGTAAGTACTTGAAGATCTCTATGAAGGTAAAAGGGACACATCACATCAAGCATTGCAAGTAGTTGAAGATCTTTATGAAGGTAAAACCCCCTCGAAGGCTTACGCATTAGAAGTAGAGGTTCCAAGTTCTCTCTTCGCACACGATACCCAATCACGAAGGTCATTGCCACATTCGAAGATGATCAACGCAAGCTTGCCTTCTGTGGCTACTACCAAATCTTCAGTGAGGACATGACCATTATAGTACCTAACGATCTCTCCGGATGGCTTACATAACATTTGTCACTAGCCTCTATAATTGAGATGAAGCCCTTCAACAAGTGAAAACATCGTCACAATCAGTACTGTAGCCATAGCAACAGGCAAGCTTCAATAGATACTTCCAACAAGAGTTTCACATGGTTATTACTATGGCAAACAAGGTCACGTGGAGAGAAATTTGGGTAGATGATGTCAAGTGTGATGAAACACATAAGCTTCCCCATATGTGTTTTGCTAATGCGATGCACTCTCCTATTAGTATTATTATTTTCATTTCAAAGATTCATAGGAAATTGCTTGTGAAAGTTTAGAGAGGGGTGAGGAGCATTGGCGGATAGTGTATAACGCTCCATAATTGAGTGTTTTACTAGTAGACGAGAGAAAGGGTCCCCCCTACAGAAAAAGAAAATGGACCATGAAACGAGAGGGCAAAGAGCGTGGCTTGGGGTTTTGAGAGAATCCCACATAGAAGATATGAAGGGCTTGGGCACATAAGGTGCGTTAGGCAGCGCAGTGGGAGTCCACGGGAGGTGCGGGTTGAGCACAGAGCGAACTATTCTTTCGCCTTTTACTAAAGAATACCGTGTGCTCGGCCCACTGAAGCACCATAGACTTAATTTTTGGCAGGGGGTTTCCTCCGGAATCCCCCCTCTCACAATATGGCGGAAAGAAAGACGTTAGCGGAAAGAGGGCGCAGGCGGAAACGCGGTGTGTGTGGGAGCTCTGGCGGCATCGCTTCGCTCCGCCAAAATCGTTTCAGCTTGTAGGAATGAGATCAGAGAGCGATGATTAGGAAGGAGCCGTCTTCTGTCATCAAGTAGAAGCAGGAACTTCCCTTTTCAATGAATCGGCCATCAAACACACCATATCGTCATTATGCATGAAACCAATGCCATTCTCATAAGAGATGATGATGAAACGGCCATCAGACACCATATCGTCATTATGCATGAAACCAATGCCATTCTCATAAGAGATGATGGAATGGAAGTTCCAATGAAAACGGTGTCACCAAATCAATACCCACTCTCATTGTATACGAAACCAATGCCACTCCCATTTCTGCCTTTCAAGGAGAAAACTTAACTCAAACTAAGATTCGGAGGAAAACTTAACTCAAACTAAGATTTGGATGTGCTGACGACTCAGAAAACTTAACTCAAACTAAGATTCGGAGGAACGAGGAGGAGGCCAACACATACACAAAACTCAACTCAAACTAAGATTCGGAAGAGCTATAGGAGGCGGCCAGTACATACATAGCAGTAGATTGTGTGAGAGTACGAGACTTCCCTCCTATTCCTACTCAACACAGATATAGGAAGAAATAGGAGGCCAATACATACATAGCAGTGGATTGTGTGAGAGTGCCCCCTCCTCGCACCTTCAGCACCTGAGAGAGAGAGAGGGACAAGGGAGGGAGAAAGCCATGGAGGCTCCCAACCCGGCACATCTTCATCCTCAGCCTCGCACCTTTTGCACCTGAGAGAGAGAGAGGGACAAGGGAGGGAGAAAGCCATGGAGGCTCCCACCCCATCACATCTTCCTCCTCAGCACACAGGGAGCTGAGCTTTCGGGCTTAGGTTAGGCCCATCCTTGAAAATAAGGACCTTGCAATTCCTTGCAATTTGACGGCAAGGGCACTCACATACCTACTCTCGCAAATGTCGATGTAGCCAGAGGAACGAAAAGAAAAAAAGTTGATTGCAAGGGAAGGAAAAGTACACAACCGAGCTAGGGGCGGCGCAAGTTGAGAGACCTATCATCCTCTTCATCGGGACCCGCCCCTTTTCCATCTCGTTTCCCCCGGTTACAAACATCGTCGGGTGCCCAGAGGGACCGACACTCTTCATTCTCTCAACGAACCTTCCAAGCAAGGGTGAACTACCAAAGCTGCACGCTCCTTCCACCTTCTCCAAATAACCCTACTTCTCATCGCATTCCAAAGGGCCGTCGAGCAGCCTAGCACCTCACCCACGATCACTTGGAGCCACGGGACGGGGTCTTTGGGCCCAACTTGAGAGATCTTAGTAGGGAGCAACGAATCACTCCAAATCACAAGGCGACCCAAGTCTCCCGCTTTTCACCACCATCTTTTGCACCAAGAGCGAAAGCCAAGCCCTTTGTGCAGAATTACACAGAGAAGCATCCCCTTCTTCTTTTGATTGAAGGGCGCCATAGTGCAACAAATTTGAGTTCTCATCTAGCCCAAGTCCAATTCAAACCCCAACCATCATCCGGGATGAGGGAAGAGATTGCAGCTTCTCTACATCCTTGGGGTGCCTTCCAGCTTCTCGCCACTATCCCACAAAAGGCCTTTCATATGGGGATCACATCTACATTGAAGAAGACGCAGGTCCTCACTTCCTCGTCTTGAGTTCCCCTTTTGATATCACACCAATCTCTGTAATCGAGCCTTGAGTTGCCCTCCGAACCGTCAGATCTCATCCATTGGTTACTCTTTCAAAGCGCCGCAGCTCTTTCCGGTAACAGATGCCTTTTTCTAATTACTTGTTTACCTCTAGGGACGTCTTCTTTCTTGCTCGGAAGAATCCCCTTGATGGGAACCAAACAGAGTCATTTTGTCTGATACCTACATCCCATTTCCACGCTAAGCAGAGATGGCAATGCCCATTAAGATTGTTCCATCATTTCCAATAGGAAGAAACCATATCTAAAACCTTGGGGATGACATCGGAACTCGAATGAAGCATGACTGCCAACATCATGGTTATTCCTTTGAGGGGAGCCTCCAAGAGAGAGAACCTTCACATTGCTCGAAAGCAATTGGGCCCAAGACTCATGCTAGTTCTTCCAAGCCTTAACCAACCACTTACTTACCATTTTCTCAGCCATTGCAAACACATCAATGATCCCCTCAATCTCCCTTATCCTAAGAAAGGCAACAAAGGTGCCATTTTACCTAGGGAATACCTTAAGATTGCCCCCTCATTTCCAATAGCAAGAAACCATATCTAAAAGCTTGGGGATGACACCGGAACTCAAGAAGAGGATGGCTCTCACATCCTGGTTCTTCCTTTGAGGGGAGCTTGCAAGAGAGAGAACCTTCACATTGTTGGAAAGCAATTGCGCCCAAGACTCATGCTGGTTCTTCCAGGCCTTCACCAACCATGTGGTAAGCATTTTACCAAAACCCACGTCTTTCATGGATTGACCCCATTCCACTCTGTCGTAGGCTTTATCCTAGTCTATCTTTAAGAAAAGGAAGTCTTGGTTTGACTGTATCAAATGCACCAAACCCCCCCAAATCTCAAAGAATGCCTCCGTTAGAGATCTCCCCTATAAATCCTTTTTGTTCTCTCTTAATCCAAGGTTTCAAATGTGTAATTCTCCTACTAAGCAATGCTTTAGCTTTGATCTTCTAGGTTGTCTCGAGCATAGTGATAGGCCTCTAGTTCTCCATCTTGTTCTTACTATCTTTCTTTTGGATAGGCCCCATGATCGGAAAATCTAGGCGATGATTAGAAATAAGCCATGCACCAACATGGCTAAATCTCCTCAAGACTATAACTTTAGAAAACATAGTAACCTTCACCCTTGGAATAAAGTTTTTCTTATGTTACATCTATTCAATAAAGGCTTGATTACATTAGTTGTCTTTTTTACCTTCATACAACCAGGGACTCGAGGGTAAGAACAACTTATTTATAAAGCCATATACGGCTTTTTACTACTCCAAGATAGAAGCCCTCAACGGTTTCCTAGCTTATTTCAAGGTTCCCCTCAATCCCACTTGACAAAGGTTTCAAAACGTAGTTAACAAAATGTAATAGCCATGAAGTTGTTACTTTAGTATGGAGTTTAAGGATAAGTCCATGCTTCAACTTCACGAATTGGTGCAGAAGGATAAGTTGTTGTAGACTTTAGAGGGTAGTAGGATCCTACGTAATGGAGAAACATAATAAGGTTCATCCCTAAATATGCACACTCATGACATGTCCTAGATTTGGTGGGCAAGAACATGTACAACATCAAAATTGTGTTATGAGTTCAAAGAAACTATTAATGAAGTAGAGAGAGAGCAATAGAGAGAAAGAGAGATAGGAATAGAGAGAGAGAGAGAGGGAAAGGAGTCTTTTAGAGAGAGAGAGAGGGGGAAGAAGAAGAGAGGGAAAAGAGTCGTTTAGAGAGAGAGAGAGAGGGAAGAAGAAGAGAACAAGGAGGAGAGGTAGAGGGACACACACACAAACAAATAGAGAGAGAGAGAGGGAGATAGTTAACAACAAATCGATTTTTTTTTTTACATTATGAGATGCTATGTAATGTTAAATGTCTTTGAATGCAAAGGTTGGGATGGAGAAATATAATAAGGTTCATCTCTAAAGAAATTATAGGAGGTGAATGGATAGATCCAGGAAATGAAGTAATATTAAATTCCTCTATGATTAATTGCAGCATTATTATGAGATGACAATATTCTACCTCATACATTGAGGGAATTGAAGGATAATCGGGGAGACAAGGATCGATAATAAAGCATTTGTGAAGGAGGTTTAAAGAAGAGAATTGTGGAAGATCTTATTTGATCATAAGATGAAATTATAGTCTCTAGCTGGGGAGCTTGCTCACTAACAATGGAGTTTCATCCAAGAAGAAGTTGATGCCAAGCATTAACTTCTTGTTGTAAAGACAGGTTAGGCAACCTATGTATTCCTGGTTTTAAGGAGCTAAATATAAGCATGTTACAACTTGCTATTTATAAGTTTTTCAAAACAAGTCATGAATGCATAGGGCTAAAGCTTCTCTAGATTATAAATTGAGAAAAGTTTCTCTTTTCTTCTGCGTGCACCAAGGTATTGACTGCTATAACTCCTTATCGATAATGCCCTCTAGCACCAAGGTATTGACTGCTATAACTCCTTATCGATAATGCCCTCTAGCACCAAGGTATTGACTGCTATAACTCCTTATCGATAATGCCCTCTAGTGCTTTTCATTACTCCAAGATGAAGGCCCTCAAGGGGTTCCTAGGTTATTCCAAGCTTTTTTTCAAGCCCATGACACAAAGCTTTCAAACGATAAGGAAATGCAAAGGTATGAAATTGGAAATTATCTAAGGAGAGAGAGAGAGAGAGAGGCCAAGAGGCGATAGATCATGATTAGAGCGAGGAAGATGCTCTAGAATGTTTGGCGTGGGCGCAGAGAAGTGCTATATCATAGATTCTGCAGACTTGAAGAGGAAGCGAACAAAGGAAAAGCTCAATCCCAAAGGGTCTACAAAGAATCAAAGCGCTACTAAGATACGAGGAAGAAATACAAAGGAAAAATTTGCAAATATTCTTTAAGGAGTGGTTGCCTGGCAAAGCCGACAAGCCCACCAAAGAGATGTGCAAAAAGGAAACAAAACAGGGAGTCGATCCCCCTATTGCTAGACTCAAATGGCAATGCTTGCAATATGAAAGAAGAAAAATATTAGAATAATTGAAGAGCATTTTATGAGACTCTTGGGGATCTCGACTCGCCTCTCCCCTCGTAGACGTGACCGCATGGTGGCCATCTCTAGGGTATCCTCCCATAGGATCCCTCACAACCTTGGAACCCTGCTTGATGCCCCTATCTTGGAAGAAGAAATAATTGAATTCATTGATGCCCTTACTAGTGGGAAAAGCCTGGGGCCGGATGGCTCACTAATTTCTTTAAGTCCTTCAAGTTGGTTTTGACCACCCCTCTTCTCTTGGTCTGGCAAGAGGCACTCGAGTTCGACGCACTTCCGACATGTCTTAACAACGGCATCATCAAATTAATCCACAAAAAGGGGAGAAGAAGAGAATTGAGAACTGGCGTCTGATTATGATGCTTCAAATGGGATATAAGATCATTGCTAAAGTCATAGCCAAAAGAATTTCCAGCCATCTGAGAGCTTGCTTAAGTGAGGACCAAAAGGGTTTCATCAAAGGCACGTCTATTTTGAAAGCCATAATTGATAGTTAGGAAATTCGACTTTGCGGATGAGTCAAGACAAGATGTGGTTTTCCTCAAGATTGACTTTGACAAAGCTTACGACACACGGGAATGGGACTATATTTTGCAATCACTTAAAGATCTCGGGTAGCCAAAAATTCACCAAGATGATCTTGACACTATTGGGAATACATCGACTCAAATTAATGTCAACGACGTCAATCTGGCGGGTCGCGCAATGGTTATTACCACATTCCTCATTTCGTCGACCATTTACTTCCTCTCTTGCGGGACACCAAAAGAGCAAGAGTTGTCCAAAGTGGAAACTATTTGCAAAAACTTCGTTTGGATGGGAGAGCACATAAGAATTAGTAAAGATTGAAAGTGGGTGGTCGATATCAGACAGAATGACTCTATTTGGTTTTTGATCCATGGCATCAGGAATGTGGAATCTTGGAACATTCAAAGTGGCAAGAGGCTCTCGAACAAAGGCTTCAGAGAATGGAAACATCTCTGGAATCAAGACACCAACCAATGGGTCAACTTCGAGGATATCGACCCTAGCGTCAGCATTACCTATGAAGAATGGAATATTTTACAAAGCAGACGTCTTACTTGGGACCGTTCTAAAGTCCATCTTCTCATGGGACAGGACTCGCCGTGTTGGCTGCGTCTCAGATGGCATAATGGTAATTGACTAACTGATATCCCGAATATCAAAGGAAACATTGATTATTAGGAAAACCTCAACAAGAAGTGGTGCCTCTCATGGACGCGGCTACAGTGGGAAATGAAGTTCATGGCTATTTGGCACCCTCTCATAGAAAACAGAAAGTTTGTCCTCTTATGGCAAATTCTTCATTGGGGAATCTGGACCAACATAAAGGCTAGCGAAATTTGTGGCGTGTCTCCCTGGTGCAAGCGTTGTTACCCATCCATTGAAGATGTTGGTCACATCTTCTTTACTTGTCCAAACTCCAACAGGCTCTAGCAGATTGGCGGAAAGAAAATTAGACTTCAGAAGAATATGAGCTCGAAACAAGCTTTGCTAGGAGAAGCGATTGTCTGCTCGACGACCCTCTGGAATGCCATTAGAGGGGAGGTCCTCTCAAAGATATGGTAGGAAAGATGTGGTTATAACTTTGGCGCCTCCCCCAAAGAGTAGTCGATTGAGAAATCGATGTTCCTCCTGGGTAAAAAGATCACCAACTGTAAGAAGTCCCCCCCTTTCAGGCTTCATAAAGTGCTTGTTCTAATCAACAACAAGCTTAAACCCAGGTGGGACCCACACGACGGTGATGAGAGGGTGATTAACCTTCTTTATAATGTCATCTAAACTTTGTAAGATCTACCCCGGCTCTATGGGACTTGGGTGGTCCCGTGGGCACTAGTCCCCTTCACTTGTACTTTTTTTTTTCCTTTATTCAATACAAGTCTCGGAGAGTAGGCTAAAGCTGAACTTCCTTTTATTTAAAAAAACAAAAAGAAGTTTGCGTGCTTGGGTAGGCTCTTGTAAGCCACCCAACGGTGTCTCCATGGTGCAAAGGGGCTACTCTAAGCCTAGCCAAGATTCTCTTGGCTCTCGTCTCGACTCCAAGTTAATTGTGTTGCAAGTTTGGCATGAGTGTTGTTTATTGACGGCCGTATTGCTTGTTTTGGCCATGTTTTAACTGAAAATAAGGTCAAAAACTTCATTAGACCTTGAAAAAACACACTAAAAACATCAAATACAGGTACGATGTGAAGATAGCCTTCAAAATTGAAGGGCATGGTAGACCGTCAAAATACAACACTGTTTGGCATTTACTTTCTCGCGTGGGCTATACGATGTCTACTATCTCAAAATGCCTTGTTGTGTCCCCCTTCCGTCACCCCTGTGTGTCTATGGCAAAAGATGAAAGATTGCACGGAAAAATTTAGAAACTTGGGAAGGATATCAACAAGACTTACTTGTACACAAATATATTCGATGAAGAAGGAATTGGCCGTGGAAAGTGAGCGAGATGTGTGGCACGTTTGGAAGGATATCACCAAGACTTACTTGTAGAGAGATGTATTCTATGAAGAAGGAATTGGCCGTGGAAAGTGAGCGAGATGTGTGGCACGTTTGGAATAAGAGAGCTTGAAGGCGAGTATACTTCTAGCTTGTGATGAAATGAGTGAGGGACACATGAAACATTGCAAGTAAGTACTTGAAGATCTCTATGAAGGTAAAAGGGACACATGAAACATTGCAAGTAAGTACTTGAAGATCTCTATGAAGGTAAAAGGGACACATGAAACATTGCAAGTAAGTACTTGAAGATCTCTATGAAGGTAAAAGGGACACATGAAACATTGCAAGTAAGTACTTGAAGATCTCTATGAAGGTAAAAGGGACACATGAAACATTGCAAGTAAGTACTTGAAGATCTCTATAAAGGTAAAAGGGACACATGAAACATTGCAAGTAAGTACTTGAAGATCTCTATGAAGGTAAAAGGGACACATGAAACATTGCAAGTAAGTACTTGAAGATCTCTATGAAGGTAAAAGGGACACATGAAACATTGCAAGTAAGTACTTGAAGATCTCTATGAAGGTAAAAGGGACACATCACATCAAGCATTGCAAGTAGTTGAAGATCTTTATGAAGGTAAAACCCCCTCGAAGGCTTACGCATTAGAAGTAGAGGTTCCAAGTTCTCTCTTCGCACACGATACCCAATCACGAAGGTCATTGCCACATTCGAAGATGATCAACGCAAGCTTGCCTTCTGTGGCTACTACCAAATCTTCAGTGAGGACATGACCATTATAGTACCTAACGATCTCTCCGAATGGCTTACATAACATTTGTCACTAGCCTCTATAATTGAGATGAAGCCCTTCAACAAGTGAAAACATCGTCACAATCAGTACTGTAGCCATAGCAACAGGCAAGCTTCAATAGATACTTCCAACAAGAGTTTCACATGGTTATTACTATGGCAAACAAGGTCACGTGGAGAGAAATTTGGGTAGATGATGTCAAGTGTGATGAAACACATAAGCTTCCCCATATGTGTTTTGCTAATGCGATGCACTCTCCTATTAGTATTATTATTTTCATTTCAAAGATTCATAGGAAATTGCTTGTGAAAGTTTAGAGAGGGGTGAGGAGCATTGGCGGATAGTGTATAACGCTCCATAATTGAGTGTTTTACTAGTAGACGAGAGAAAGGGTCCCCCCTACAGAAAAAGAAAATGGACCATGAAACGAGAGGGCAAAGAGCGTGGCTTGGGGTTTTGAGAGAATCCCACATAGAAGATATGAAGGGCTTGGGCACATAAGGTGCGTTAGGCAGCGCAGTGGGAGTCCACGGGAGGTGCGGGTTGAGCACAGAGCGAACTATTCTTTCGCCTTTTACTAAAGAATACCGTGTGCTCGGCCCACTGAAGCACCATAGACTTAATTTTTGGCAGGGGGTTTCCTCCGGAATCCCCCCTCTCACAATATGGCGGAAAGAAAGACGTTAGCGGAAAGAGGGCGCAGGCGGAAACGCGGTGTGTGTGGGAGCTCTGGCGGCATCGCTTCGCTCCGCCAAAATCGTTTCAGCTTGTAGGAATGAGATCAGAGAGCGATGATTAGGAAGGAGCCGTCTTCTGTCATCAAGTAGAAGCAGGAACTTCCCTTTTCAATGAATCGGCCATCAAACACACCATATCGTCATTATGCATGAAACCAATGCCATTCTCATAAGAGATGATGATGAAACGGCCATCAGACACCATATCGTCATTATGCATGAAACCAATGCCATTCTCATAAGAGATGATGGAATGGAAGTTCCAATGAAAACGGTGTCACCAAATCAATACCCACTCTCATTGTATACGAAACCAATGCCACTCCCATTTCTGCCTTTCAAGGAGAAAACTTAACTCAAACTAAGATTCGGAGGAAAACTTAACTCAAACTAAGATTTGGATGTGCTGACGACTCAGAAAACTTAACTCAAACTAAGATTCGGAGGAACGAGGAGGAGGCCAACACATACACAAAACTCAACTCAAACTAAGATTCGGAAGAGCTATAGGAGGCGGCCAGTACATACATAGCAGTAGATTGTGTGAGAGTACGAGACTTCCCTCCTATTCCTACTCAACACAGATATAGGAAGAAATAGGAGGCCAATACATACATAGCAGTGGATTGTGTGAGAGTGCCCCCTCCTCGCACCTTCAGCACCTGAGAGAGAGAGAGGGACAAGGGAGGGAGAAAGCCATGGAGGCTCCCAACCCGGCACATCTTCATCCTCAGCCTCGCACCTTTTGCACCTGAGAGAGAGAGAGGGACAAGGGAGGGAGAAAGCCATGGAGGCTCCCACCCCATCACATCTTCCTCCTCAGCACACAGGGAGCTGAGCTTTCGGGCTTAGGTTAGGCCCATCCTTGAAAATAAGGACCTTGCAATTCCTTGCAATTTGACGGCAAGGGCACTCACATACCTACTCTCGCAAATGTCGATGTAGCCAGAGGAACGAAAAGAAAAAAAGTTGATTGCAAGGGAAGGAAAAGTACACAACCGAGCTAGGGGCGGCGCAAGTTGAGAGACCTATCATCCTCTTCATCGGGACCCGCCCCTTTTCCATCTCGTTTCCCCCGGTTACAAACATCGTCGGGTGCCCAGAGGGACCGACACTCTTCATTCTCTCAACGAACCTTCCAAGCAAGGGTGAACTACCAAAGCTGCACGCTCCTTCCACCTTCTCCAAATAACCCTACTTCTCATCGCATTCCAAAGGGCCGTCGAGCAGCCTAGCACCTCACCCACGATCACTTGGAGCCACGGGACGGGGTCTTTGGGCCCAACTTGAGAGATCTTAGTAGGGAGCAACGAATCACTCCAAATCACAAGGCGACCCAAGTCTCCCGCTTTTCACCACCATCTTTTGCACCAAGAGCGAAAGCCAAGCCCTTTGTGCAGAATTACACAGAGAAGCATCCCCTTCTTCTTTTGATTGAAGGGCGCCATAGTGCAACAAATTTGAGTTCTCATCTAGCCCAAGTCCAATTCAAACCCCAACCATCATCCGGGATGAGGGAAGAGATTGCAGCTTCTCTACATCCTTGGGGTGCCTTCCAGCTTCTCGCCACTATCCCACAAAAGGCCTTTCATATGGGGATCACATCTACATTGAAGAAGACGCAGGTCCTCACTTCCTCGTCTTGAGTTCCCCTTTTGATATCACACCAATCTCTGTAATCGAGCCTTGAGTTGCCCTCCGAACCGTCAGATCTCATCCATTGGTTACTCTTTCAAAGCGCCGCAGCTCTTTCCGGTAACAGATGCCTTTTTCTAATTACTTGTTTACCTCTAGGGACGTCTTCTTTCTTGCTCGGAAGAATCCCCTTGATGGGAACCAAACAGAGTCATTTTGTCTGATACCTACATCCCATTTCCACGCTAAGCAGAGATGGCAATGCCCATTAAGATTGTTCCATCATTTCCAATAGGAAGAAACCATATCTAAAACCTTGGGGATGACATCGGAACTCGAATGAAGCATGACTGCCAACATCATGGTTATTCCTTTGAGGGGAGCCTCCAAGAGAGAGAACCTTCACATTGCTCGAAAGCAATTGGGCCCAAGACTCATGCTAGTTCTTCCAAGCCTTAACCAACCACTTACTTACCATTTTCTCAGCCATTGCAAACACATCAATGATCCCCTCAATCTCCCTTATCCTAAGAAAGGCAACAAAGGTGCCATTTTACCTAGGGAATACCTTAAGATTGCCCCCTCATTTCCAATAGCAAGAAACCATATCTAAAAGCTTGGGGATGACACCGGAACTCAAGAAGAGGATGGCTCTCACATCCTGGTTCTTCCTTTGAGGGGAGCTTGCAAGAGAGAGAACCTTCACATTGTTGGAAAGCAATTGCGCCCAAGACTCATGCTGGTTCTTCCAGGCCTTCACCAACCATGTGGTAAGCATTTTACCAAAACCCACGTCTTTCATGGATTGACCCCATTCCACTCTGTCGTAGGCTTTATCCTAGTCTATCTTTAAGAAAAGGAAGTCTTGGTTTGACTGTATCAAATGCACCAAACCCCCCCAAATCTCAAAGAATGCCTCCGTTAGAGATCTCCCCTATAAATCCTTTTTGTTCTCTCTTAATCCAAGGTTTCAAATGTGTAATTCTCCTACTAAGCAATGCTTTAGCTTTGATCTTCTAGGTTGTCTCGAGCATAGTGATAGGCCTCTAGTTCTCCATCTTGTTCTTACTATCTTTCTTTTGGATAGGCCCCATGATCGGAAAATCTAGGCGATGATTAGAAATAAGCCATGCACCAACATGGCTAAATCTCCTCAAGACTATAACTTTAGAAAACATAGTAACCTTCACCCTTGGAATAAAGTTTTTCTTATGTTACATCTATTCAATAAAGGCTTGATTACATTAGTTGTCTTTTTTACCTTCATACAACCAGGGACTCGAGGGTAAGAACAACTTATTTATAAAGCCATATACGGCTTTTTACTACTCCAAGATAGAAGCCCTCAACGGTTTCCTAGCTTATTTCAAGGTTCCCCTCAATCCCACTTGACAAAGGTTTCAAAACGTAGTTAACAAAATGTAATAGCCATGAAGTTGTTACTTTAGTATGGAGTTTAAGGATAAGTCCATGCTTCAACTTCACGAATTGGTGCAGAAGGATAAGTTGTTGTAGACTTTAGAGGGTAGTAGGATCCTACGTAATGGAGAAACATAATAAGGTTCATCCCTAAATATGCACACTCATGACATGTCCTAGATTTGGTGGGCAAGAACATGTACAACATCAAAATTGTGTTATGAGTTCAAAGAAACTATTAATGAAGTAGAGAGAGAGCAATAGAGAGAAAGAGAGATAGGAATAGAGAGAGAGAGAGAGGGAAAGGAGTCTTTTAGAGAGAGAGAGAGGGGGAAGAAGAAGAGAGGGAAAAGAGTCGTTTAGAGAGAGAGAGAGAGGGAAGAAGAAGAGAACAAGGAGGAGAGGTAGAGGGACACACACACAAACAAATAGAGAGAGAGAGAGGGAGATAGTTAACAACAAATCGATTTTTTTTTTTACATTATGAGATGCTATGTAATGTTAAATGTCTTTGAATGCAAAGGTTGGGATGGAGAAATATAATAAGGTTCATCTCTAAAGAAATTATAGGAGGTGAATGGATAGATCCAGGAAATGAAGTAATATTAAATTCCTCTATGATTAATTGCAGCATTATTATGAGATGACAATATTCTACCTCATACATTGAGGGAATTGAAGGATAATCGGGGAGACAAGGATCGATAATAAAGCATTTGTGAAGGAGGTTTAAAGAAGAGAATTGTGGAAGATCTTATTTGATCATAAGATGAAATTATAGTCTCTAGCTGGGGAGCTTGCTCACTAACAATGGAGTTTCATCCAAGAAGAAGTTGATGCCAAGCATTAACTTCTTGTTGTAAAGACAGGTTAGGCAACCTATGTATTCCTGGTTTTAAGGAGCTAAATATAAGCATGTTACAACTTGCTATTTATAAGTTTTTCAAAACAAGTCATGAATGCATATGGCTAAAGCTTCTCTAGATTATAAATTGAGAAAAGTTTCTCTTTTCTTCTGCGTGCACCAAGGTATTGACTGCTATAACTCCTTATCGATAATGCCCTCTAGCACCAAGGTATTGACTGCTATAACTCCTTATCGATAATGCCCTCTAGCACCAAGGTATTGACTGCTATAACTCCTTATCGATAATGCCCTCTAGTGCTTTTCATTACTCCAAGATGAAGGCCCTCAAGGGGTTCCTAGGTTATTCCAAGCTTTTTTTCAAGCCCATGACACAAAGCTTTCAAACGATAAGGAAATGCAAAGGTATGAAATTGGAAATTATCTAAGGAGAGAGAGAGAGAGAGAGGCCAAGAGGCGATAGATCATGATTAGAGCGAGGAAGATGCTCTAGAATGTTCGGCGTGGGCGCAGAGAAGTGCTATATCATAGATTCTGCAGACTTGAAGAGGAAGCGAACAAAGGAAAAGCTCAATCCCAAAGGGTCTACAAAGAATCAAAGCGCTACTAAGATACGAGGAAGAAATACAAAGGAAAAATTTGCAAATATTCTTTAAGGAGTGGTTGCCTGGCAAAGCCGACAAGCCCACCAAAGAGATGTGCAAAAAGGAAACAAAACAGGGAGTCGATCCCCCTATTGCTAGACTCAAATGGCAATGCTTGCAATATGAAAGAAGAAAAATATTAGAATAATTGAAGAGCATTTTATGAGACTCTTGGGGATCTCGACTCGCCTCTCCCCTCGTAGACGTGACCGCATGGTGGCCATCTCTAGGGTATCCTCCCATAGGATCCCTCACAACCTTGGAACCCTGCTTGATGCCCCTATCTTGGAAGAAGAAATAATTGAATTCATTGATGCCCTTACTAGTGGGAAAAGCCTGGGGCCGGATGGCTCACTAATTTCTTTAAGTCCTTCAAGTTGGTTTTGACCACCCCTCTTCTCTTGGTCTGGCAAGAGGCACTCGAGTTCGACGCACTTCCGACATGTCTTAACAACGGCATCATCAAATTAATCCACAAAAAGGGGAGAAGAAGAGAATTGAGAACTGGCGTCTGATTATGATGCTTCAAATGGGATATAAGATCATTGCTAAAGTCATAGCCAAAAGAATTTCCAGCCATCTGAGAGCTTGCTTAAGTGAGGACCAAAAGGGTTTCATCAAAGGCACGTCTATTTTGAAAGCCATAATTGATAGTTAGGAAATTCGACTTTGCGGATGAGTCAAGACAAGATGTGGTTTTCCTCAAGATTGACTTTGACAAAGCTTACGACACACGGGAATGGGACTATATTTTGCAATCACTTAAAGATCTCGGGTAGCCAAAAATTCACCAAGATGATCTTGACACTATTGGGAATACATCGACTCAAATTAATGTCAACGACGTCAATCTGGCGGGTCGCGCAATGGTTATTACCACATTCCTCATTTCGTCGACCATTTACTTCCTCTCTTGCGGGACACCAAAAGAGCAAGAGTTGTCCAAAGTGGAAACTATTTGCAAAAACTTCGTTTGGATGGGAGAGCACATAAGAATTAGTAAAGATTGAAAGTGGGTGGTCGATATCAGACAGAATGACTCTATTTGGTTTTTGATCCATGGCATCAGGAATGTGGAATCTTGGAACATTCAAAGTGGCAAGAGGCTCTCGAACAAAGGCTTCAGAGAATGGAAACATCTCTGGAATCAAGACACCAACCAATGGGTCAACTTCGAGGATATCGACCCTAGCGTCAGCATTACCTATGAAGAATGGAATATTTTACAAAGCAGACGTCTTACTTGGGACCGTTCTAAAGTCCATCTTCTCATGGGACAGGACTCGCCGTGTTGGCTGCGTCTCAGATGGCATAATGGTAATTGACTAACTGATATCCCGAATATCAAAGGAAACATTGATTATTAGGAAAACCTCAACAAGAAGTGGTGCCTCTCATGGACGCGGCTACAGTGGGAAATGAAGTTCATGGCTATTTGGCACCCTCTCATAGAAAACAGAAAGTTTGTCCTCTTATGGCAAATTCTTCATTGGGGAATCTGGACCAACATAAAGGCTAGCGAAATTTGTGGCGTGTCTCCCTGGTGCAAGCGTTGTTACCCATCCATTGAAGATGTTGGTCACATCTTCTTTACTTGTCCAAACTCCAACAGGCTCTAGCAGATTGGCGGAAAGAAAATTAGACTTCAGAAGAATATGAGCTCGAAACAAGCTTTGCTAGGAGAAGCGATTGTCTGCTCGACGACCCTCTGGAATGCCATTAGAGGGGAGGTCCTCTCAAAGATATGGTAGGAAAGATGTGGTTATAACTTTGGCGCCTCCCCCAAAGAGTAGTCGATTGAGAAATCGATGTTCCTCCTGGGTAAAAAGATCACCAACTGTAAGAAGTCCCCCCCTTTCAGGCTTCATAAAGTGCTTGTTCTAATCAACAACAAGCTTAAACCCAGGTGGGACCCACACGACGGTGATGAGAGGGTGATTAACCTTCTTTATAATGTCATCTAAACTTTGTAAGATCTACCCCGGCTCTATGGGACTTGGGTGGTCCCGTGGGCACTAGTCCCCTTCACTTGTACTTTTTTTTTCCTTTATTCAATACAAGTCTCGGAGAGTAGGCTAAAGCTGAACTTCCTTTTATTTAAAAAAACAAAAAGAAGTTTGCGTGCTTGGGTAGGCTCTTGTAAGCCACCCAACGGTGTCTCCATGGTGCAAAGGGGCTACTCTAAGCCTAGCCAAGATTCTCTTGGCTCTCGTCTCGACTCCAAGTTAATTGTGTTGCAAGTTTGGCATGAGTGTTGTTTATTGACGGCCGTATTGCTTGTTTTGGCCATGTTTTAACTGAAAATAAGGTCAAAAACTTCATTAGACCTTGAAAAAACACACTAAAAACATCAAATACAGGTACGATGTGAAGATAGCCTTCAAAATTGAAGGGCATGGTAGACCGTCAAAATACAACACTGTTTGGCATTTACTTTCTCGCGTGGGCTATACGATGTCTACTATCTCAAAATGCCTTGTTGTGTCCCCCTTCCGTCACCCCTGTGTGTCTATGGCAAAAGATGAAAGATTGCACGGAAAAATTTAGAAACTTGGGAAGGATATCAACAAGACTTACTTGTACACAAATATATTCGATGAAGAAGGAATTGGCCGTGGAAAGTGAGCGAGATGTGTGGCACGTTTGGAAGGATATCACCAAGACTTACTTGTAGAGAGATGTATTCTATGAAGAAGGAATTGGCCGTGGAAAGTGAGCGAGATGTGTGGCACGTTTGGAATAAGAGAGCTTGAAGGCGAGTATACTTCTAGCTTGTGATGAAATGAGTGAGGGACACATGAAACATTGCAAGTAAGTACTTGAAGATCTCTATGAAGGTAAAAGGGACACATGAAACATTGCAAGTAAGTACTTGAAGATCTCTATGAAGGTAAAAGGGACACATGAAACATTGCAAGTAAGTACTTGAAGATCTCTATGAAGGTAAAAGGGACACATGAAACATTGCAAGTAAGTACTTGAAGATCTCTATAAAGGTAAAAGGGACACATGAAACATTGCAAGTAAGTACTTGAAGATCTCTATGAAGGTAAAAGGGACACATGAAACATTGCAAGTAAGTACTTGAAGATCTCTATGAAGGTAAAAGGGACACATGAAACATTGCAAGTAAGTACTTGAAGATCTCTATGAAGGTAAAAGGGACACATCACATCAAGCATTGCAAGTAGTTGAAGATCTTTATGAAGGTAAAACCCCCTCGAAGGCTTACGCATTAGAAGTAGAGGTTCCAAGTTCTCTCTTCGCACACGATACCCAATCACGAAGGTCATTGCCACATTCGAAGATGATCAACGCAAGCTTGCCTTCTGTGGCTACTACCAAATCTTCAGTGAGGACATGACCATTATAGTACCTAACGATCTCTCCGGATGGCTTACATAACATTTGTCACTAGCCTCTATAATTGAGATGAAGCCCTTCAACAAGTGAAAACATCGTCACAATCAGTACTGTAGCCATAGCAACAGGCAAGCTTCAATAGATACTTCCAACAAGAGTTTCACATGGTTATTACTATGGCAAACAAGGTCACGTGGAGAGAAATTTGGGTAGATGATGTCAAGTGTGATGAAACACATAAGCTTCCCCATATGTGTTTTGCTAATGCGATGCACTCTCCTATTAGTATTATTATTTTCATTTCAAAGATTCATAGGAAATTGCTTGTGAAAGTTTAGAGAGGGGTGAGGAGCATTGGCGGATAGTGTATAACGCTCCATAATTGAGTGTTTTACTAGTAGACGAGAGAAAGGGTCCCCCCTACAGAAAAAGAAAATGGACCATGAAACGAGAGGGCAAAGAGCGTGGCTTGGGGTTTTGAGAGAATCCCACATAGAAGATATGAAGGGCTTGGGCACATAAGGTGCGTTAGGCAGCGCAGTGGGAGTCCACGGGAGGTGCGGGTTGAGCACAGAGCGAACTATTCTTTCGCCTTTTACTAAAGAATACCGTGTGCTCGGCCCACTGAAGCACCATAGACTTAATTTTTGGCAGGGGGTTTCCTCCGGAATCCCCCCTCTCACAATATGGCGGAAAGAAAGACGTTAGCGGAAAGAGGGCGCAGGCGGAAACGCGGTGTGTGTGGGAGCTCTGGCGGCATCGCTTCGCTCCGCCAAAATCGTTTCAGCTTGTAGGAATGAGATCAGAGAGCGATGATTAGGAAGGAGCCGTCTTCTGTCATCAAGTAGAAGCAGGAACTTCCCTTTTCAATGAATCGGCCATCAAACACACCATATCGTCATTATGCATGAAACCAATGCCATTCTCATAAGAGATGATGATGAAACGGCCATCAGACACCATATCGTCATTATGCATGAAACCAATGCCATTCTCATAAGAGATGATGGAATGGAAGTTCCAATGAAAACGGTGTCACCAAATCAATACCCACTCTCATTGTATACGAAACCAATGCCACTCCCATTTCTGCCTTTCAAGGAGAAAACTTAACTCAAACTAAGATTCGGAGGAAAACTTAACTCAAACTAAGATTTGGATGTGCTGACGACTCAGAAAACTTAACTCAAACTAAGATTCGGAGGAACGAGGAGGAGGCCAACACATACACAAAACTCAACTCAAACTAAGATTCGGAAGAGCTATAGGAGGCGGCCAGTACATACATAGCAGTAGATTGTGTGAGAGTACGAGACTTCCCTCCTATTCCTACTCAACACAGATATAGGAAGAAATAGGAGGCCAATACATACATAGCAGTGGATTGTGTGAGAGTGCCCCCTCCTCGCACCTTCAGCACCTGAGAGAGAGAGAGGGACAAGGGAGGGAGAAAGCCATGGAGGCTCCCAACCCGGCACATCTTCATCCTCAGCCTCGCACCTTTTGCACCTGAGAGAGAGAGAGGGACAAGGGAGGGAGAAAGCCATGGAGGCTCCCACCCCATCACATCTTCCTCCTCAGCACACAGGGAGCTGAGCTTTCGGGCTTAGGTTAGGCCCATCCTTGAAAATAAGGACCTTGCAATTCCTTGCAATTTGACGGCAAGGGCACTCACATACCTACTCTCGCAAATGTCGATGTAGCCAGAGGAACGAAAAGAAAAAAAGTTGATTGCAAGGGAAGGAAAAGTACACAACCGAGCTAGGGGCGGCGCAAGTTGAGAGACCTATCATCCTCTTCATCGGGACCCGCCCCTTTTCCATCTCGTTTCCCCCGGTTACAAACATCGTCGGGTGCCCAGAGGGACCGACACTCTTCATTCTCTCAACGAACCTTCCAAGCAAGGGTGAACTACCAAAGCTGCACGCTCCTTCCACCTTCTCCAAATAACCCTACTTCTCATCGCATTCCAAAGGGCCGTCGAGCAGCCTAGCACCTCACCCACGATCACTTGGAGCCACGGGACGGGGTCTTTGGGCCCAACTTGAGAGATCTTAGTAGGGAGCAACGAATCACTCCAAATCACAAGGCGACCCAAGTCTCCCGCTTTTCACCACCATCTTTTGCACCAAGAGCGAAAGCCAAGCCCTTTGTGCAGAATTACACAGAGAAGCATCCCCTTCTTCTTTTGATTGAAGGGCGCCATAGTGCAACAAATTTGAGTTCTCATCTAGCCCAAGTCCAATTCAAACCCCAACCATCATCCGGGATGAGGGAAGAGATTGCAGCTTCTCTACATCCTTGGGGTGCCTTCCAGCTTCTCGCCACTATCCCACAAAAGGCCTTTCATATGGGGATCACATCTACATTGAAGAAGACGCAGGTCCTCACTTCCTCGTCTTGAGTTCCCCTTTTGATATCACACCAATCTCTGTAATCGAGCCTTGAGTTGCCCTCCGAACCGTCAGATCTCATCCATTGGTTACTCTTTCAAAGCGCCGCAGCTCTTTCCGGTAACAGATGCCTTTTTCTAATTACTTGTTTACCTCTAGGGACGTCTTCTTTCTTGCTCGGAAGAATCCCCTTGATGGGAACCAAACAGAGTCATTTTGTCTGATACCTACATCCCATTTCCACGCTAAGCAGAGATGGCAATGCCCATTAAGATTGTTCCATCATTTCCAATAGGAAGAAACCATATCTAAAACCTTGGGGATGACATCGGAACTCGAATGAAGCATGACTGCCAACATCATGGTTATTCCTTTGAGGGGAGCCTCCAAGAGAGAGAACCTTCACATTGCTCGAAAGCAATTGGGCCCAAGACTCATGCTAGTTCTTCCAAGCCTTAACCAACCACTTACTTACCATTTTCTCAGCCATTGCAAACACATCAATGATCCCCTCAATCTCCCTTATCCTAAGAAAGGCAACAAAGGTGCCATTTTACCTAGGGAATACCTTAAGATTGCCCCCTCATTTCCAATAGCAAGAAACCATATCTAAAAGCTTGGGGATGACACCGGAACTCAAGAAGAGGATGGCTCTCACATCCTGGTTCTTCCTTTGAGGGGAGCTTGCAAGAGAGAGAACCTTCACATTGTTGGAAAGCAATTGCGCCCAAGACTCATGCTGGTTCTTCCAGGCCTTCACCAACCATGTGGTAAGCATTTTACCAAAACCCACGTCTTTCATGGATTGACCCCATTCCACTCTGTCGTAGGCTTTATCCTAGTCTATCTTTAAGAAAAGGAAGTCTTGGTTTGACTGTATCAAATGCACCAAACCCCCCCAAATCTCAAAGAATGCCTCCGTTAGAGATCTCCCCTATAAATCCTTTTTGTTCTCTCTTAATCCAAGGTTTCAAATGTGTAATTCTCCTACTAAGCAATGCTTTAGCTTTGATCTTCTAGGTTGTCTCGAGCATAGTGATAGGCCTCTAGTTCTCCATCTTGTTCTTACTATCTTTCTTTTGGATAGGCCCCATGATCGGAAAATCTAGGCGATGATTAGAAATAAGCCATGCACCAACATGGCTAAATCTCCTCAAGACTATAACTTTAGAAAACATAGTAACCTTCACCCTTGGAATAAAGTTTTTCTTATGTTACATCTATTCAATAAAGGCTTGATTACATTAGTTGTCTTTTTTACCTTCATACAACCAGGGACTCGAGGGTAAGAACAACTTATTTATAAAGCCATATACGGCTTTTTACTACTCCAAGATAGAAGCCCTCAACGGTTTCCTAGCTTATTTCAAGGTTCCCCTCAATCCCACTTGACAAAGGTTTCAAAACGTAGTTAACAAAATGTAATAGCCATGAAGTTGTTACTTTAGTATGGAGTTTAAGGATAAGTCCATGCTTCAACTTCACGAATTGGTGCAGAAGGATAAGTTGTTGTAGACTTTAGAGGGTAGTAGGATCCTACGTAATGGAGAAACATAATAAGGTTCATCCCTAAATATGCACACTCATGACATGTCCTAGATTTGGTGGGCAAGAACATGTACAACATCAAAATTGTGTTATGAGTTCAAAGAAACTATTAATGAAGTAGAGAGAGAGCAATAGAGAGAAAGAGAGATAGGAATAGAGAGAGAGAGAGAGGGAAAGGAGTCTTTTAGAGAGAGAGAGAGGGGGAAGAAGAAGAGAGGGAAAAGAGTCGTTTAGAGAGAGAGAGAGAGGGAAGAAGAAGAGAACAAGGAGGAGAGGTAGAGGGACACACACACAAACAAATAGAGAGAGAGAGAGGGAGATAGTTAACAACAAATCGATTTTTTTTTTTACATTATGAGATGCTATGTAATGTTAAATGTCTTTGAATGCAAAGGTTGGGATGGAGAAATATAATAAGGTTCATCTCTAAAGAAATTATAGGAGGTGAATGGATAGATCCAGGAAATGAAGTAATATTAAATTCCTCTATGATTAATTGCAGCATTATTATGAGATGACAATATTCTACCTCATACATTGAGGGAATTGAAGGATAATCGGGGAGACAAGGATCGATAATAAAGCATTTGTGAAGGAGGTTTAAAGAAGAGAATTGTGGAAGATCTTATTTGATCATAAGATGAAATTATAGTCTCTAGCTGGGGAGCTTGCTCACTAACAATGGAGTTTCATCCAAGAAGAAGTTGATGCCAAGCATTAACTTCTTGTTGTAAAGACAGGTTAGGCAACCTATGTATTCCTGGTTTTAAGGAGCTAAATATAAGCATGTTACAACTTGCTATTTATAAGTTTTTCAAAACAAGTCATGAATGCATATGGCTAAAGCTTCTCTAGATTATAAATTGAGAAAAGTTTCTCTTTTCTTCTGCGTGCACCAAGGTATTGACTGCTATAACTCCTTATCGATAATGCCCTCTAGCACCAAGGTATTGACTGCTATAACTCCTTATCGATAATGCCCTCTAGCACCAAGGTATTGACTGCTATAACTCCTTATCGATAATGCCCTCTAGTGCTTTTCATTACTCCAAGATGAAGGCCCTCAAGGGGTTCCTAGGTTATTCCAAGCTTTTTTTCAAGCCCATGACACAAAGCTTTCAAACGATAAGGAAATGCAAAGGTATGAAATTGGAAATTATCTAAGGAGAGAGAGAGAGAGAGAGGCCAAGAGGCGATAGATCATGATTAGAGCGAGGAAGATGCTCTAGAATGTTCGGCGTGGGCGCAGAGAAGTGCTATATCATAGATTCTGCAGACTTGAAGAGGAAGCGAACAAAGGAAAAGCTCAATCCCAAAGGGTCTACAAAGAATCAAAGCGCTACTAAGATACGAGGAAGAAATACAAAGGAAAAATTTGCAAATATTCTTTAAGGAGTGGTTGCCTGGCAAAGCCGACAAGCCCACCAAAGAGATGTGCAAAAAGGAAACAAAACAGGGAGTCGATCCCCCTATTGCTAGACTCAAATGGCAATGCTTGCAATATGAAAGAAGAAAAATATTAGAATAATTGAAGAGCATTTTATGAGACTCTTGGGGATCTCGACTCGCCTCTCCCCTCGTAGACGTGACCGCATGGTGGCCATCTCTAGGGTATCCTCCCATAGGATCCCTCACAACCTTGGAACCCTGCTTGATGCCCCTATCTTGGAAGAAGAAATAATTGAATTCATTGATGCCCTTACTAGTGGGAAAAGCCTGGGGCCGGATGGCTCACTAATTTCTTTAAGTCCTTCAAGTTGGTTTTGACCACCCCTCTTCTCTTGGTCTGGCAAGAGGCACTCGAGTTCGACGCACTTCCGACATGTCTTAACAACGGCATCATCAAATTAATCCACAAAAAGGGGAGAAGAAGAGAATTGAGAACTGGCGTCTGATTATGATGCTTCAAATGGGATATAAGATCATTGCTAAAGTCATAGCCAAAAGAATTTCCAGCCATCTGAGAGCTTGCTTAAGTGAGGACCAAAAGGGTTTCATCAAAGGCACGTCTATTTTGAAAGCCATAATTGATAGTTAGGAAATTCGACTTTGCGGATGAGTCAAGACAAGATGTGGTTTTCCTCAAGATTGACTTTGACAAAGCTTACGACACACGGGAATGGGACTATATTTTGCAATCACTTAAAGATCTCGGGTAGCCAAAAATTCACCAAGATGATCTTGACACTATTGGGAATACATCGACTCAAATTAATGTCAACGACGTCAATCTGGCGGGTCGCGCAATGGTTATTACCACATTCCTCATTTCGTCGACCATTTACTTCCTCTCTTGCGGGACACCAAAAGAGCAAGAGTTGTCCAAAGTGGAAACTATTTGCAAAAACTTCGTTTGGATGGGAGAGCACATAAGAATTAGTAAAGATTGAAAGTGGGTGGTCGATATCAGACAGAATGACTCTATTTGGTTTTTGATCCATGGCATCAGGAATGTGGAATCTTGGAACATTCAAAGTGGCAAGAGGCTCTCGAACAAAGGCTTCAGAGAATGGAAACATCTCTGGAATCAAGACACCAACCAATGGGTCAACTTCGAGGATATCGACCCTAGCGTCAGCATTACCTATGAAGAATGGAATATTTTACAAAGCAGACGTCTTACTTGGGACCGTTCTAAAGTCCATCTTCTCATGGGACAGGACTCGCCGTGTTGGCTGCGTCTCAGATGGCATAATGGTAATTGACTAACTGATATCCCGAATATCAAAGGAAACATTGATTATTAGGAAAACCTCAACAAGAAGTGGTGCCTCTCATGGACGCGGCTACAGTGGGAAATGAAGTTCATGGCTATTTGGCACCCTCTCATAGAAAACAGAAAGTTTGTCCTCTTATGGCAAATTCTTCATTGGGGAATCTGGACCAACATAAAGGCTAGCGAAATTTGTGGCGTGTCTCCCTGGTGCAAGCGTTGTTACCCATCCATTGAAGATGTTGGTCACATCTTCTTTACTTGTCCAAACTCCAACAGGCTCTAGCAGATTGGCGGAAAGAAAATTAGACTTCAGAAGAATATGAGCTCGAAACAAGCTTTGCTAGGAGAAGCGATTGTCTGCTCGACGACCCTCTGGAATGCCATTAGAGGGGAGGTCCTCTCAAAGATATGGTAGGAAAGATGTGGTTATAACTTTGGCGCCTCCCCCAAAGAGTAGTCGATTGAGAAATCGATGTTCCTCCTGGGTAAAAAGATCACCAACTGTAAGAAGTCCCCCCCTTTCAGGCTTCATAAAGTGCTTGTTCTAATCAACAACAAGCTTAAACCCAGGTGGGACCCACACGACGGTGATGAGAGGGTGATTAACCTTCTTTATAATGTCATCTAAACTTTGTAAGATCTACCCCGGCTCTATGGGACTTGGGTGGTCCCGTGGGCACTAGTCCCCTTCACTTGTACTTTTTTTTTCCTTTATTCAATACAAGTCTCGGAGAGTAGGCTAAAGCTGAACTTCCTTTTATTTAAAAAAACAAAAAGAAGTTTGCGTGCTTGGGTAGGCTCTTGTAAGCCACCCAACGGTGTCTCCATGGTGCAAAGGGGCTACTCTAAGCCTAGCCAAGATTCTCTTGGCTCTCGTCTCGACTCCAAGTTAATTGTGTTGCAAGTTTGGCATGAGTGTTGTTTATTGACGGCCGTATTGCTTGTTTTGGCCATGTTTTAACTGAAAATAAGGTCAAAAACTTCATTAGACCTTGAAAAAACACACTAAAAACATCAAATACAGGTACGATGTGAAGATAGCCTTCAAAATTGAAGGGCATGGTAGACCGTCAAAATACAACACTGTTTGGCATTTACTTTCTCGCGTGGGCTATACGATGTCTACTATCTCAAAATGCCTTGTTGTGTCCCCCTTCCGTCACCCCTGTGTGTCTATGGCAAAAGATGAAAGATTGCACGGAAAAATTTAGAAACTTGGGAAGGATATCAACAAGACTTACTTGTACACAAATATATTCGATGAAGAAGGAATTGGCCGTGGAAAGTGAGCGAGATGTGTGGCACGTTTGGAAGGATATCATCAAGACTTACTTGTAGAGAGATGTATTCTATGAAGAAGGAATTGGCCGTGGAAAGTGAGCGAGATGTGTGGCACGTTTGGAATAAGAGAGCTTGAAGGCGAGTATACTTCTAGCTTGTGATGAAATGAGTGAGGGACACATGAAACATTGCAAGTAAGTACTTGAAGATCTCTATGAAGGTAAAAGGGACACATGAAACATTGCAAGTAAGTACTTGAAGATCTCTATGAAGGTAAAAGGGACACATGAAACATTGCAAGTAAGTACTTGAAGATCTCTATGAAGGTAAAAGGGACACATGAAACATTGCAAGTAAGTACTTGAAGATCTCTATGAAGGTAAAAGGGACACATGAAACATTGCAAGTAAGTACTTGAAGATCTCTATAAAGGTAAAAGGGACACATGAAACATTGCAAGTAAGTACTTGAAGATCTCTATGAAGGTAAAAGGGACACATGAAACATTGCAAGTAAGTACTTGAAGATCTCTATGAAGGTAAAAGGGACACATGAAACATTGCAAGTAAGTACTTGAAGATCTCTATGAAGGTAAAAGGGACACATCACATCAAGCATTGCAAGTAGTTGAAGATCTTTATGAAGGTAAAACCCCCTCGAAGGCTTACGCATTAGAAGTAGAGGTTCCAAGTTCTCTCTTCGCACACGATACCCAATCACGAAGGTCATTGCCACATTCGAAGATGATCAACGCAAGCTTGCCTTCTGTGGCTACTACCAAATCTTCAGTGAGGACATGACCATTATAGTACCTAACGATCTCTCCGGATGGCTTACATAACATTTGTCACTAGCCTCTATAATTGAGATGAAGCCCTTCAACAAGTGAAAACATCGTCACAATCAGTACTGTAGCCATAGCAACAGGCAAGCTTCAATAGATACTTCCAACAAGAGTTTCACATGGTTATTACTATGGCAAACAAGGTCACGTGGAGAGAAATTTGGGTAGATGATGTCAAGTGTGATGAAACACATAAGCTTCCCCATATGTGTTTTGCTAATGCGATGCACTCTCCTATTAGTATTATTATTTTCATTTCAAAGATTCATAGGAAATTGCTTGTGAAAGTTTAGAGAGGGGTGAGGAGCATTGGCGGATAGTGTATAACGCTCCATAATTGAGTGTTTTACTAATAATTGAGTGTTTTACTAGTAGACGAGAGAAAGGGTCCCCCCTACAGAAAAAGAAAATGGACCATGAAACGAGAGGGCAAAGAGCGTGGCTTGGGGTTTTGAGAGAATCCCACATAGAAGATATGAAGGGCTTGGGCACATAAGGTGCGTTAGGCAGCGCAGTGGGAGTCCACGGGAGGTGCGGGTTGAGCACAGAGCGAACTATTCTTTCGCCTTTTACTAAAGAATACCGTGTGCTCGGCCCACTGAAGCACCATAGACTTAATTTTTGGCAGGGGGTTTCCTCCGGAATCCCCCCTCTCACAATATGGCGGAAAGAAAGACGTTAGCGGAAAGAGGGCGCAGGCGGAAACGCGGTGTGTGTGGGAGCTCTGGCGGCATCGCTTCGCTCCGCCAAAATCGTTTCAGCTTGTAGGAATGAGATCAGAGAGCGATGATTAGGAAGGAGCCGTCTTCTGTCATCAAGTAGAAGCAGGAACTTCCCTTTTCAATGAATCGGCCATCAAACACACCATATCGTCATTATGCATGAAACCAATGCCATTCTCATAAGAGATGATGATGAAACGGCCATCAGACACCATATCGTCATTATGCATGAAACCAATGCCATTCTCATAAGAGATGATGGAATGGAAGTTCCAATGAAAACGGTGTCACCAAATCAATACCCACTCTCATTGTATACGAAACCAATGCCACTCCCATTTCTGCCTTTCAAGGAGAAAACTTAACTCAAACTAAGATTCGGAGGAAAACTTAACTCAAACTAAGATTTGGATGTGCTGACGACTCAGAAAACTTAACTCAAACTAAGATTCGGAGGAACGAGGAGGAGGCCAACACATACACAAAACTCAACTCAAACTAAGATTCGGAAGAGCTATAGGAGGCGGCCAGTACATACATAGCAGTAGATTGTGTGAGAGTACGAGACTTCCCTCCTATTCCTACTCAACACAGATATAGGAAGAAATAGGAGGCCAATACATACATAGCAGTGGATTGTGTGAGAGTGCCCCCTCCTCGCACCTTCAGCACCTGAGAGAGAGAGAGGGACAAGGGAGGGAGAAAGCCATGGAGGCTCCCAACCCGGCACATCTTCATCCTCAGCCTCGCACCTTTTGCACCTGAGAGAGAGAGAGGGACAAGGGAGGGAGAAAGCCATGGAGGCTCCCACCCCATCACATCTTCCTCCTCAGCACACAGGGAGCTGAGCTTTCGGGCTTAGGTTAGGCCCATCCTTGAAAATAAGGACCTTGCAATTCCTTGCAATTTGACGGCAAGGGCACTCACATACCTACTCTCGCAAATGTCGATGTAGCCAGAGGAACGAAAAGAAAAAAAGTTGATTGCAAGGGAAGGAAAAGTACACAACCGAGCTAGGGGCGGCGCAAGTTGAGAGACCTATCATCCTCTTCATCGGGACCCGCCCCTTTTCCATCTCGTTTCCCCCGGTTACAAACATCGTCGGGTGCCCAGAGGGACCGACACTCTTCATTCTCTCAACGAACCTTCCAAGCAAGGGTGAACTACCAAAGCTGCACGCTCCTTCCACCTTCTCCAAATAACCCTACTTCTCATCGCATTCCAAAGGGCCGTCGAGCAGCCTAGCACCTCACCCACGATCACTTGGAGCCACGGGACGGGGTCTTTGGGCCCAACTTGAGAGATCTTAGTAGGGAGCAACGAATCACTCCAAATCACAAGGCGACCCAAGTCTCCCGCTTTTCACCACCATCTTTTGCACCAAGAGCGAAAGCCAAGCCCTTTGTGCAGAATTACACAGAGAAGCATCCCCTTCTTCTTTTGATTGAAGGGCGCCATAGTGCAACAAATTTGAGTTCTCATCTAGCCCAAGTCCAATTCAAACCCCAACCATCATCCGGGATGAGGGAAGAGATTGCAGCTTCTCTACATCCTTGGGGTGCCTTCCAGCTTCTCGCCACTATCCCACAAAAGGCCTTTCATATGGGGATCACATCTACATTGAAGAAGACGCAGGTCCTCACTTCCTCGTCTTGAGTTCCCCTTTTGATATCACACCAATCTCTGTAATCGAGCCTTGAGTTGCCCTCCGAACCGTCAGATCTCATCCATTGGTTACTCTTTCAAAGCGCCGCAGCTCTTTCCGGTAACAGATGCCTTTTTCTAATTACTTGTTTACCTCTAGGGACGTCTTCTTTCTTGCTCGGAAGAATCCCCTTGATGGGAACCAAACAGAGTCATTTTGTCTGATACCTACATCCCATTTCCACGCTAAGCAGAGATGGCAATGCCCATTAAGATTGTTCCATCATTTCCAATAGGAAGAAACCATATCTAAAACCTTGGGGATGACATCGGAACTCGAATGAAGCATGACTGCCAACATCATGGTTATTCCTTTGAGGGGAGCCTCCAAGAGAGAGAACCTTCACATTGCTCGAAAGCAATTGGGCCCAAGACTCATGCTAGTTCTTCCAAGCCTTAACCAACCACTTACTTACCATTTTCTCAGCCATTGCAAACACATCAATGATCCCCTCAATCTCCCTTATCCTAAGAAAGGCAACAAAGGTGCCATTTTACCTAGGGAATACCTTAAGATTGCCCCCTCATTTCCAATAGCAAGAAACCATATCTAAAAGCTTGGGGATGACACCGGAACTCAAGAAGAGGATGGCTCTCACATCCTGGTTCTTCCTTTGAGGGGAGCTTGCAAGAGAGAGAACCTTCACATTGTTGGAAAGCAATTGCGCCCAAGACTCATGCTGGTTCTTCCAGGCCTTCACCAACCATGTGGTAAGCATTTTACCAAAACCCACGTCTTTCATGGATTGACCCCATTCCACTCTGTCGTAGGCTTTATCCTAGTCTATCTTTAAGAAAAGGAAGTCTTGGTTTGACTGTATCAAATGCACCAAACCCCCCCAAATCTCAAAGAATGCCTCCGTTAGAGATCTCCCCTATAAATCCTTTTTGTTCTCTCTTAATCCAAGGTTTCAAATGTGTAATTCTCCTACTAAGCAATGCTTTAGCTTTGATCTTCTAGGTTGTCTCGAGCATAGTGATAGGCCTCTAGTTCTCCATCTTGTTCTTACTATCTTTCTTTTGGATAGGCCCCATGATCGGAAAATCTAGGCGATGATTAGAAATAAGCCATGCACCAACATGGCTAAATCTCCTCAAGACTATAACTTTAGAAAACATAGTAACCTTCACCCTTGGAATAAAGTTTTTCTTATGTTACATCTATTCAATAAAGGCTTGATTACATTAGTTGTCTTTTTTACCTTCATACAACCAGGGACTCGAGGGTAAGAACAACTTATTTATAAAGCCATATACGGCTTTTTACTACTCCAAGATAGAAGCCCTCAACGGTTTCCTAGCTTATTTCAAGGTTCCCCTCAATCCCACTTGACAAAGGTTTCAAAACGTAGTTAACAAAATGTAATAGCCATGAAGTTGTTACTTTAGTATGGAGTTTAAGGATAAGTCCATGCTTCAACTTCACGAATTGGTGCAGAAGGATAAGTTGTTGTAGACTTTAGAGGGTAGTAGGATCCTACGTAATGGAGAAACATAATAAGGTTCATCCCTAAATATGCACACTCATGACATGTCCTAGATTTGGTGGGCAAGAACATGTACAACATCAAAATTGTGTTATGAGTTCAAAGAAACTATTAATGAAGTAGAGAGAGAGCAATAGAGAGAAAGAGAGATAGGAATAGAGAGAGAGAGAGAGGGAAAGGAGTCTTTTAGAGAGAGAGAGAGGGGGAAGAAGAAGAGAGGGAAAAGAGTCGTTTAGAGAGAGAGAGAGAGGGAAGAAGAAGAGAACAAGGAGGAGAGGTAGAGGGACACACACACAAACAAATAGAGAGAGAGAGAGGGAGATAGTTAACAACAAATCGATTTTTTTTTTACATTATGAGATGCTATGTAATGTTAAATGTCTTTGAATGCAAAGGTTGGGATGGAGAAATATAATAAGGTTCATCTCTAAAGAAATTATAGGAGGTGAATGGATAGATCCAGGAAATGAAGTAATATTAAATTCCTCTATGATTAATTGCAGCATTATTATGAGATGACAATATTCTACCTCATACATTGAGGGAATTGAAGGATAATCGGGGAGACAAGGATCGATAATAAAGCATTTGTGAAGGAGGTTTAAAGAAGAGAATTGTGGAAGATCTTATTTGATCATAAGATGAAATTATAGTCTCTAGCTGGGGAGCTTGCTCACTAACAATGGAGTTTCATCCAAGAAGAAGTTGATGCCAAGCATTAACTTCTTGTTGTAAAGACAGGTTAGGCAACCTATGTATTCCTGGTTTTAAGGAGCTAAATATAAGCATGTTACAACTTGCTATTTATAAGTTTTTCAAAACAAGTCATGAATGCATATGGCTAAAGCTTCTCTAGATTATAAATTGAGAAAAGTTTCTCTTTTCTTCTGCGTGCACCAAGGTATTGACTGCTATAACTCCTTATCGATAATGCCCTCTAGCACCAAGGTATTGACTGCTATAACTCCTTATCGATAATGCCCTCTAGCACCAAGGTATTGACTGCTATAACTCCTTATCGATAATGCCCTCTAGTGCTTTTCATTACTCCAAGATGAAGGCCCTCAAGGGGTTCCTAGGTTATTCCAAGCTTTTTTTCAAGCCCATGACACAAAGCTTTCAAACGATAAGGAAATGCAAAGGTATGAAATTGGAAATTATCTAAGGAGAGAGAGAGAGAGAGAGGCCAAGAGGCGATAGATCATGATTAGAGCGAGGAAGATGCTCTAGAATGTTCGGCGTGGGCGCAGAGAAGTGCTATATCATAGATTCTGCAGACTTGAAGAGGAAGCGAACAAAGGAAAAGCTCAATCCCAAAGGGTCTACAAAGAATCAAAGCGCTACTAAGATACGAGGAAGAAATACAAAGGAAAAATTTGCAAATATTCTTTAAGGAGTGGTTGCCTGGCAAAGCCGACAAGCCCACCAAAGAGATGTGCAAAAAGGAAACAAAACAGGGAGTCGATCCCCCTATTGCTAGACTCAAATGGCAATGCTTGCAATATGAAAGAAGAAAAATATTAGAATAATTGAAGAGCATTTTATGAGACTCTTGGGGATCTCGACTCGCCTCTCCCCTCGTAGACGTGACCGCATGGTGGCCATCTCTAGGGTATCCTCCCATAGGATCCCTCACAACCTTGGAACCCTGCTTGATGCCCCTATCTTGGAAGAAGAAATAATTGAATTCATTGATGCCCTTACTAGTGGGAAAAGCCTGGGGCCGGATGGCTCACTAATTTCTTTAAGTCCTTCAAGTTGGTTTTGACCACCCCTCTTCTCTTGGTCTGGCAAGAGGCACTCGAGTTCGACGCACTTCCGACATGTCTTAACAACGGCATCATCAAATTAATCCACAAAAAGGGGAGAAGAAGAGAATTGAGAACTGGCGTCTGATTATGATGCTTCAAATGGGATATAAGATCATTGCTAAAGTCATAGCCAAAAGAATTTCCAGCCATCTGAGAGCTTGCTTAAGTGAGGACCAAAAGGGTTTCATCAAAGGCACGTCTATTTTGAAAGCCATAATTGATAGTTAGGAAATTCGACTTTGCGGATGAGTCAAGACAAGATGTGGTTTTCCTCAAGATTGACTTTGACAAAGCTTACGACACACGGGAATGGGACTATATTTTGCAATCACTTAAAGATCTCGGGTAGCCAAAAATTCACCAAGATGATCTTGACACTATTGGGAATACATCGACTCAAATTAATGTCAACGACGTCAATCTGGCGGGTCGCGCAATGGTTATTACCACATTCCTCATTTCGTCGACCATTTACTTCCTCTCTTGCGGGACACCAAAAGAGCAAGAGTTGTCCAAAGTGGAAACTATTTGCAAAAACTTCGTTTGGATGGGAGAGCACATAAGAATTAGTAAAGATTGAAAGTGGGTGGTCGATATCAGACAGAATGACTCTATTTGGTTTTTGATCCATGGCATCAGGAATGTGGAATCTTGGAACATTCAAAGTGGCAAGAGGCTCTCGAACAAAGGCTTCAGAGAATGGAAACATCTCTGGAATCAAGACACCAACCAATGGGTCAACTTCGAGGATATCGACCCTAGCGTCAGCATTACCTATGAAGAATGGAATATTTTACAAAGCAGACGTCTTACTTGGGACCGTTCTAAAGTCCATCTTCTCATGGGACAGGACTCGCCGTGTTGGCTGCGTCTCAGATGGCATAATGGTAATTGACTAACTGATATCCCGAATATCAAAGGAAACATTGATTATTAGGAAAACCTCAACAAGAAGTGGTGCCTCTCATGGACGCGGCTACAGTGGGAAATGAAGTTCATGGCTATTTGGCACCCTCTCATAGAAAACAGAAAGTTTGTCCTCTTATGGCAAATTCTTCATTGGGGAATCTGGACCAACATAAAGGCTAGCGAAATTTGTGGCGTGTCTCCCTGGTGCAAGCGTTGTTACCCATCCATTGAAGATGTTGGTCACATCTTCTTTACTTGTCCAAACTCCAACAGGCTCTAGCAGATTGGCGGAAAGAAAATTAGACTTCAGAAGAATATGAGCTCGAAACAAGCTTTGCTAGGAGAAGCGATTGTCTGCTCGACGACCCTCTGGAATGCCATTAGAGGGGAGGTCCTCTCAAAGATATGGTAGGAAAGATGTGGTTATAACTTTGGCGCCTCCCCCAAAGAGTAGTCGATTGAGAAATCGATGTTCCTCCTGGGTAAAAAGATCACCAACTGTAAGAAGTCCCCCCCTTTCAGGCTTCATAAAGTGCTTGTTCTAATCAACAACAAGCTTAAACCCAGGTGGGACCCACACGACGGTGATGAGAGGGTGATTAACCTTCTTTATAATGTCATCTAAACTTTGTAAGATCTACCCCGGCTCTATGGGACTTGGGTGGTCCCGTGGGCACTAGTCCCCTTCACTTGTACTTTTTTTTTCCTTTATTCAATACAAGTCTCGGAGAGTAGGCTAAAGCTGAACTTCCTTTTATTTAAAAAAACAAAAAGAAGTTTGCGTGCTTGGGTAGGCTCTTGTAAGCCACCCAACGGTGTCTCCATGGTGCAAAGGGGCTACTCTAAGCCTAGCCAAGATTCTCTTGGCTCTCGTCTCGACTCCAAGTTAATTGTGTTGCAAGTTTGGCATGAGTGTTGTTTATTGACGGCCGTATTGCTTGTTTTGGCCATGTTTTAACTGAAAATAAGGTCAAAAACTTCATTAGACCTTGAAAAAACACACTAAAAACATCAAATACAGGTACGATGTGAAGATAGCCTTCAAAATTGAAGGGCATGGTAGACCGTCAAAATACAACACTGTTTGGCATTTACTTTCTCGCGTGGGCTATACGATGTCTACTATCTCAAAATGCCTTGTTGTGTCCCCCTTCCGTCACCCCTGTGTGTCTATGGCAAAAGATGAAAGATTGCACGGAAAAATTTAGAAACTTGGGAAGGATATCAACAAGACTTACTTGTACACAAATATATTCGATGAAGAAGGAATTGGCCGTGGAAAGTGAGCGAGATGTGTGGCACGTTTGGAAGGATATCATCAAGACTTACTTGTAGAGAGATGTATTCTATGAAGAAGGAATTGGCCGTGGAAAGTGAGCGAGATGTGTGGCACGTTTGGAATAAGAGAGCTTGAAGGCGAGTATACTTCTAGCTTGTGATGAAATGAGTGAGGGACACATGAAACATTGCAAGTAAGTACTTGAAGATCTCTATGAAGGTAAAAGGGACACATGAAACATTGCAAGTAAGTACTTGAAGATCTCTATGAAGGTAAAAGGGACACATGAAACATTGCAAGTAAGTACTTGAAGATCTCTATGAAGGTAAAAGGGACACATGAAACATTGCAAGTAAGTACTTGAAGATCTCTATGAAGGTAAAAGGGACACATGAAACATTGCAAGTAAGTACTTGAAGATCTCTATAAAGGTAAAAGGGACACATGAAACATTGCAAGTAAGTACTTGAAGATCTCTATGAAGGTAAAAGGGACACATGAAACATTGCAAGTAAGTACTTGAAGATCTCTATGAAGGTAAAAGGGACACATGAAACATTGCAAGTAAGTACTTGAAGATCTCTATGAAGGTAAAAGGGACACATCACATCAAGCATTGCAAGTAGTTGAAGATCTTTATGAAGGTAAAACCCCCTCGAAGGCTTACGCATTAGAAGTAGAGGTTCCAAGTTCTCTCTTCGCACACGATACCCAATCACGAAGGTCATTGCCACATTCGAAGATGATCAACGCAAGCTTGCCTTCTGTGGCTACTACCAAATCTTCAGTGAGGACATGACCATTATAGTACCTAACGATCTCTCCGGATGGCTTACATAACATTTGTCACTAGCCTCTATAATTGAGATGAAGCCCTTCAACAAGTGAAAACATCGTCACAATCAGTACTGTAGCCATAGCAACAGGCAAGCTTCAATAGATACTTCCAACAAGAGTTTCACATGGTTATTACTATGGCAAACAAGGTCACGTGGAGAGAAATTTGGGTAGATGATGTCAAGTGTGATGAAACACATAAGCTTCCCCATATGTGTTTTGCTAATGCGATGCACTCTCCTATTAGTATTATTATTTTCATTTCAAAGATTCATAGGAAATTGCTTGTGAAAGTTTAGAGAGGGGTGAGGAGCATTGGCGGATAGTGTATAACGCTCCATAATTGAGTGTTTTACTAATAATTGAGTGTTTTACTAGTAGACGAGAGAAAGGGTCCCCCCTACAGAAAAAGAAAATGGACCATGAAACGAGAGGGCAAAGAGCGTGGCTTGGGGTTTTGAGAGAATCCCACATAGAAGATATGAAGGGCTTGGGCACATAAGGTGCGTTAGGCAGCGCAGTGGGAGTCCACGGGAGGTGCGGGTTGAGCACAGAGCGAACTATTCTTTCGCCTTTTACTAAAGAATACCGTGTGCTCGGCCCACTGAAGCACCATAGACTTAATTTTTGGCAGGGGGTTTCCTCCGGAATCCCCCCTCTCACAATATGGCGGAAAGAAAGACGTTAGCGGAAAGAGGGCGCAGGCGGAAACGCGGTGTGTGTGGGAGCTCTGGCGGCATCGCTTCGCTCCGCCAAAATCGTTTCAGCTTGTAGGAATGAGATCAGAGAGCGATGATTAGGAAGGAGCCGTCTTCTGTCATCAAGTAGAAGCAGGAACTTCCCTTTTCAATGAATCGGCCATCAAACACACCATATCGTCATTATGCATGAAACCAATGCCATTCTCATAAGAGATGATGATGAAACGGCCATCAGACACCATATCGTCATTATGCATGAAACCAATGCCATTCTCATAAGAGATGATGGAATGGAAGTTCCAATGAAAACGGTGTCACCAAATCAATACCCACTCTCATTGTATACGAAACCAATGCCACTCCCATTTCTGCCTTTCAAGGAGAAAACTTAACTCAAACTAAGATTCGGAGGAAAACTTAACTCAAACTAAGATTTGGATGTGCTGACGACTCAGAAAACTTAACTCAAACTAAGATTCGGAGGAACGAGGAGGAGGCCAACACATACACAAAACTCAACTCAAACTAAGATTCGGAAGAGCTATAGGAGGCGGCCAGTACATACATAGCAGTAGATTGTGTGAGAGTACGAGACTTCCCTCCTATTCCTACTCAACACAGATATAGGAAGAAATAGGAGGCCAATACATACATAGCAGTGGATTGTGTGAGAGTGCCCCCTCCTCGCACCTTCAGCACCTGAGAGAGAGAGAGGGACAAGGGAGGGAGAAAGCCATGGAGGCTCCCAACCCGGCACATCTTCATCCTCAGCCTCGCACCTTTTGCACCTGAGAGAGAGAGAGGGACAAGGGAGGGAGAAAGCCATGGAGGCTCCCACCCCATCACATCTTCCTCCTCAGCACACAGGGAGCTGAGCTTTCGGGCTTAGGTTAGGCCCATCCTTGAAAATAAGGACCTTGCAATTCCTTGCAATTTGACGGCAAGGGCACTCACATACCTACTCTCGCAAATGTCGATGTAGCCAGAGGAACGAAAAGAAAAAAAGTTGATTGCAAGGGAAGGAAAAGTACACAACCGAGCTAGGGGCGGCGCAAGTTGAGAGACCTATCATCCTCTTCATCGGGACCCGCCCCTTTTCCATCTCGTTTCCCCCGGTTACAAACATCGTCGGGTGCCCAGAGGGACCGACACTCTTCATTCTCTCAACGAACCTTCCAAGCAAGGGTGAACTACCAAAGCTGCACGCTCCTTCCACCTTCTCCAAATAACCCTACTTCTCATCGCATTCCAAAGGGCCGTCGAGCAGCCTAGCACCTCACCCACGATCACTTGGAGCCACGGGACGGGGTCTTTGGGCCCAACTTGAGAGATCTTAGTAGGGAGCAACGAATCACTCCAAATCACAAGGCGACCCAAGTCTCCCGCTTTTCACCACCATCTTTTGCACCAAGAGCGAAAGCCAAGCCCTTTGTGCAGAATTACACAGAGAAGCATCCCCTTCTTCTTTTGATTGAAGGGCGCCATAGTGCAACAAATTTGAGTTCTCATCTAGCCCAAGTCCAATTCAAACCCCAACCATCATCCGGGATGAGGGAAGAGATTGCAGCTTCTCTACATCCTTGGGGTGCCTTCCAGCTTCTCGCCACTATCCCACAAAAGGCCTTTCATATGGGGATCACATCTACATTGAAGAAGACGCAGGTCCTCACTTCCTCGTCTTGAGTTCCCCTTTTGATATCACACCAATCTCTGTAATCGAGCCTTGAGTTGCCCTCCGAACCGTCAGATCTCATCCATTGGTTACTCTTTCAAAGCGCCGCAGCTCTTTCCGGTAACAGATGCCTTTTTCTAATTACTTGTTTACCTCTAGGGACGTCTTCTTTCTTGCTCGGAAGAATCCCCTTGATGGGAACCAAACAGAGTCATTTTGTCTGATACCTACATCCCATTTCCACGCTAAGCAGAGATGGCAATGCCCATTAAGATTGTTCCATCATTTCCAATAGGAAGAAACCATATCTAAAACCTTGGGGATGACATCGGAACTCGAATGAAGCATGACTGCCAACATCATGGTTATTCCTTTGAGGGGAGCCTCCAAGAGAGAGAACCTTCACATTGCTCGAAAGCAATTGGGCCCAAGACTCATGCTAGTTCTTCCAAGCCTTAACCAACCACTTACTTACCATTTTCTCAGCCATTGCAAACACATCAATGATCCCCTCAATCTCCCTTATCCTAAGAAAGGCAACAAAGGTGCCATTTTACCTAGGGAATACCTTAAGATTGCCCCCTCATTTCCAATAGCAAGAAACCATATCTAAAAGCTTGGGGATGACACCGGAACTCAAGAAGAGGATGGCTCTCACATCCTGGTTCTTCCTTTGAGGGGAGCTTGCAAGAGAGAGAACCTTCACATTGTTGGAAAGCAATTGCGCCCAAGACTCATGCTGGTTCTTCCAGGCCTTCACCAACCATGTGGTAAGCATTTTACCAAAACCCACGTCTTTCATGGATTGACCCCATTCCACTCTGTCGTAGGCTTTATCCTAGTCTATCTTTAAGAAAAGGAAGTCTTGGTTTGACTGTATCAAATGCACCAAACCCCCCCAAATCTCAAAGAATGCCTCCGTTAGAGATCTCCCCTATAAATCCTTTTTGTTCTCTCTTAATCCAAGGTTTCAAATGTGTAATTCTCCTACTAAGCAATGCTTTAGCTTTGATCTTCTAGGTTGTCTCGAGCATAGTGATAGGCCTCTAGTTCTCCATCTTGTTCTTACTATCTTTCTTTTGGATAGGCCCCATGATCGGAAAATCTAGGCGATGATTAGAAATAAGCCATGCACCAACATGGCTAAATCTCCTCAAGACTATAACTTTAGAAAACATAGTAACCTTCACCCTTGGAATAAAGTTTTTCTTATGTTACATCTATTCAATAAAGGCTTGATTACATTAGTTGTCTTTTTTACCTTCATACAACCAGGGACTCGAGGGTAAGAACAACTTATTTATAAAGCCATATACGGCTTTTTACTACTCCAAGATAGAAGCCCTCAACGGTTTCCTAGCTTATTTCAAGGTTCCCCTCAATCCCACTTGACAAAGGTTTCAAAACGTAGTTAACAAAATGTAATAGCCATGAAGTTGTTACTTTAGTATGGAGTTTAAGGATAAGTCCATGCTTCAACTTCACGAATTGGTGCAGAAGGATAAGTTGTTGTAGACTTTAGAGGGTAGTAGGATCCTACGTAATGGAGAAACATAATAAGGTTCATCCCTAAATATGCACACTCATGACATGTCCTAGATTTGGTGGGCAAGAACATGTACAACATCAAAATTGTGTTATGAGTTCAAAGAAACTATTAATGAAGTAGAGAGAGAGCAATAGAGAGAAAGAGAGATAGGAATAGAGAGAGAGAGAGAGGGAAAGGAGTCTTTTAGAGAGAGAGAGAGGGGGAAGAAGAAGAGAGGGAAAAGAGTCGTTTAGAGAGAGAGAGAGAGGGAAGAAGAAGAGAACAAGGAGGAGAGGTAGAGGGACACACACACAAACAAATAGAGAGAGAGAGAGGGAGATAGTTAACAACAAATCGATTTTTTTTTTACATTATGAGATGCTATGTAATGTTAAATGTCTTTGAATGCAAAGGTTGGGATGGAGAAATATAATAAGGTTCATCTCTAAAGAAATTATAGGAGGTGAATGGATAGATCCAGGAAATGAAGTAATATTAAATTCCTCTATGATTAATTGCAGCATTATTATGAGATGACAATATTCTACCTCATACATTGAGGGAATTGAAGGATAATCGGGGAGACAAGGATCGATAATAAAGCATTTGTGAAGGAGGTTTAAAGAAGAGAATTGTGGAAGATCTTATTTGATCATAAGATGAAATTATAGTCTCTAGCTGGGGAGCTTGCTCACTAACAATGGAGTTTCATCCAAGAAGAAGTTGATGCCAAGCATTAACTTCTTGTTGTAAAGACAGGTTAGGCAACCTATGTATTCCTGGTTTTAAGGAGCTAAATATAAGCATGTTACAACTTGCTATTTATAAGTTTTTCAAAACAAGTCATGAATGCATATGGCTAAAGCTTCTCTAGATTATAAATTGAGAAAAGTTTCTCTTTTCTTCTGCGTGCACCAAGGTATTGACTGCTATAACTCCTTATCGATAATGCCCTCTAGCACCAAGGTATTGACTGCTATAACTCCTTATCGATAATGCCCTCTAGCACCAAGGTATTGACTGCTATAACTCCTTATCGATAATGCCCTCTAGTGCTTTTCATTACTCCAAGATGAAGGCCCTCAAGGGGTTCCTAGGTTATTCCAAGCTTTTTTTCAAGCCCATGACACAAAGCTTTCAAACGATAAGGAAATGCAAAGGTATGAAATTGGAAATTATCTAAGGAGAGAGAGAGAGAGAGAGGCCAAGAGGCGATAGATCATGATTAGAGCGAGGAAGATGCTCTAGAATGTTCGGCGTGGGCGCAGAGAAGTGCTATATCATAGATTCTGCAGACTTGAAGAGGAAGCGAACAAAGGAAAAGCTCAATCCCAAAGGGTCTACAAAGAATCAAAGCGCTACTAAGATACGAGGAAGAAATACAAAGGAAAAATTTGCAAATATTCTTTAAGGAGTGGTTGCCTGGCAAAGCCGACAAGCCCACCAAAGAGATGTGCAAAAAGGAAACAAAACAGGGAGTCGATCCCCCTATTGCTAGACTCAAATGGCAATGCTTGCAATATGAAAGAAGAAAAATATTAGAATAATTGAAGAGCATTTTATGAGACTCTTGGGGATCTCGACTCGCCTCTCCCCTCGTAGACGTGACCGCATGGTGGCCATCTCTAGGGTATCCTCCCATAGGATCCCTCACAACCTTGGAACCCTGCTTGATGCCCCTATCTTGGAAGAAGAAATAATTGAATTCATTGATGCCCTTACTAGTGGGAAAAGCCTGGGGCCGGATGGCTCACTAATTTCTTTAAGTCCTTCAAGTTGGTTTTGACCACCCCTCTTCTCTTGGTCTGGCAAGAGGCACTCGAGTTCGACGCACTTCCGACATGTCTTAACAACGGCATCATCAAATTAATCCACAAAAAGGGGAGAAGAAGAGAATTGAGAACTGGCGTCTGATTATGATGCTTCAAATGGGATATAAGATCATTGCTAAAGTCATAGCCAAAAGAATTTCCAGCCATCTGAGAGCTTGCTTAAGTGAGGACCAAAAGGGTTTCATCAAAGGCACGTCTATTTTGAAAGCCATAATTGATAGTTAGGAAATTCGACTTTGCGGATGAGTCAAGACAAGATGTGGTTTTCCTCAAGATTGACTTTGACAAAGCTTACGACACACGGGAATGGGACTATATTTTGCAATCACTTAAAGATCTCGGGTAGCCAAAAATTCACCAAGATGATCTTGACACTATTGGGAATACATCGACTCAAATTAATGTCAACGACGTCAATCTGGCGGGTCGCGCAATGGTTATTACCACATTCCTCATTTCGTCGACCATTTACTTCCTCTCTTGCGGGACACCAAAAGAGCAAGAGTTGTCCAAAGTGGAAACTATTTGCAAAAACTTCGTTTGGATGGGAGAGCACATAAGAATTAGTAAAGATTGAAAGTGGGTGGTCGATATCAGACAGAATGACTCTATTTGGTTTTTGATCCATGGCATCAGGAATGTGGAATCTTGGAACATTCAAAGTGGCAAGAGGCTCTCGAACAAAGGCTTCAGAGAATGGAAACATCTCTGGAATCAAGACACCAACCAATGGGTCAACTTCGAGGATATCGACCCTAGCGTCAGCATTACCTATGAAGAATGGAATATTTTACAAAGCAGACGTCTTACTTGGGACCGTTCTAAAGTCCATCTTCTCATGGGACAGGACTCGCCGTGTTGGCTGCGTCTCAGATGGCATAATGGTAATTGACTAACTGATATCCCGAATATCAAAGGAAACATTGATTATTAGGAAAACCTCAACAAGAAGTGGTGCCTCTCATGGACGCGGCTACAGTGGGAAATGAAGTTCATGGCTATTTGGCACCCTCTCATAGAAAACAGAAAGTTTGTCCTCTTATGGCAAATTCTTCATTGGGGAATCTGGACCAACATAAAGGCTAGCGAAATTTGTGGCGTGTCTCCCTGGTGCAAGCGTTGTTACCCATCCATTGAAGATGTTGGTCACATCTTCTTTACTTGTCCAAACTCCAACAGGCTCTAGCAGATTGGCGGAAAGAAAATTAGACTTCAGAAGAATATGAGCTCGAAACAAGCTTTGCTAGGAGAAGCGATTGTCTGCTCGACGACCCTCTGGAATGCCATTAGAGGGGAGGTCCTCTCAAAGATATGGTAGGAAAGATGTGGTTATAACTTTGGCGCCTCCCCCAAAGAGTAGTCGATTGAGAAATCGATGTTCCTCCTGGGTAAAAAGATCACCAACTGTAAGAAGTCCCCCCCTTTCAGGCTTCATAAAGTGCTTGTTCTAATCAACAACAAGCTTAAACCCAGGTGGGACCCACACGACGGTGATGAGAGGGTGATTAACCTTCTTTATAATGTCATCTAAACTTTGTAAGATCTACCCCGGCTCTATGGGACTTGGGTGGTCCCGTGGGCACTAGTCCCCTTCACTTGTACTTTTTTTTTCCTTTATTCAATACAAGTCTCGGAGAGTAGGCTAAAGCTGAACTTCCTTTTATTTAAAAAAACAAAAAGAAGTTTGCGTGCTTGGGTAGGCTCTTGTAAGCCACCCAACGGTGTCTCCATGGTGCAAAGGGGCTACTCTAAGCCTAGCCAAGATTCTCTTGGCTCTCGTCTCGACTCCAAGTTAATTGTGTTGCAAGTTTGGCATGAGTGTTGTTTATTGACGGCCGTATTGCTTGTTTTGGCCATGTTTTAACTGAAAATAAGGTCAAAAACTTCATTAGACCTTGAAAAAACACACTAAAAACATCAAATACAGGTACGATGTGAAGATAGCCTTCAAAATTGAAGGGCATGGTAGACCGTCAAAATACAACACTGTTTGGCATTTACTTTCTCGCGTGGGCTATACGATGTCTACTATCTCAAAATGCCTTGTTGTGTCCCCCTTCCGTCACCCCTGTGTGTCTATGGCAAAAGATGAAAGATTGCACGGAAAAATTTAGAAACTTGGGAAGGATATCAACAAGACTTACTTGTACACAAATATATTCGATGAAGAAGGAATTGGCCGTGGAAAGTGAGCGAGATGTGTGGCACGTTTGGAAGGATATCATCAAGACTTACTTGTAGAGAGATGTATTCTATGAAGAAGGAATTGGCCGTGGAAAGTGAGCGAGATGTGTGGCACGTTTGGAATAAGAGAGCTTGAAGGCGAGTATACTTCTAGCTTGTGATGAAATGAGTGAGGGACACATGAAACATTGCAAGTAAGTACTTGAAGATCTCTATGAAGGTAAAAGGGACACATGAAACATTGCAAGTAAGTACTTGAAGATCTCTATGAAGGTAAAAGGGACACATGAAACATTGCAAGTAAGTACTTGAAGATCTCTATGAAGGTAAAAGGGACACATGAAACATTGCAAGTAAGTACTTGAAGATCTCTATGAAGGTAAAAGGGACACATGAAACATTGCAAGTAAGTACTTGAAGATCTCTATAAAGGTAAAAGGGACACATGAAACATTGCAAGTAAGTACTTGAAGATCTCTATGAAGGTAAAAGGGACACATGAAACATTGCAAGTAAGTACTTGAAGATCTCTATGAAGGTAAAAGGGACACATGAAACATTGCAAGTAAGTACTTGAAGATCTCTATGAAGGTAAAAGGGACACATCACATCAAGCATTGCAAGTAGTTGAAGATCTTTATGAAGGTAAAACCCCCTCGAAGGCTTACGCATTAGAAGTAGAGGTTCCAAGTTCTCTCTTCGCACACGATACCCAATCACGAAGGTCATTGCCACATTCGAAGATGATCAACGCAAGCTTGCCTTCTGTGGCTACTACCAAATCTTCAGTGAGGACATGACCATTATAGTACCTAACGATCTCTCCGGATGGCTTACATAACATTTGTCACTAGCCTCTATAATTGAGATGAAGCCCTTCAACAAGTGAAAACATCGTCACAATCAGTACTGTAGCCATAGCAACAGGCAAGCTTCAATAGATACTTCCAACAAGAGTTTCACATGGTTATTACTATGGCAAACAAGGTCACGTGGAGAGAAATTTGGGTAGATGATGTCAAGTGTGATGAAACACATAAGCTTCCCCATATGTGTTTTGCTAATGCGATGCACTCTCCTATTAGTATTATTATTTTCATTTCAAAGATTCATAGGAAATTGCTTGTGAAAGTTTAGAGAGGGGTGAGGAGCATTGGCGGATAGTGTATAACGCTCCATAATTGAGTGTTTTACTAATAATTGAGTGTTTTACTAGTAGACGAGAGAAAGGGTCCCCCCTACAGAAAAAGAAAATGGACCATGAAACGAGAGGGCAAAGAGCGTGGCTTGGGGTTTTGAGAGAATCCCACATAGAAGATATGAAGGGCTTGGGCACATAAGGTGCGTTAGGCAGCGCAGTGGGAGTCCACGGGAGGTGCGGGTTGAGCACAGAGCGAACTATTCTTTCGCCTTTTACTAAAGAATACCGTGTGCTCGGCCCACTGAAGCACCATAGACTTAATTTTTGGCAGGGGGTTTCCTCCGGAATCCCCCCTCTCACAATATGGCGGAAAGAAAGACGTTAGCGGAAAGAGGGCGCAGGCGGAAACGCGGTGTGTGTGGGAGCTCTGGCGGCATCGCTTCGCTCCGCCAAAATCGTTTCAGCTTGTAGGAATGAGATCAGAGAGCGATGATTAGGAAGGAGCCGTCTTCTGTCATCAAGTAGAAGCAGGAACTTCCCTTTTCAATGAATCGGCCATCAAACACACCATATCGTCATTATGCATGAAACCAATGCCATTCTCATAAGAGATGATGATGAAACGGCCATCAGACACCATATCGTCATTATGCATGAAACCAATGCCATTCTCATAAGAGATGATGGAATGGAAGTTCCAATGAAAACGGTGTCACCAAATCAATACCCACTCTCATTGTATACGAAACCAATGCCACTCCCATTTCTGCCTTTCAAGGAGAAAACTTAACTCAAACTAAGATTCGGAGGAAAACTTAACTCAAACTAAGATTTGGATGTGCTGACGACTCAGAAAACTTAACTCAAACTAAGATTCGGAGGAACGAGGAGGAGGCCAACACATACACAAAACTCAACTCAAACTAAGATTCGGAAGAGCTATAGGAGGCGGCCAGTACATACATAGCAGTAGATTGTGTGAGAGTACGAGACTTCCCTCCTATTCCTACTCAACACAGATATAGGAAGAAATAGGAGGCCAATACATACATAGCAGTGGATTGTGTGAGAGTGCCCCCTCCTCGCACCTTCAGCACCTGAGAGAGAGAGAGGGACAAGGGAGGGAGAAAGCCATGGAGGCTCCCAACCCGGCACATCTTCATCCTCAGCCTCGCACCTTTTGCACCTGAGAGAGAGAGAGGGACAAGGGAGGGAGAAAGCCATGGAGGCTCCCACCCCATCACATCTTCCTCCTCAGCACACAGGGAGCTGAGCTTTCGGGCTTAGGTTAGGCCCATCCTTGAAAATAAGGACCTTGCAATTCCTTGCAATTTGACGGCAAGGGCACTCACATACCTACTCTCGCAAATGTCGATGTAGCCAGAGGAACGAAAAGAAAAAAAGTTGATTGCAAGGGAAGGAAAAGTACACAACCGAGCTAGGGGCGGCGCAAGTTGAGAGACCTATCATCCTCTTCATCGGGACCCGCCCCTTTTCCATCTCGTTTCCCCCGGTTACAAACATCGTCGGGTGCCCAGAGGGACCGACACTCTTCATTCTCTCAACGAACCTTCCAAGCAAGGGTGAACTACCAAAGCTGCACGCTCCTTCCACCTTCTCCAAATAACCCTACTTCTCATCGCATTCCAAAGGGCCGTCGAGCAGCCTAGCACCTCACCCACGATCACTTGGAGCCACGGGACGGGGTCTTTGGGCCCAACTTGAGAGATCTTAGTAGGGAGCAACGAATCACTCCAAATCACAAGGCGACCCAAGTCTCCCGCTTTTCACCACCATCTTTTGCACCAAGAGCGAAAGCCAAGCCCTTTGTGCAGAATTACACAGAGAAGCATCCCCTTCTTCTTTTGATTGAAGGGCGCCATAGTGCAACAAATTTGAGTTCTCATCTAGCCCAAGTCCAATTCAAACCCCAACCATCATCCGGGATGAGGGAAGAGATTGCAGCTTCTCTACATCCTTGGGGTGCCTTCCAGCTTCTCGCCACTATCCCACAAAAGGCCTTTCATATGGGGATCACATCTACATTGAAGAAGACGCAGGTCCTCACTTCCTCGTCTTGAGTTCCCCTTTTGATATCACACCAATCTCTGTAATCGAGCCTTGAGTTGCCCTCCGAACCGTCAGATCTCATCCATTGGTTACTCTTTCAAAGCGCCGCAGCTCTTTCCGGTAACAGATGCCTTTTTCTAATTACTTGTTTACCTCTAGGGACGTCTTCTTTCTTGCTCGGAAGAATCCCCTTGATGGGAACCAAACAGAGTCATTTTGTCTGATACCTACATCCCATTTCCACGCTAAGCAGAGATGGCAATGCCCATTAAGATTGTTCCATCATTTCCAATAGGAAGAAACCATATCTAAAACCTTGGGGATGACATCGGAACTCGAATGAAGCATGACTGCCAACATCATGGTTATTCCTTTGAGGGGAGCCTCCAAGAGAGAGAACCTTCACATTGCTCGAAAGCAATTGGGCCCAAGACTCATGCTAGTTCTTCCAAGCCTTAACCAACCACTTACTTACCATTTTCTCAGCCATTGCAAACACATCAATGATCCCCTCAATCTCCCTTATCCTAAGAAAGGCAACAAAGGTGCCATTTTACCTAGGGAATACCTTAAGATTGCCCCCTCATTTCCAATAGCAAGAAACCATATCTAAAAGCTTGGGGATGACACCGGAACTCAAGAAGAGGATGGCTCTCACATCCTGGTTCTTCCTTTGAGGGGAGCTTGCAAGAGAGAGAACCTTCACATTGTTGGAAAGCAATTGCGCCCAAGACTCATGCTGGTTCTTCCAGGCCTTCACCAACCATGTGGTAAGCATTTTACCAAAACCCACGTCTTTCATGGATTGACCCCATTCCACTCTGTCGTAGGCTTTATCCTAGTCTATCTTTAAGAAAAGGAAGTCTTGGTTTGACTGTATCAAATGCACCAAACCCCCCCAAATCTCAAAGAATGCCTCCGTTAGAGATCTCCCCTATAAATCCTTTTTGTTCTCTCTTAATCCAAGGTTTCAAATGTGTAATTCTCCTACTAAGCAATGCTTTAGCTTTGATCTTCTAGGTTGTCTCGAGCATAGTGATAGGCCTCTAGTTCTCCATCTTGTTCTTACTATCTTTCTTTTGGATAGGCCCCATGATCGGAAAATCTAGGCGATGATTAGAAATAAGCCATGCACCAACATGGCTAAATCTCCTCAAGACTATAACTTTAGAAAACATAGTAACCTTCACCCTTGGAATAAAGTTTTTCTTATGTTACATCTATTCAATAAAGGCTTGATTACATTAGTTGTCTTTTTTACCTTCATACAACCAGGGACTCGAGGGTAAGAACAACTTATTTATAAAGCCATATACGGCTTTTTACTACTCCAAGATAGAAGCCCTCAACGGTTTCCTAGCTTATTTCAAGGTTCCCCTCAATCCCACTTGACAAAGGTTTCAAAACGTAGTTAACAAAATGTAATAGCCATGAAGTTGTTACTTTAGTATGGAGTTTAAGGATAAGTCCATGCTTCAACTTCACGAATTGGTGCAGAAGGATAAGTTGTTGTAGACTTTAGAGGGTAGTAGGATCCTACGTAATGGAGAAACATAATAAGGTTCATCCCTAAATATGCACACTCATGACATGTCCTAGATTTGGTGGGCAAGAACATGTACAACATCAAAATTGTGTTATGAGTTCAAAGAAACTATTAATGAAGTAGAGAGAGAGCAATAGAGAGAAAGAGAGATAGGAATAGAGAGAGAGAGAGAGAGGGAAAGGAGTCTTTTAGAGAGAGAGAGAGGGGGAAGAAGAAGAGAGGGAAAAGAGTCGTTTAGAGAGAGAGAGAGAGGGAAGAAGAAGAGAACAAGGAGGAGAGGTAGAGGGACACACACACAAACAAATAGAGAGAGAGAGAGGGAGATAGTTAACAACAAATCGATTTTTTTTTTACATTATGAGATGCTATGTAATGTTAAATGTCTTTGAATGCAAAGGTTGGGATGGAGAAATATAATAAGGTTCATCTCTAAAGAAATTATAGGAGGTGAATGGATAGATCCAGGAAATGAAGTAATATTAAATTCCTCTATGATTAATTGCAGCATTATTATGAGATGACAATATTCTACCTCATACATTGAGGGAATTGAAGGATAATCGGGGAGACAAGGATCGATAATAAAGCATTTGTGAAGGAGGTTTAAAGAAGAGAATTGTGGAAGATCTTATTTGATCATAAGATGAAATTATAGTCTCTAGCTGGGGAGCTTGCTCACTAACAATGGAGTTTCATCCAAGAAGAAGTTGATGCCAAGCATTAACTTCTTGTTGTAAAGACAGGTTAGGCAACCTATGTATTCCTGGTTTTAAGGAGCTAAATATAAGCATGTTACAACTTGCTATTTATAAGTTTTTCAAAACAAGTCATGAATGCATATGGCTAAAGCTTCTCTAGATTATAAATTGAGAAAAGTTTCTCTTTTCTTCTGCGTGCACCAAGGTATTGACTGCTATAACTCCTTATCGATAATGCCCTCTAGCACCAAGGTATTGACTGCTATAACTCCTTATCGATAATGCCCTCTAGCACCAAGGTATTGACTGCTATAACTCCTTATCGATAATGCCCTCTAGTGCTTTTCATTACTCCAAGATGAAGGCCCTCAAGGGGTTCCTAGGTTATTCCAAGCTTTTTTTCAAGCCCATGACACAAAGCTTTCAAACGATAAGGAAATGCAAAGGTATGAAATTGGAAATTATCTAAGGAGAGAGAGAGAGAGAGAGGCCAAGAGGCGATAGATCATGATTAGAGCGAGGAAGATGCTCTAGAATGTTCGGCGTGGGCGCAGAGAAGTGCTATATCATAGATTCTGCAGACTTGAAGAGGAAGCGAACAAAGGAAAAGCTCAATCCCAAAGGGTCTACAAAGAATCAAAGCGCTACTAAGATACGAGGAAGAAATACAAAGGAAAAATTTGCAAATATTCTTTAAGGAGTGGTTGCCTGGCAAAGCCGACAAGCCCACCAAAGAGATGTGCAAAAAGGAAACAAAACAGGGAGTCGATCCCCCTATTGCTAGACTCAAATGGCAATGCTTGCAATATGAAAGAAGAAAAATATTAGAATAATTGAAGAGCATTTTATGAGACTCTTGGGGATCTCGACTCGCCTCTCCCCTCGTAGACGTGACCGCATGGTGGCCATCTCTAGGGTATCCTCCCATAGGATCCCTCACAACCTTGGAACCCTGCTTGATGCCCCTATCTTGGAAGAAGAAATAATTGAATTCATTGATGCCCTTACTAGTGGGAAAAGCCTGGGGCCGGATGGCTCACTAATTTCTTTAAGTCCTTCAAGTTGGTTTTGACCACCCCTCTTCTCTTGGTCTGGCAAGAGGCACTCGAGTTCGACGCACTTCCGACATGTCTTAACAACGGCATCATCAAATTAATCCACAAAAAGGGGAGAAGAAGAGAATTGAGAACTGGCGTCTGATTATGATGCTTCAAATGGGATATAAGATCATTGCTAAAGTCATAGCCAAAAGAATTTCCAGCCATCTGAGAGCTTGCTTAAGTGAGGACCAAAAGGGTTTCATCAAAGGCACGTCTATTTTGAAAGCCATAATTGATAGTTAGGAAATTCGACTTTGCGGATGAGTCAAGACAAGATGTGGTTTTCCTCAAGATTGACTTTGACAAAGCTTACGACACACGGGAATGGGACTATATTTTGCAATCACTTAAAGATCTCGGGTAGCCAAAAATTCACCAAGATGATCTTGACACTATTGGGAATACATCGACTCAAATTAATGTCAACGACGTCAATCTGGCGGGTCGCGCAATGGTTATTACCACATTCCTCATTTCGTCGACCATTTACTTCCTCTCTTGCGGGACACCAAAAGAGCAAGAGTTGTCCAAAGTGGAAACTATTTGCAAAAACTTCGTTTGGATGGGAGAGCACATAAGAATTAGTAAAGATTGAAAGTGGGTGGTCGATATCAGACAGAATGACTCTATTTGGTTTTTGATCCATGGCATCAGGAATGTGGAATCTTGGAACATTCAAAGTGGCAAGAGGCTCTCGAACAAAGGCTTCAGAGAATGGAAACATCTCTGGAATCAAGACACCAACCAATGGGTCAACTTCGAGGATATCGACCCTAGCGTCAGCATTACCTATGAAGAATGGAATATTTTACAAAGCAGACGTCTTACTTGGGACCGTTCTAAAGTCCATCTTCTCATGGGACAGGACTCGCCGTGTTGGCTGCGTCTCAGATGGCATAATGGTAATTGACTAACTGATATCCCGAATATCAAAGGAAACATTGATTATTAGGAAAACCTCAACAAGAAGTGGTGCCTCTCATGGACGCGGCTACAGTGGGAAATGAAGTTCATGGCTATTTGGCACCCTCTCATAGAAAACAGAAAGTTTGTCCTCTTATGGCAAATTCTTCATTGGGGAATCTGGACCAACATAAAGGCTAGCGAAATTTGTGGCGTGTCTCCCTGGTGCAAGCGTTGTTACCCATCCATTGAAGATGTTGGTCACATCTTCTTTACTTGTCCAAACTCCAACAGGCTCTAGCAGATTGGCGGAAAGAAAATTAGACTTCAGAAGAATATGAGCTCGAAACAAGCTTTGCTAGGAGAAGCGATTGTCTGCTCGACGACCCTCTGGAATGCCATTAGAGGGGAGGTCCTCTCAAAGATATGGTAGGAAAGATGTGGTTATAACTTTGGCGCCTCCCCCAAAGAGTAGTCGATTGAGAAATCGATGTTCCTCCTGGGTAAAAAGATCACCAACTGTAAGAAGTCCCCCCCTTTCAGGCTTCATAAAGTGCTTGTTCTAATCAACAACAAGCTTAAACCCAGGTGGGACCCACACGACGGTGATGAGAGGGTGATTAACCTTCTTTATAATGCCATCTAAACTTTGTAAGATCTACCCCGGCTCTATGGGACTTGGGTGGTCCCGTGGGCACTAGTCCCCTTCACTTGTACTTTTTTTTTCCTTTATTCAATACAAGTCTCGGAGAGTAGGCTAAAGCTGAACTTCCTTTTATTTAAAAAAAAAAAAAGAAGTTTGCGTGCTTGGGTAGGCTCTTGTAAGCCACCCAACGGTGTCTCCATGGTGCAAAGGGGCTACTCTAAGCCTAGCCAAGATTCTCTTGGCTCTCGTCTCGACTCCAAGTTAATTGTGTTGCAAGTTTGGCATGAGTGTTGTTTATTGACGGCCGTATTGCCTGTTTTGGCCATGTTTTAACTAAAAATAAGGTCAAAAACTTCATTAGACCTTGAAAAAACACACTAAAAACATCAAATACAGGTACGATGTGAAGATAGCCTTCAAAATTGAAGGGCATGGTAGACCGTCAAAATACAACACTGTTTGGCATTTACTTTCTCGCGTGGGCTATACGATGTCTACTATCTCAAAATGCCTTGTTGTGTCCCCCTTCCGTCACCCCTGTGTGTCTATGGCAAAAGATGAAAGATTGCACGGAAAAATTTAGAAACTTGGGAAGGATATCAACAAGACTTACTTGTACACAAATATATTCGATGAAGAAGGAATTGGCCGTGGAAAGTGAGCGAGATGTGTGGCACGTTTGGAAGGATATCACCAAGACTTACTTGTAGAGAGATGTATTCTATGAAGAAGGAATTGGCCGTGGAAAGTGAGCGAGATGTGTGGCACGTTTGGAATAAGAGAGCTTGAAGGCGAGTATACTTCTAGCTTGTGATGAAATGAGTGAGGGACACATGAAACATTGCAAGTAAGTACTTGAAGATCTCTATGAAGGTAAAAGGGACACATGAAACATTGCAAGTAAGTACTTGAAGATCTCTATGAAGGTAAAAGGGACACATGAAACATTGCAAGTAAGTACTTGAAGATCTCTATGAAGGTAAAAGGGACACATGAAACATTGCAAGTAAGTACTTGAAGATCTCTATGAAGGTAAAAGGGACACATCACATCAAGCATTGCAAGTAGTTGAAGATCTTTATGAAGGTAAAACCCCCTCGAAGGCTTACGCATTAGAAGTAGAGGTTCCAAGTTCTCTCTTCGCACACGATACCCAATCACGAAGGTCATTGCCACATTCGAAGATGATCAACGCAAGCTTGCCTTCTGTGGCTACTACCAAATCTTCAGTGAGGACATGACCATTATAGTACCTAACGATCTCTCCGGATGGCTTACATAACATTTGTCACTAGCCTCTATAATTGAGATGAAGCCCTTCAACAAGTGAAAACATCGTCACAATCAGTACTGTAGCCATAGCAACAGGCAAGCTTCAATAGATACTTCCAACAAGAGTTTCACATGGTTATTACTATGGCAAACAAGGTCACGTGGAGAGAAATTTGGGTAGATGATGTCAAGTGTGATGAAACACATAAGCTTCCCCATATGTGTTTTGCTAATGCGATGCACTCTCCTATTAGTATTATTATTTTCATTTCAAAGATTCATAGGAAATTGCTTGTGAAAGTTTAGAGAGGGGTGAGGAGCATTGGCGGATAGTGTATAACGCTCCATAATTGAGTGTTTTACTAATAATTGAGTGTTTTACTAGTAGACGAGAGAAAGGGTCCCCCCTACAGAAAAAGAAAATGGACCATGAAACGAGAGGGCAAAGAGCGTGGCTTGGGGTTTTGAGAGAATCCCACATAGAAGATATGAAGGGCTTGGGCACATAAGGTGCGTTAGGCAGCGCAGTGGGAGTCCACGGGAGGTGCGGGTTGAGCACAGAGCGAACTATTCTTTCGCCTTTTACTAAAGAATACCGTGTGCTCGGCCCACTGAAGCACCATAGACTTAATTTTTGGCAGGGGGTTTCCTCCGGAATCCCCCCTCTCACAATATGGCGGAAAGAAAGACGTTAGCGGGAAGAGGGCGCAGGCGGAAACGCGGTGTGTGTCGGAGCTCTGGCGGCATCGCTTCGCTCCGCCAAAATCGTTTCAGCTTGTAGGAATGAGATCAGAGAGCGATGATTAGGAAGGAGCCGTCTTCTGTCATCAAGTAGAAGCAGGAACTTCCCTTTTCAATGAATCGGCCATCAAACACACCATATCGTCATTATGCATGAAACCAATGCCATTCTCATAAGAGATGATGATGAAACAGCCATCAGACACCATATCGTCATTATGCATGAAACCAATGCCATTCTCATAAGAGATGATGGAATGGAAGTTCCAATGAAAACGGTGTCACCAAATCAATACCCACTCTCATTGTATACGAAACCAATGCCACTCCCATTTCTGCCTTTCAAGGAGAAAACTTAACTCAAACTAAGATTCGGAGGAAAACTTAACTCAAACTAAGATTTGGATGTGCTGACGACTCAGAAAACTTAACTCAAACTAAGATTCGGAGGAACGAGGAGGAGGCCAACACATACACAAAACTCAACTCAAACTAAGATTCGGAAGAGCTATAGGAGGCGGCCAGTACATACATAGCAGTAGATTGTGTGAGAGTACGAGACTTCCCTCCTATTCCTACTCAACACAGATATAGGAAGAAATAGGAGGCCAATACATACATAGCAGTGGATTGTGTGAGAGTGCCCCCTCCTCGCACCTTCAGCACCTGAGAGAGAGAGAGGGACAAGGGAGGGAGAAAGCCATGGAGGCTCCCACCCCATCACATCTTCATCCTCAGCACACAGGGAGCTGAGCTTTCGGGCTTAGGTTAGGCCCATCCTTGAAAATAAGGACCTTGCAATTCCTTGCAATTTGACGGCAAGGGCACTCACATACCTACTCTCGCAAATGTCGATGTAGCCAGAGGAACGAAAAGAAAAAAAGTTGATTGCAAGGGAAGGAAAAGTACACAACCGAGCTAGGGGCGGCGCAAGTTGAGAGACCTATCATCCTCTTCATCGGGACCCGCCCCTTTTCCATCTCGTTTCCCCCGGTTACAAACATCGTCGGGTGCCCAGAGGGACCGACACTCTTCATTCTCTCAACGAACCTTCCAAGCAAGAGACCTCGGGTGAACTACCAAAGCTTCACGCTCCTTCCACCTTCTCCAAATAACCCTACTTCTCATCGCATTCCAAAGGGCCGTCGAGCAGCCTAGCACCTCACCTACGATCACTTGGAGCCACGGGACGGGGTCTTTGGGCCCAACTTGAGAGATCTTAGTAGGGAGCAACGAATCACTCCAAATCACAAGGCGACCCAAGTCTCCCCTTCTTCTTCTTGATTGAAGGGCGCCATAGTGCAACAAATTTGAGTTCTCATCTAGCCCAAGTCCAATTCAAACCCCAACCATCATCCGGGATGAGGGAAGAGATTGCAGCTTCTCTGCATCCTTGGGGTGCCTTCTAGCTTCTCGCCACTATCCCACAAAAGGCCTTTCATATGGGGATCACATCTACATTGAAGAAGACGCAGGTCCTCACTTCCTCGTCTTGAGTTCCCCTTTTGGTAACACACCAATCTCTGTAATCGAGCCTTGAGTTGCCCTCCGAACCGTCAGATCTCATCCATTCGTTACTCTTTCAAAGCGCCGCAGCTCTTTCCGGTAACGGATGCCTTTTTCTAATTACTTGTTTACCTCTAGGGACGTCTTCTTTCTTGCTCGGAAGAATCCCCTTGATGGGAACCAAACAGAGTCATTTTGTCTGATACCTACATCCCATTTCCACGCTAAGCAGAGATGGCAATGCTCATTAAGATTGTTCCCTCATTTCCAATAGGAAGAAACCATATCTAAAACCTTGGGGATGACATCGGAACTCGAATGAAGCATGACTGCCAACATCATGGTTATTCCTTTGAGGGGAGCCTCCAAGAGAGAGAACCTACACATTGCTCGAAAGCAATTGGGCCCAAGACTCATGCTAGTTCTTCCAAGCCTTAACCAACCACTTACTTACCATTTTCTCAGCCATTGCAAACACATCAATGATCCCCTCAATCTCCCTTATCCTAAGAAAGGCAACAAAGGTGCCATTTTACCTAGGGAATACCTTAAGATTGCCCCCTGATTTCCAATAGCAAGAAACCATATCAAAAGCTTGGGGATGACACCGGAACTCAAGAAGAGGATGGCTCTCACATCCTGGTTCTTCCTTTGAGGGGAGCTTGCAAGAGAGAGAACCTTCACATTGTTGGAAAGCAATTGCGCCCAAGACTCATGCTGGTTCTTCCAGGCCTTCACCAACCATGTGGTAAGCATTTTACCAAAACCCACGTCTTTCATGGATTGACCCCATTCCACTCTGTCGTAGGCTTTATCCTAGTCTATCTTTAAGAAAAGGAAGTCTTGGTTTGACTGTTTCAAATGCACCAAACCCCCCCAAATCTCGAAGAATGCCTCCGTTAGAGATCTCCCCTTAATAAATCCTTTTTGTTCTCTCTTAATCCAAGGTTTCAAATGTGTAATTCTCCTACTAAGCAATGCTTTAGCTTTGATCTTCTAGGTTGTCTCGAGCATAGTGATAGGCCTCTAGTTCTCCATCTTGTTCTTACTATCTTTCTTTTGGATAGGCCCCATGATCGGAAATCTAGGCGATGATTAGAAATAAGCCATGCACCAACATGGCTAAATCTCGTCAAGACTATAACTTTAGAAAACATAGTAACCTTCACCCTTGGAATAAAGTTTTTCTTATGTTACATCTATTCAATAAAGGATTGATTACATTAGTTGTCTTTTTTACCTTCATACAACCAGGGACTCGAGGGTAAGAACAACTTATTTATAAAGCCATATACGGCTTTTTACTACTCCAAGATAGAAGCCCTCAACGGTTTCCTAGCTTATTTCAAGGTTCCCCTCAATCCCACTTGACAAAGGTTTCAAAACGTAGTTAACAAAATGTAATAGCCATGAAATTGTTACTTTAGTATGGAGTTTAAGGATAAGTCCATGCTTCAACTTCGCGAATTGGTGCAGAAGGATAAGTTGTTGTAGACTTTAGAGGGTAGTAGGATCCTACGTAATGGAGAAACATAATAAGGTTCATCCCTAAATATGCACACTCATGACATGTCCTAGATTTGGTGGGCAAGAACATGTACAACATCAAAATTGTGTTATGAGTTCAAAGAAACTATTAATGAAGTAGAGAGAGAGCAATAGAGAGAAAGAGAGATAGGAATAGAGAGAGAGAGAGGGAAAGGAGTCTTTTAGAGAGAGAGAGATGGAAGAAGAAGAGAGGGAAAGGATTCGTTTAGAGAGAGAGAGAGAGGGAAGAAGAAGAGAACAGGGAGGAGAGGTAGAGGGACACACACACAAACAAATAGAGAGAGAGAGAGAGGGAGATAGTTAGCAACAAATTGATTTTTTTTTGACATTATGAGATGCTATGTAATGTTAAATGTCTTTGAATGCAAAGGTTGGGATGGAGAAATATAGTAAGGTTCATCTCTAAAGAAATTATAGGAGGTGAATGGATAGATCCAAGAAATGAAGTAATATTAAATTCCTCTATGATTAATTGCACCATCATCATGAGATGACAATTTTCTACCTCATACATTGAGGGAATTGAAGGATAATCGGGGAGAGAAGGATTGATAATAAAGCATTTGTGAAGGAGGTTTAAAGAAGAGAATTGTGGAAGATCTTATTTGATCATAAGATGAAATTATAGTCTCTAGCTGGGGAGCTTGCTCACTAACAATGGAGTTTCATCCAAGAAGTTGATGCCAAGCATTAACTTCTTGTTGTAAAGACAGGTTAGGCAAATTATGTATTCTTGGTTTTAAGGAGCTAAATTTAAGCATGTTACAACTTGCTATTTATAAGTTTTTCAAAACAAGTCATGAATGCATATGGCTAAAGCTTCTCAAGATTATAAATTGAGAAAAGTTTCTCTTTTCTTCTGCGTGCACCAAGGTATTGACTGCTATAACTCCTTATCGATAATGCCCTCTAGTGCTTTTCATTACTCCAAGATGAAGGCCCTCAAGGGTTTCCTAGGTTATTCCAAGCTTTTTTTCAAGCCCATGACACAAAGCTTTCAAAAGATAAGGAAATGCAAAGGTATGAAATTGGAAATTATCTAAGGAGAGAGAGAGGGAGAGAGAGAGAGATAAGTTATAGTAGAGCATTCAAATTCATATCATGCTCATTGTACTTCAGTCAAGGAAAAGCCCCATTATATATCTAAGAGCTTCAAGGTCTTCATAAAAAGGAGCGGAATCCTCTTTGGCCCACACCCTACCATTGACTTCTAGTTTTGTCTTCTTGTATTGGGTCGAAAGCCCAATAAGTTCATCACCTCTTCCTCCAAAAGCCCTACTATATGTAATTTCATTTCAGTGTTATCATTTTGTAAAGGCAATGATCCAATAAGGACTCAACCACTTAAGATTCTTTCACTTTTACATTAAGTAAACTCTTCAAAAGTTACAAGACGTAGTTCACAAGTGAACTTTACATTGTCTTCATTTTAAGGCTTCTTCTATGACTTTGTGGGAATCAAGCCAATACTTAGGCTTGTCATAGACTTGCTCCAACAACCACCATATATCTTTCTCGGATTGGGCACTATATGTAAAGTGATGGTAGATTCTTCACTTTCATCAATAATGGCATGGGTCATAGCTTTGTTCATGAGTGTCACACTAAGTCTCTCCATACGTCGTCCCTTTATGATTTGACATTCGTCTAGCTTCAATACAAACTTGAGTTTGGAAACACAATCTACATCAAATAACAAACATTATGTTAATAAAAATACTATGAATGTCATTATCACAACAATGGATATACCTTGAATTGTGGATTTGTAAAATTTAATCGTTTCCTTTTGAAGCCTCTCCAAATTGACAAATATATTGTTGTACTTTGTGTAGATGAATCCCCTTCTAGGTGAGTTTTTCAACTCTTTCTTTGATGTAGATGAATGATAAATGGATGCAGGCATAACATCTTCTATATGCAAGTAATTGCCAAGAGTATTGGCTACATCCTCATTGGACATCTTCTTCTTCAGAGATACCTTGTAAGGGCATGGAAAAATGCTTTGGAAAATACCTTTGTTTTGCAGAGCCTACTTTAAAAGATTTTATAATGCAATGTATGCGCTAGTACTAACACCTACTTCATCATATATCATCTGTACCTCACTAGGACTAATAATATCTTCTAAGTTGCCTGTAAAATCTTTAATCACTTGGGTTTTGATGTGATTTTCTATTGGTGAATCCAAAATGATAAGCACATGTTTGTTGCTAAGATAAGAATTCAGAAACTTCAATTGATCCTCCATTGTTGAGGAAGCACCGACATCTTCAACAAATGACATGTACACTAAGAAACTTAATCTAAAAGTCTTTTAACATAAATAAACAAGCAAAACACAAACCTAAGTGCATAAACATGTCACTTTTGTGATCCACCACCAGTTGAAAGAGCTTGAAAGCATGATAATGGTAATTTCCTATAGGATGATAATGGCCATTTCCTATATCTCACCCCAAGTGGAGTCTCTTTTAGTTGTGTAAGAGTAGCAGTCCATCTTCACTGCTACCAAGGAATTGTAGAAATGTGGAGATACTATGGAACCTAGGATGAACATTAGACATTAGATCTAAGGCATACAAAGCACCATTGACCCAAAGATCAATATTCTTCTCTCCAGCTGCAAGTCGTTCATTTTGAGAATCTTTGTCATTGCTACCTCTAGTTGTTGGTGCAAATTCTGTTGGAACACGAACGTGTACACTCTTTGAGTGAGGATCACGCGTTGGTGCTGGTGTCATGTTCGTAATACATGTGAGCACCATGATGTTCCAAAAATCTAGTACCAAATAGGAAGAAGCATAGAGATGGCTCGAAAGACTTGTACAATAGCTGTGTGCAAGAAAAAAAGTGTGTTTTGGTATGCGGATAGGTCAAAATGACTTTTTTTAGTGTGTAAAAGAGAAAATAAGCTTTTTTCAAAAATTCATGTTTTGAAGCAACCAAAGTTATGAGTTTGATGATGTGGCACTTAACTCTTGAAGGGATTTTGAAAAGTATGTTTTTTAAAGTATTTTTTATAAAAACAAGACCAAAAAAAGTAACTTCTGACATATACATAAAAGTATGGGCCATTTTGAATAAAAGCTAACAAAAAGACTTTTTCATAAACTTCATTTTTTTATTCATAAAGATGGATGGTTTTGATGAGGTGGAAAGTGGTTTTTCTCTCTCTCTCTTTGTGAAGAAGAGAGAGAAGATCCTAGCTCAGCCTAAAAAAAAGCCTACTTCAGCCTACCAAAAAGTGCTCTATTAAATGCACTTTGTCCCTTTAACAAAGTACAAGATTAAGCTTAATCCCTAAAAATTAGGAATCCTTACAAGGCCCATGCAAGGTTGACTTTTTTTCCTAATGTGCACCACAATTAAATCGGAGTCGAGACACGAGCCAAGGGAATCTTAGCTAGGCTTAGAGTACCCCCTTTGCACCATGGAGACACCGTTGCATGGCTTAGAGTAGCCTAGCCAAGCACGCAAACTTCTTTTTGTTGCTTGGAGTTACAAGAGTTGCACTTAGTGCATGGAGTGCCAAATAGAAAAAGGCACTTATGGATGTATCCTTAATACAGCTATATATGCTTTCGGAAGTACAAAGAGACCCTCCAAACAACTATGTGGCCTTTATTGGATCATTGCCTTTACAAAATGATAACACTGAAATGACATTACATATAGTAGGGCTTTTGGAGGAAGAGCTATGAACTTATTGGGCATTCGACGAAATACAAGAAGACAAAACTAGGTGTCAATGGTAGGGTGTACCAAAGAGGATTCCGTTCCTTTTTATGAAGACCTTGAAGCTCTTAGATATATAATGGGGCTTTTCCTTAACTTAAGTACAATGAACATGATATGAATTTGAATGCTCTACTATAACTTCTCTCTCTCTCCCTATATATATATATATATATATATATATATATATATATATATATATATATATATATATATATATATATATATATATATATAATTCCCAATTTCATACCTTTGCATTTCCTTATCTTTTGGAAGCTTTGTCTCATGGGCTTGAAAAAAAAGTGTTTCTTTCCTAGGGAATGGCGAATGGATAAACAATATCACATACTTTGTCTTCGTTAAATAAAAGGAGTATACTTTGACATGGTCCTCTTGTGAGATACTTTCGATGGACTCTTCATTTCCATCGCAACCTTTACATTCACTCCAAATATAGCATCTCATAATGTCTAAGAAAAATCAATTTGTTGTTACTTATCCCCCTCTCTCTCTATGTTTCTCTTTATCTCTATCTTCTGCTCTCTCTCTCTCTCTCTATGTGGGTGTCCTCTTCCTGTCCTCCCATTTCTCTCCTTCTTCACTCTTTCTCTCTTTCAACCACTCCATTCCCTCTCTCTCTATGTGTGTGTTCCGCTTTCTCTTTCTCTCTCTTCCTCTTTCTCTCTTTACCTCATTGATAGTTCCTATACATTGAGAAGCACAATTTTGATGTTTTACATGTTCTTGCCTACCAAACCCAGGACATGTAATGTGTGTGCATATTTGTGGATGAATCTTATTATATTTCTCCATCCCAACCTTTGCATTCATAGAGATTTATGATTATTTAGCATCTCATAATGCCAAAAAAAAAATCAATTTGTTGTTAACTATCCCCCTCTATCTCTCTCTTTATTTGTGTGTGTGTGTCCCTCTACCTCTCCTCCCTTTTCTCTTCTTCTTCCCTCTCTCTCTCTCTCTCAACGACTCCTTTCCCTCTCTCTGATCCTATCTCTCTTTCTATCTATTCCTCTCTCTCTATTTCATTAGTTTCTTTGTACTGATAAGCACAATTTTGATGTTGTACATGTTCTTGCCCACCAAATCCAAGACGTCATGTGTGTGCATATTTAGGGATGAATCGTTTCATATTCTCCATTACGCAAGATCCTACTACACCAATTCATGAAGTAGAAGCATGGAATCATCCTTAAACTCCATACAAAAGTCACAATTTCATGGCTATTACATTTTGTTAACTATGTTTTTGAAACCTTTGTCAAGTGGGATTGAAGGGAACCTTGAAATAATCTAGGAAACCGTTGAGGGCTTCTATCTTGGAGTAATAAAAAGCCCTAGATGGCTTTATAAATAATTTGTTCTTACACTCGAGTCCCTGGTTATATGAAGGTAAAAAAGACAACTAATGTAATCAAGCCTTTATTGAATAGATGTAACATAAGAAAAACTTTATTGCAAGGGTGAAGGTTACTATGTTTTCTAAAGTTATAGTCTTGAGGAGTTTTAGCCATGTTGGTGCATGGCTTAATCCATGAAAGAAGTGGGTTTTGGTAAAATGTTTATTAGGTAAAATGTTTATTAGGTAAAATTAAAGTGGGTTTTGGTAAAACGAGCATGAGTCTTGGGCCCAACTTCTTTCCAAAAATGTGAAGGTTCTCTCTCTTGCAAGCTCCCCTCGAAGAAACAACCATGATGTGAGAGCCATCCTCTTCTCGAGTTCCAGTGAGGGAACAATCTTACGGTATTCCATAGGTAAAATGGCACGTTTGTTGCCTTTCTTAGGATAAAGGAGATTTAGGGCATCATTGATGTGTTTGCAATGGCTAAGAAAATGATAGGTAAGTAGTTGTTTAAGGCCCAATTCCTTTCGAACAATGTGAACAATGGTTGTTCCGTCAAAGGAACAACCATGATGTGAGAGCCATCCTCTACCTGAGTTCCGATGTCATCCCCAAGGTTTTAGATATGGTTTCTTCCTATTGGAAATGAGGCAACAATCTTAAGGGGCATTGCCATCTCACCTTACTGTGGACGTAAGTATCAGACAAAATTACTCTGTTTGGTTCCCATCTAGGGGATTCTTTCGAGTAGGAAAGAAGACATCCCTGGAGGTAAGAAAGTCAATAGAAAAAGGCATTTGTTATTGGAAGGAGTTGTGTTGTTCTGAAAGAATAACCAATGGATGAGATTTGAAGAATATGGAAGAGACTGTGCTCAAATCAGAATTTTTCCAAAACCTCGCTCATAGGCATCTCATCACCTCTTTCAAGCTACAATGCAGAGATTAAAAGAGTTACAAGCAAAACACCATCATTTGCCATACAATTCTAGCCAAAGGATTTACCTGCTTTCGCACGTAAGGGAACAATTTTTCAACCAACCTGGTAGAAGAATCTATTAGGGACTTATCCAAAAATTCTACGTACATGGAAAAATGCGGCACTCCATATCATTTACAATCCAGGTTACAAACTGGTCCCTAGGCACAGAACATGGAAAGCATTTGCCATCAAGGTACAAAACAATGCATGTTGTGGTGAATGGGTAAACTATCCATGCTTAGCACCACTCTAGGGACCACCCTCAATATCATACATGATGGCCAGGATATGCCATTGGATTTTGTCTCAAGCCCATCCCAGTTGTGGCAACCCGAATCCCAGTGTGTGTGGGAGCCATTTCAGAGCTTTAAGTTGCAAGCAACATCATTTAGCTCTGCCAAAATCATTGCAGTTTGTAGGAAGAAGAAGATCAGAAAACGATGATTGAGAAGAAGTAGGAGGAGGCAGCTCTCTATTATCCCATTCAAACATATACTCCAATCAAAACACATCCGGAATGGAAATGCATGTTTTACATATGAAACGTTCATCAAATAGAAGCAAGAACTTCCCTTTTCAATGAAACGGCTATCAAATATACAATTTTCATTATGTATGAAACCAATGCCATTCTCATTTCCGCCTTTCACAAAGATGGAATGGAAGTTCCAATGAAACGGTCACCAAACCATACCACTTTAATTGTATATGAAACCAATGCCATTCCCATTTCTGCCTTTCAAGGAGAGCTGCATGTGCTGACAGCCGAGAAAAATTTATTCAAAATAAGATTCAAAAGAAATAGGAGGTCAATGCATAACAGTAGATTGTCTGAGAGTACAAGACTTCCCTCCTACTCAATATAGATTAGGAAGAAATAGGAGGCCAATACATAGTAGTAGATTGTGTGAAGACTTCCCTCCTACTTGCATCTTCACTGCCTCCTACAATACATAGCTCTCTCCAGGAGACTACCTTCTTGGGAAGGTGGATTCTAACCATCCATGCATCAGCGTTAGCGGATTATAGATTTTGCTAGTAATTAGAATTGAGGGTTTCAGAGATGAATGTATCTGGATCTAGGACTTTTTGCGTACCCATTTCTAAGTAGTACTAGGTGAATGTGCACATGCTCATGTTGTGATGACATGTTTTAGCTTTGGAGCCTGTTGATTGAGTGCATGTGAGCGCTTCCTTGACTCCAGAGGATTTCTTGTGGCAATTTGGGTGTGTAAGCACATCTTAGGCACCCAGATTCATCTAGCATTGGGGTCTGCCTTCCTTAATTGCTTAGGCATCTAGATGGAAATAGTCCACCCTAGCTAACTCCTGAAATGTTCCTTTGTTGTAGTCTTCACCATAGTTGCTCTTTTGGTGCGTCTTTGGAGTCTTGTTATAGGAGTAGAGGATTGCTCACTCTTGCACCTCCAAATCTACTTCACTTCATGAGGTACTCTGTTTTGCACCAGTTGTTGAGCATGCAACTTGGTTGTCTATTTCATATGCTTCTTGGGTTGGCTTGCTTGTTTTTCTTGGACCGTCTTTGGAAAAGAAGGGAGATCCAGATTGGCTTTTGTGACTCCTTCATGAGTGGCCTTGTTTAGCACCATAGAGCTTTGGAAACGAAGAGCATCATTATCTTCATGTGTGCTCCTAGAAGGACCATGTGTGAGTGCTTGATTTGCTAGTTCAATGGTGATCTTTTGATGGTTAACCCAAACTTGAAGAATTCCACTTCTTAGGTTTAATTTCACCGCATGTTCATAGATCTAGTCTTGACCCAAGATGAAAGGTTCAGTGAGATCATCAGTTTGGCACACTAACACTTTAACTGTCATTGGAACATCTTGAAGGTAGATGGGAAGCTCCACCTCGCCCATGCAAGGGGTTTCCACTCCTCCCAATCCTATGAGATAAGCTTCTATAGGATTGATACTTTATTGCAATTCTTGATAGTAAGAAACTCTAACTACTCTTGTGGCTGCACGTAAGTCAATCAAGGATCTTACAGTCCTTGCACTCTTTTCTTGCCCTACCTCCAGGGTCACAAAAGGATGTCGGTCAATTATTTGAGGGGAAATCACACATGATGCTTGGCACATGGCCATGGGTTATCTAGGATTTTCATGAGCATCTGACCTAGGTTGATCTCTACCATGTCTCCTCAGTTTCATTCGTCGTATGCATTCTAGGGCTTCTGCCTGAGCTTCTTTTCGAATTCGTTTTTCCTCTTCCTTAAATTCTTTGCAGTGTTGAGACGACTAAGCATTTCTTCGATGAGAGGTTCTTGATATAATTTAACTCTGCATCCACTAATGTAACTAGGTAGAATGTTGCCTTCTAGAGTAGCTAACTGGACTCCTCCACTTGTTGAGATCTTATTGATGATCATAGGTCCATAACCACGCTTCTCAAATTTCCTCACATGTTGTTTCAATGTGAATACTAAGACTAAGTCTCCCACTTTCAAGCCCTTATCCTTCACATGGGCATCAAAATATGCCTTCTGTCTATTCTTATCACTGTATATTCCAACATCTTCCCTTAATCTAGTTTTGCCTAATCATTGAAGATCAAAGATTCTAAACAAGAGTGCATGGCTGCTCCATTCATGCTCTTGTGCTACTTTTAATGTAGGGATCAAGAAATCTAAGGGCAAAATCTTCATAAATGCCTACATTTTGGTACGCCTTGTACTTTTAATAGAAAAGAGAGGAATATTCATATGTTCTTAACTTGAGGTACTCTTCTATAGTCCTGTTCAAATACAAAATATACTTTATTTGAACTTAGCAAACTATATTAACTTAGCAAAGTTGGTTTACTTATTCCCTGCCTAGACATGCTCAATATCATTATGATATATTCTATCTTTTCATTTCTTGGAAAGTTAGGTGGACTTATATCAATCACTAAGCTTTTCTTTAAAAATAATGTTCAAGTATTTTGAGAGTGGTAGATCTTAAACCCAATTTTGGAAAGTTGAGTGTCTTTATCATCCATGATTTTCCTTAGATTGATCCTTGGAACATTTCCTTGTTCTTCTAGGTCAATGCTTCTTGAAAACCTTTGATCTTCAAGACTTACTGGATTTAAAGATTAAGTTCATTAGGAATTGTAAGTACTTACTAGACCATTCTTCTAGGTCTTTACCCAAGATCTTTGTTCATCTTATCTTGGAAAGTTCTTTCAAAGAGCATTATCTTTAACTATCTTGAACCAACTTTGTTTTGTACCCTAGATAGTTATGTATACTAATATCAAAGATCACCAATGCTTTGCAAAGAGGAAAAAATAATTTCTTACTTAATCAATTCCTATGAATATTTATACTTATTGACGAACAATACTTATCAAGCCATCAAGATACCTTCTTGCTAGATCTTTTGTCTATTGAAAATGATTCAAGTTTTCTTTGCTTTAAGTTCCAAGGTATTGCAAGAAAAGGTACCTCTTTCTTGGCATCATATCCAAAACCCTTCAAAGAACTTAATGACCATACTTGAATCACTTGTTCACATCATCCACAGACTCAATGATCTTTCTATCATTCAAGACTCAATACTTTGAACAGACTTGAACATTAGCAATCTCCTCACTTTTGGAGTTTAACTAAGAAAACTCCCTAAAGTTTTTATACTCATATTTTCCATGTCTATTGCACAATCTAAAGTTGGCTATGCATCCTATTGAAAAGAGTGCATCTTATTCAGAGGATAAAAGATATAATTTTTCAAGGGTAAATGTCAACCTTATTCCATTTAGCCTCATGTAAATACAACCAAGTGTATTCATATGGTTCAAGTAGTTAAATCTCTTTACCTCTTTATGAACTTAAGACCTTATTCTGCATGTTCTTATTGTTGACTCTTATTTCAATGTTTCCTATCAGACTTTGAGTCTATTTCCTCTATAGCCATCATAGAAAATTTCTCAATAGGATTCAGACCCCACTCTCCCATACCAAAGGGTTCTTTCTCCAATCCATAGAACTACATCCTTTATCTTTCTACCTTCTTCGTTCTCTCAGTGTTCTTGTTGATTTATTTTGGTAGTGATGTGTGTGGACATGCTTCAAACCATCAAGGAACTTTTTTCCCTCTTTAGGAGGCTTTCTTCCCCAAGCTTGTATATACACCTATAACGCCAAGGGTTTATTTATCTTTGTACATTCACTTGGTAATTCATTTCAATGTTGTATTGTGCTCCAAGCTTCTTCTCTTCCTTGTATTGTTCGTGTGCTTTTGCAGACCTCAAACTCCAACAACTGGTATCATAAAAGCTCACCAATTCATCTAGGGCATGGTCCACGCCCTTCCGATCACAGTCTCAAAATTGCACAAAAATTGGTGAGCATACTCAACCTCTGAATGCACTATCATAGCAATTGTGTAGGCATTTTCATCCTTTGGTGCCAAACATATCTAGGGGTTTTAATTTGCCAGTATAATGCCTCAAAATTTGCTAAAGGTTTAGGAAAGCTCAACAAGGTCTTTTTGTTCAGCTTTTCTAGCTATAGCCATTTTTTTGCATCGGGGTATTTAATCATTGGACATGGCTTAAAGGAATGATGTATTTCATATGTTTTGTTGAGGATAAGTTGGATGGTACCAATTACCCATTGTGGGCATGTATGATGTGTCATGTATTGGTAGCAAAAGGGTTGTGGAATATTGTGCAGGGTGTTGAAAAATGTCCTATTACATGTGCGGATACACTTATTGAAGATCATCCTCATGGCATTGAAGTGATGATCTTCAAATTCCTATTCATGTTGAGGTTCTCACTACACCTACTGCAAAGCAAATTTGTTGGGATGGTAGAGGCATCTGTTACAGGTACCATGTGATCGATTTCTTCCATGTCTGAACCATCATTGTGATCTACATCTAAATCATGATCACTCTATGGATCATTTGTTAAACTTTCATGAGTTTGAAAATCTCCAAAAGTTTGTTGTGCTACTGTATAGGCTATCTTGGTTGGATCATGTAACAAATGCATATTACAAAAAACATATACCAAATCATTGGCACGTGATACACTTAAACAATTTCTTTATTTTGAGCAAAGAGAATCATATGCACTCCAATTACATTCACAACTACCGCTTACAGCTATTATTGAACGCACTCTCATAGCTATATGTTGCAACTCTGATCTTTCACAACCGTACTCTTTCCACCATATAGGAGGTGGATGCTTTTGAATCGCTTCAATGTGCCATAGATTACCAAAGCATCCTTCTTGATTTACATAAACAACTCTCTCGTGGAATGCATCTCGACCATCTATGGCTAGAAGTAATAATTGACATCTGGTTTTGAAATTTTCCATGACTTCTTTTTTTGACGCTTGATCATTGAGTTGAAATTTTGGATCTAAGACGAACATTGTTCCATGTAAATGAGTATGCATTTGCGGCCATCTTTTCTTGCTAATGATACAATCTATGTTTTCTCTCGTGATGAAAAATGATTAGATTCTTTCGCTTTTTGAATAGCTTATGACATAATCCAATAAACTTTTCCTATCACAAACTTATGAGTATCAACAATTCATAAAAGTTCCACAAAAGGTGTAGTGATATCGATAATTTTTTCAAGATTATGCAGAAAATTTTGTCATTGTATTAGAGATATATACTTCAAAGCCGCAACTCAATAAGAATGATAGTTCTCTAGCCATGCCTCCCATCATCGATCGACAATCATTTCTACAAGTGCTGGCTTGATTTCCAATAATCCACTAAGCACAATATAGGATGTTGCAAATCGTCTAGCACAAAAGATATGAAGTGCTTTATTGTGAGATATTGAACAAAAGAGCAAATATGAAAATTGATGTTCTCAGGTAAATTTTACCACATGATTTGCATCTAATATGTTTAATGAAAGATAATCTACCTATATCTTTCAATAATAGAATTAGTGTATAAGTTGTGCATGGAACCCAAGTAATGCCTTCATACTTGTTTTGTATTGCAATTCCAGCACTTCGAAAATTAGATGTATTATCAGTCACTATCATAATGGCATTCTTTGGACAACCCACGCGAGATATAGCATGTTCATATATCTTTACAAGAAAAGCTGAACTTTTCTCAGTATCAGCTACTTCCAAAAACATGTTTCCCTTTGGACATATAACCAAGACATTAATCAATGGATTCTTTTGACAACTTGTCCATCCATCTAGTGCTATTGTGCATCCATACATGGGTACATAATCGAGCACTGTTTGTTTTAAAATAGCTTCAATATTGTTCTTCACTTTATCTACATACTCGTTTGCATCTTATTGTAATTTGGCATGGTGAATCCTTTCCGTGTAGTTGACATCAAAACATCTTTGAAAATAGGATTACGAATAACATTGAAAGGAATCCCACATGATAAAAATGCTTGAGTCCATTTAAGACGAATCTCAATACAATCTTGCTTTTCAAAAGCTATAGGTATTATGTTCTGTGATTTAGTACAAACAAAGCATGGTGACACATTATTAGATCCACCATTTTTACTACATTCATTGGGTCCACTCTTTCTTGATGTAGCTAGAGAAAATGGAGTGCATGTATCTTGATTATTCTCCAAAATAGTTTGTGATGCTTGAGTAAAAATATCATGAGGATCCTCTGTTGTCATTGATACATCTACTCATTCTTGCTCTGCACCTGGACTACTTTGAAAGTAATTTGAACTAATCAAGCTTTTAACTATTTTTGATGTGATACCTTGAAATTTACATTTTTGCATAACTCGCAAAGTGTACCTATATATCACTATCTCGATTAGAGCATCCTGCCACATTATTAGCTGTACTAAAAAGATGCTCTTTTATCCGAGTTGTGTTGCCTACATAATGATTCCACAACGTTTGAATTGTATTGTGGAGAGACAATTTTACCCTCTTGATTAATGATTACATATGACCATTCTTTTTCCTTTCCCCCAATGCTTGCTTTATGAAGACTTTATATCCACAATGAGAAAACGTAAATTAATATCAAATAAGATATAAATGCCACTAAATATATATCTTAGAATATATACAAACTACTTGGAATCTCTCTTAAAGTTTTTAAATCTATTAATCTATGTATTTATCTACCTATATGTTTATATTTCTACCTCTTCATATAAATAGATAGATTTTAACTCATAATCGCACATCCACATACACTTACACATACTATTGTGAAGTGAAAATCAACGTTTGGCCACCATGTGCCTACAAACATTTGTACCTTTACAGTCCTATTGGGAGAGAAGTGGCAACCTACAACACTAGAGTGAGTGACTTCCAACAAAGGGAGATATTTAGATTCATGGAAACTAATTCGTAAGAACCCATTCTTCCATTGTTTGTACAATTGTTCACCAATCATAAGTATAGTCTTTCACTTCTTTCTTAAAGGAGCACTTCTTAGAGTTGGACATATCTTTGAGATGCTCACCAATCTTGAGGAAACTAAACCATGGGTTGAAATACTAAATACAAGGCAAAGTGTTCCATTGGTTGTTAGCAACAACATCCTTAAATTTTTTTGAGATAATTGACCATGTCCCTTTCCATGTTTGGCCAATGTACTCCATTCCTCTTAAGTATTTGGAAGTTTTCAAGTATGAAAGTAATGCAATCGTAGGATATCTTTATAAGCCCTCTATATCAATTCAAGATACTCACTTTCATCCACACGTAACTACAACATGTCTTGGTTGTCATGATGATAGATACAACCTCCATTGATCTAGAAAATGTATGCTTCTCTAATGCACTTCCATAAAAGTTCTACATCCTTACGGTAAGGTCCATAAATGAGAACAAGAACCAAGGGTTTTGATTACTTTGGAACTACTTAAACATTAAATGAACATGCATCCAAGATGTCATCTTTTACACTTCTTATAGATTTTCCATTTGTCTATCAAGATAGATGGATTTCTTCTTTATGGGTTTTCCCTTTCTTGACTACAACCCCAAATTCATATTCCACTCATAACAAGGACCTTCTATTGAGCCCTACCATGCCATAGGTTTTATTCACAAAATTTAAGTGAGTTTTGTGGTCTATAAAACTTTTAACCTTGTTTGGTAGTAGGTAGTTCCTAAAAGTCTTGACCACATAAAGCATTCCTAAACCATCTATTTCTATGGCATCATAATTCCTATATGTGCTATTTAGTGCAATAGGGAAATTGATCTTTTGATCATCAACGGGTTGGTCTTGGATACATTTTTTCCATAATTAGTGGTGCCAATATGTATCTTAAATGGTTTATTCAATCAATAAATCTGAGCATAGGGTTTGCCATTACCTATCTCTTAAGTTTCTAAGAGTGCTTATCGCATTCCTTAGTCCATTTCAAATGATTGATGAGAATGCAAAGATGCTTTTTTATCACTTCATAGATATGTATAATCATCGATAATATCAACAAAAATCCATAAAAGGCTATACCTCTTTAGTTACCTTAGGCCTAAGCAAATTCACTATGAATCTGACTCTATCCTCGTTAGTAGGGACTCCATGCTTAGATATAATGTGCCCAAGATTTTACCCTATTTCACCATGAATACAAAATTTTCTGAGTTTAAGCACACTTTATATAAGCTAAAATTCTCAAAGATCTATCTTTGGTTAGGTATGTGTTGATTTCAAATCTTGAAGTATGCATAGAGCTCATCAACATACACTTATAAGCATTCCCATAGGAACTCTTTAAATACATGGCACATAAGCTGTTGAAAGGTAGCTAGTGCATCTATAATCCCAACAGGTATTATTCAAAATAAACAGATTCTTCAATCCATTATAAAATTAGTATTATGCTCAGCCTTGTGGACAATGGATACTTGATTATATCAAAAAAGTCCATCCAAGAACCTAGAGACCTCCTTGCCTACCATTTGCTTGAATAATTAAAGAATAGATTTCCCTTATTTTGGCTTCATTGAACTTCTTCAAGTTTATAGAATCTTTGATTTTACCATTCTTCTTGGGGACCACTATTGGTGACACCCACTTGGTGTTTTCGACTTCATATATGAAGTTTGCTTCCATTAAATCGTCAATATCTTCCTTGATCTTCTTAGAATAGGTCCCACTATATGTGTATAGCCTTTTCTTAACTAGCTTGGTTTCAACCATCATAGATATCCTATGTGAGAAAATATTAGAGTCAATCCATTTCATCTCCTTGCATGAACAAGCAAATATTCTCTATATTCATGTAGGAGATTAATCAGGTTAACTTCTTATTCTTTGGTCAAGTTGTTGTCCACTTCTCCATACTATTAATTTCCCTAATTTATAGCCAAAATACATGTAAAATAGCATAATTTTGGCATAAAATCTTTTTCGTTTTGTGTAAATTGGTCCCACAATGTAAAGTTCAAGTAATACTCAAGCTATAAGAGAACTAGAATAACATTCATGATTTTTCTGATATTTTTTAAATGCCATTTAGCCTTCAAATGAGCTTTTAAACGTAATTTTTAAACTAGGTATAATACTTTAGTGTGGATATTTTTAAAATGATGAAAGAGTAATCATACTCTACTCACATACACATATCTAACAAGCTATGGAGGAGGGAACAATGGAGTTGAATCTCACTTTTTGGATGCCACATGTTGAAGTAGAATCACTTGATTTTCCTTAGTACTCAAGCATTCATTTAATGGAAAATTTTTGCCATCGATTAAATTATCATTAATAAAAAAATTGTTGATTCATATGTCACTAAGATGTCACTTTTTTCATTGCCTATTCTTCAAGTAGTTGTTCTCTTGTGAAGTTCTTATCTCCTCCTCCTTGTCGATTCCCAATCCCTTTTTTTTTTTTTTCTACTTTTTCATGTTTCTAGCTTTGTTTTGTTTGTCTTTTTATTTTTTAGTTGGTTGAACGAAGTTGGAATATTTAAATTACATCTCTCGTGGAAAATTTATGGGTTATATAAGTATGAAGATGAGATTCCTATTCTACAAGACTAAAACTAAAGGTACAATAAGAGAAATGTAATTCCTAAAGGTTGTGCACCACTAAATAGATATCAAAGCAAAGTGCCTACATGCATGGCCTTTCTGATGAGGCCATACTATGCATACTTTTAATGCAAGTTACTTCAAGTGTGTATCCAGAACATTGGATTGCTTGTTTTTGAAGAATTAAACTCCTTTGGTCTCCATTTCTAAAGATTCGCTGATGTTCTCATTGCAATATTGATTTCTTCTTCCCACTGGACATTGCCTTGACATTATTTTGAGTCATTTGATAGAAGTCTTGATCCATTTTACATGCTTTAGATGGTGAGAAACTCGAATATATACAACTCAAGGGAAAACCCTCTTAAAGAGGGAAAAAATTGTCCTTGGTGTGTTTTCACACATCACTAATAGAATAAATCAATAAATCCCCCTTAGGAGTGATGCGGTGAACAAGGATTTGGCACTCATATACAAGGAAGTGCCAAACTATGTGGAAAGAAAACAATCCACAAAATGAAGAGACCTTATGAAAAGGTATGCAACATTATCCTCAATGGACACATAAGCCAAAATAATCTCTCAAGTAGAGAGTTTCTCCCTGACATAATGATAGTGCACATCAATGTGTTTTGTGCAAGCATGGAACACATGGTTCCTCGTTAATGCCAATGAACTCTGACAATCAGTAACAATGGTGGTGGCACAAGATTGAGCAACACCCAAAGCAGCCAAAAGGCATCCAATTCTTTTACAAATTAGGGTTTTTAACCTTTATACTTTTGGACATGACCTTTTTTACATGGTTTTTTGGCCAAAAATGTAAAAATAAAGTTCTAGAGAAAATAGCACCATGAAAATGGTGACTAAAATGACTAGAAAAATTACAAAATGACTTTTTTGTCTCATGGATTTCACCTTTACAAAAGTGGAGTTGGAATACATGGGATCCAAAAAATTAGATAGGCATGCATGAAAATTCTACAAAAATAGGTAAGAGATAACATGTGTTGCCTTTAATGATTCCCAAAAGATGGTGATAGAAGACTCACCAACATCCAAATCAATGAAAAGGCATCTCAGCCACACACACTCAACAATATTTGTGAAAATTTCCCTATACTCATTGTCACAACTAAAAGTGGCCATGGTAGGCTACTCCTTCCTCAATTAAGATATGTAGGAGCTACCAAGCATGAAATGAAAACCATTGGTGGACACATGAGTGTCATAGACGTGAGCCTAGTGTGAGTCTAAAAAAGCATGTAAAACTTGTAGTAATGATCCTCCCTTAGGATAAAACATTCCAAGTAGTCGAGTACCACTCAAATAGTAAAAGACCACCTACCAATGCTTGACATCTAGGCAATGCATAAAACTTCTCATCTCTGAGAAGTTTGGGTTATGAATAACTAAATCAAGCACCTAATAGCTTGTTAATAGATAACAACATTAAATACATGTCTAGCATAATGAAGACTCAATCGTAAACTTGTTTCCACAGAAGTGGCAATAGGTTTGTAATATTCAAGGCCAAAATGTTGCAATTATATTTGAATGCATTTTGTTTGACACAAAGCTGATCCCCCATCAACTTGCATAAATTGAATGCCCAAATAAGGCATCCGATTGCTCCAAATTCGAATATCTTAAAACAAGCATGCAAATAACCTGTATATTAAGCCATATGCTTCTTGTTAGGACCAATGAGCAACATTTCATAACCATATACAGAAATACATCATATACATGCTTAACATATAAGGTTCTCTCAGTCATACTATTCTCAAATCCGTGTGCTAGCAAGTAGGAATGTACCTTTTTGTACCAAGTGTGTGGTGCTTCCTTCAATCCATACAATGCCTTTTCAACCTGCACACTTTGTTTTCATGCCCTTTCTTCACAAAACCACTAAATCACCATTTAGAAATGCAAATTTAATGTCCAAGTAATGTACATTCCAACCATGATGAGCTATAAAAAATGCATAGATTCTATGAATAATGGTCATTTGGCATGTGGGAGCAAACACCTCATCAAAATTAATGCCCTCTCTTGAACATAATCTTTGGCAACAAGCCTAGCCATATACTTATCAATTATTCCATCAGGCTTATGTTTAACCTTGTATACCCCATTAGTACCAATCACTTCCCCCCTAAAGCATCATTGAATGTTTCGTGCTTTCTTAAGTCTATCTCAATCCTCTAAGCTCCATTAATCCTCCAAAATACTATTTCATCTTCACTATGTGAATCTGTCAGAATCACGATTCTCTTCTCATAGGGATACATGTATTGAATTTTAAATTGAGGTTACCAATGTCTTTATTATGAACAATAGCACACTTTTGGCACAAGAATCACTAAAAATGCTTACTCCTAACTCAATCTACAAGAATTATAAGAACTAACCATATCTTTTGTGAAACCTCCGATGAAACTAATCTTGTGATGATAAATCTTGGATTCCATTGATGAAGAAGGGGCTAGGATCTTAGCATACTTCCTAGGTTGACAAATTTATGTGTTTGAGGTTGGTGTTCCTTTATACTATGATGATTGGAGAGGACAACTCCAAAGCATATCAAACATAGTTTGGTGTCGTTGCTGGGGAACATTGAAGCAAAGCTTTGGACCTTGATGGATCTTCCACGTTGATGGTAACAAATACTTGTTCAAAATTATTTTGAATCATCAAGTGTGGAAAATATGAAAACGCGAGTATGTTTAATCTTTGAGAGAGATATTTCTTCATTCATTTTGTTGAGAAAATAGTGTGAAGAGTTGTAAGTTGTTCTCTAGTTCCATATATGAGATCACAATCTTTCATTACATGCTTTTTAGCTTTACTTATTAGAGAAGCATAGAAAAATTGTTTACTATTTGTTTGGGAAACAAAAAAAACAAAGTGGTGGAATCTTCCATCAGTAATTGTTTACATCAATGGACCATCAATACTCAAAATAAGAAGGAAAAGAAGTGGAAAAATAAAAAAGGAAGAATTCGAAAAGATTTTTTGTTAACCTAGAACAATCATTTCCTTTTGAATAATCACAATCTATTTTGATTTGTAGGCAAAGAAGGAAGTATCATTGAACCTCAAGACAAAACACAACTTTAAAAGAATTGACAAAAAATGCAAAAACAAGGGTAAATGCAAAAACATGATTCTCTGTGGAAGGTAAAGGTCATCAAAAAATTGTGTAAATTGTAAATTTTTCAATGGTAAAGGAGAGAATACCAAGATTCAATCCAAGGGAAATTTCAAATTTCCATGCAAAATGATGGAAATTGTGATTGTGATTCAAGGTTATAAAAGCAGAACTTTGAAAAAAAATAGTTCATTGTGAGAGAGTGACTGTGAGTGAGAGTTGAAAATTGCAACTGTGTGAGCAAGGAGCAAAAAAACATTTTCTCTCAAGATTTTTGTGTAAGAAACCTCAAGGTATATTTTCCTATAGTCTTCATATTTAATGCTTTGAACTTTTTTGCTAAAAAGTGATGAATTTTAAGTAACAAAAAAATCACAATTTTCTGTCTTTCATGTTTCAATGAGAAAAAAGTCAAGTTTTGCTATATTTTCTTGATTGCATGGTACTAAAATCATAAGATGCTTCTCATGCATGTGTAAAAGTAAAAAAAAACTGACATCAAATTTCACTAAAAACCAACAGAGAATCCAAATTTTGTGAAACCATGAAACACGATTCTCTAAAAACACGATTTCCATTGAAAATCGCATAATTTCATGATGGCATGCAATCACGATTGTGATAGAGAATCACATTTGTGAGATCAAGATTTTCACAATTTTGACCTCATAATCGTGAAAATATCATGGTTGTGAGCTAAAACATGATTTTGAGCACTTGAAAATCGCAATTTTCTCCTCATTGAGAAAAACACAATTTTCAACACACAATTGCGATTTTGTGAGAAAAATGCAATTCTCATTGAGAATCGTGTTTGTATTGAAAATCATGATTTTTGGAGTGTGAGAATCATGATTCTCATATGAGAATTCTGATCTTTTAAAATTGCAATTTTAGCAAAAAAGCATGATTTTTTGCATAGAATCATGGTTTTTTGAAATCGCCAAAAAAATGATTTTTAGGGTATTTCAAATTACCTGAATAATCAGATAATTTAAAATCTAAAAAAAATAATGAAAACATCCAAAAAATCATAAATAACAAAAACCACAATTCTATGTGGAAAACATGATTCTGAGCTCAAAATCATGATTTTTCCAGTTGAATTGAAAAATTAAAAAAAAATTGATACACACACAAAATCAACAATTTCCCTTTCACTAAGGGACTAATTGGGGAAAGAAATACTAGAGTTAAGGCAAAGAAAAATCTAGCCCTAGTCCTCTAATGGAATTTCAGGTTTTTTAAAGAAACATAGAAATTGGTGAGATTGAGTTCAGGGCTTGTCACCAAACATAGTCAAGGATCTAGAGAATCTTGGGCACAACAATAAATAAGTAGAGAGAAACAAAACACACACTTGTTCTAAAAAAACATTGGAAAACTTGAATGGAGAAGTAGAAACATCTAACCAAGGAGACTATAGAAACACCCTTAAATACCTATATGCAAATAGGTTTGGAGCCTATGTGTATTAGGATGGAATGCATGAGACAGTCATTAGTTTGAGGAACTTGATGCCAATGACTCAGTTTAAAGATGGAAGATATGAAGATAGAAAAGGATGTATATATGTCTTCACAAATAACCCAAATGACACAAATGATTTGGGTCAATGTTCAGAGAAAGGAACTTGGGACCAAAACCTAGAACAACCAGACATTCAAAGGCATAGTAGACATCACACTCCTATAGAGCCACCGAGAGAAAGGAGACATCATACTTCACCTAATCCTTTTCTAAGGGAAGGAGAACGAATGAATGAGTTCCTTATCAGAAGAAGAAATGAATGGAATAATCTTGGAAGAACTATGAGACCATAGCAAGTGGCAAAATATATGAAAAATCAATATGAAGGATCTACAAATCCTCATGATCATGTAGTTGAATACAAAAAAAGCCTAAGGGTTGAGGAGATAGGAGGATATATGATCCAATTTGAAGCTTTTGGATTAACTTTATTACGAGCTACCTTAACTTGGTTTCTACCATTAAGGAAGGAAATGTTTGTGGATATAGATAAGTTTTTGGAAGAGTTCATACGGGGATTCTCCAAAACTAGAATCAAACATAGTACTGCTACATTAATTCATAAATTTAAGCAAAAACATGATGAAAGTGTCAGAATAGTAGCCAGGAGATTCAAACAATATCTAGATAGGTGCCCTTAGGAAGAAAAACCATCGATGCCTAAGAGAGTGTCATTGTTCATTGACGGACTGAACAATGCACAATTAAGGACAATGGTGTACTATAGGAGATGTCCAAATTTAGACTCCTGTATTAGGGAAGATTTTGATTTAGAAGACAATAGAGGAAATGATCTTTTGATCTTTGATCAACAGGGGAATGGTGAAACCAAAGTACCACCCCTAGAAGAGTTAGCTCAAGCCATAGCAAAAGCTTTAGGAGATACAACTAAAACAACTTCAGTCAATCCTAGAATGACACAAAACAAAAAATGTTGTGTGTGTGGAGAGAACCATCCTACTCATTTGTGCAACTATCAGAAACCACTTAATTTCCAAGATAGAAGGACACTCAAGTATTGTACACTAGAAAACAAATGAACAAATCATACAAGGGAGGAGTGTTTTTACAGCAAACAACCAGTGAGAGATAGGGAATATCAAAACCAATATTACAATTGAGAGAGAGAGATTTTTTGGAGCAATCTAGACCTGCCTTAGGACAACAAACACCCATACCATCTCATGTGGTTCCAGTAAAGTATACACCAATGGAGGAAAATTTGGGGAGATCCCTGGTACCAATTAGAGAATATTTTGATGGATATAATAGTCATTCAAGTGGTCCTTCTAAAGATAATACTTGGGTCTTTACATATACCAAAGAACCTGATCTTCAAGATTTGGATTTAGGAAATGGGAGAATCGAAATGGATGCAAACACATTCATTTATATAACAAATAATTATATGTCAAAACCAAAACCTCGATACAAGAACACATAGAAGGTCACTTGCTATAAGGGTGGGGGAGATCATTTTGTAAGAGATTTTCCTCAATTACCTACTTTAAGAATAGAAGGAGCACATTGGAAGGATTGTGGGAGAGAACATTTGATCAAGGATTGTCCAAAAAATCCAAATAGGCAAAATGCAAATACTCACATACCTTTAAAAGCAGTGGAAATTCTAACGAACCCTAGGAGTGAGCATGAACAAATAACACCTATTCAAGTAGTGACAAGAGCTGAAGCCAAGCAACAAACACTAACCATGGGGGAGGAGAAGAGAGAAATGAAAAAGAGTCCTTCATTGAAAGAAAGGAGAGCTAAACAAAAAGCAAAGTGGGAAAATAAAGTAGAAGAACTAGAAAAGATAGTACAAACCAAACTTCAAAAGAAATAAGAAGAGAATGATTCAAAACAAAAACAGGAGCACAATCACATGAAAAATTTATCAAGACAATTCGACTCTTTCAACAAGTCATACAGAGCAAGAATAGAAGAAGGACCCATCCCAACAAATTAGGAGAAAGTATATCCAATGCTTGAATTGGAAGCAGAGAGAATGAAATTGAGTAAAGAAATCATAGAAAAGACTTAACAATTATTAGAAGAAGATTTCTTCGAGACACACTCTAGAAACTTATGAAATTTACAAGAAATAGTTAGGGAGGATGTATTGGAAAATAAATTGAAGAAGCAACAAAATGATATATCACTTTACAACAACACTCAAGAAGAAATGGGACCAATTAAAGATTCAAATGAAATTTAAGAGATACCATTGAAAATGGAGGTTAGATTGACTGATCAATTTAAGATTTTGTATCCATGGACTTGAAAGGAAGTAGTAAAAAATGACCCTCATCTACAAGAATATCTAGACTTTAAAGGAAGTATGAAAAAACAACCCTCATCTACAAGAATATCTGAATCAAGAAATGAAAAAATTGATGGAGAACCTTGATAACACAAACAGAGAGTACCCATACACAAAAGTGGAGGATGCTATGAGGGAGAGGAGGGTAGTACTAGATTCTAGGTGGGAGCTACCATTTCCTATCAAGGATGACATGGATAACAATCGTCCTATCCCTAATACATGTTTTTCCAGCATATGTTTCAAAGTTCTAGCTTGTCTTATGGTCAAATTATGCCATGTAAGAAGGTGGACTTCTCTTGATGGGAAATGATGTAACTTCCCCTCCTACCAAACTAAACTTCACCATCTACTTCGTCGTTTCTAGGCAATTATAAAAGATAATATCTTGTAATCCATCGTCATTTTCGAATATAATCCACGTAGGATTTGCCATATCGTTACTCTTTATATCTTTCTTCTCTCCACATAGGATTTGCCATATCGTTACTCTTTATATCTTTCTTCTGTCCGTGAGAGTAGACACACATACAATGGTCTACTCCAGCCCTCCCAGGCTCCCAGTCTGGGCGGAGTATTATACTCTATAGTCAGTCTATGGCCCATTGTTATGCCATCCCCAGTGGCCGCACCAGCATACACTGTGAAGCCCAACTCTCAGTCATTAAAAACCTTAGAAGTAAATGCGCCCACAAGAATGTTCCTGCTGTTTCGACAGTCAGTCCTCGTCTCTTCTCACTCGCTCCCTATCTCTACGAATAGGTTGAAGCTAGAACGTCTTTTTCGTACAAATTCAAAGACTTCTTGTAGGCGTTCTTCCTTTTTGTTTACTTCACCGCCAACTCCTTGCGCAGCGATGTCTTCCTCTCCGAAGGTTATTATTGCTGCCTCGCATGTGCATGTGAATACTTCTGCTTCTCCATGTTAAACGGCACTGCTAGAAAACGCACGTTCTCTGCGTGTTGTGTTGTGTTGTGTTGTGTTGTGTGTGTGTGTGTGTGTGTGAGAGAGAGAGAGAGAGAGAGAGAGAGAGAGAGAGAGAGAGAGAGAGAGAGAGAGAGAGAGAGAGAGAGAGAGAGAGAGAGAGAGAGAGAGAGAGAGAGAGAGAGAGAGAGAGAGAGAGAGAGAGAGAGAGAGAGAGAGAGAGAGAGAGAGAGAGAGAGAGAGAGAGAGAGAGAGAGAGAGAGAGAGAGAGAGAGCTGTGCTGTTTCATATAATATGAACACCTCATATAGAGTCAATCAAAGTGCGATATCATTTGCCAAAGTCTGTCCTTCATAATATTACAAACTGGAACGTCCGACTATTGAATCTCCGTTTGACCCAAAAGAATTTACTGTTTTTGAGGCAAAGCGTTTGTTTTAAAAGCATAGGAACAAGGATTCATACATATATGCTGCAACTCAATAGATAAAAAATGTTGTCCTGTGTGTGTCTTTAATCAAATTTGAATTCTATAGCACTCTCTCGCCCCCTCTCCACGGCTCCCCTAAAAAGCAAAAGAGAAAGATCCCAGACGTCTATGCTGTTTTGAGATATCTTCAGTTGCCAACTGATTGAATGGGTATCCATAGTAATGAACAAATGGAATGCAGTTTTTAGGGAAGTGCATAAGTTTCTCGTTATGAATGATAGAGTTATACTGCTTGGTGCCTTGAAAAAGATTGATAGAGAGTGAGTGCTTCATTGATATGCAATCTCATGGTTCTTTTTGGTTCCTTTTTGATTAGAAAAGAGTTTGAATAGTACCTTGAGGTACCAAAGTTATTAGAACACGCGAAAGAACTATCATGACAAGGTCTTTCACCAGGCTGGTGAGAGGATGGGCTACAGAAACGTCTAGGTTTAAACATGTGTACATGTACACTTTGGACATGCTAAACCAACGAAAGAGAAATTTCAGAGTTTCCTTTTAATGAAGCACTCACTCTTTAAATGGTATGCATGTATTCGTGGCTTATGAAATAGTGGAACAACATGCCACAAATGCAATGTTAGTGGAGTTTTGCTTTTGTACATCGAGAATAAATATGTGTCAGGAAACCTTATGGAGCAATATTCAAATGATGTGTGAGCCATTCCTTCAACAATTTAATACATAGATGCAATTGATAGTCACCATTTCTTTTTGCTTGTTTCAAAGAATCTCAAATTAAGGATAGAGCTTCAAATCTTATTCTTGCATTTAGTCTTTGAATAAGCCCCTTCATAGTGGTAGCCCTTTTACAATAATAGAAAGTAACGTCACATATGAGTGAGGTGTTGAAAACTATTCAAATCGACCTAGTGCATCTCCCTTTTTTCCACCCTTCTTCCTTTTGAAAGAGAAGGATAGAACTTAGTGTTTGTGCTTTGATTATTGTGCACAAATAAAGAACATGATAAACTGTAGGCTTTTTAATCCACAAACAAATGATGTATGGGTCATAATTGCTTGCCATTTAAGGCTATAGTCTTCAATGTGGGTATAATCATATGCTTGCCAAGACAAAGCATGTACATAAAATAACATTCAGAATTCTATGGGGCTCAATGAGTTTTCAGTGATAAGATAATTTGTTGAAATTGTTTTTCCTCACATGGAGTGGGGGATGCATCTCCACATATTTTTTTCACTTATGAACCATATGATATATGTATACGGGTTTTTTAAGTGAAGGTATGAAAAATATTGGACATTATCATATGTGATATCGAATGCCTTCTTGGAAACACAATCAGTACATCATACGTGCTGTCTTTTTTTCACATTGCAAGTAAATTATTGTTAAAAATTATACATTTATCCATGCAATGAATAAAATGAACTTGATGATTGATCATTGAAGTTTGGAGTTGATGTAGCAACTTGAATCATCGAGTTTCAAAACGCTTGTTGCATGGATTGGAGAATGTGGATAATATAGTGTATCATTGACCATTTAGGCACTTTATCATGAAAAAGGTTTGCAAAGAGTTGAGCATATGTAAGAAAAAGGGTTGTGGAACATTCATAATGAAACAACTATTTTGAACCAAAAATGATTTGACTTCGTATTCGGAGAAGTATGAAACAAGTATCATACTTTATATAGAAATATGTGATATGAAAAAAAATCCTTGCAAAATATGCATGTAAGGGATGTGATGTCTTGGGAGAAGGTGGGTACAACTAGTTTGCATAGGATCACTTCTAGACTTGGGAAAATTTGAAGATAGAGTTCATTGAAGCCTTTACACTAGGTAATTCCATTCAGAGAGTTCTTGTTGAACATGAGAACTTGACTTTACATACTGGCAAAGCATTCTTGAAGCTTATGACTAGGGCCGAGTTCCTAGTGGTTTTCATGATCAAAAAGTGGGTGGAGAAGACTCAACAAAAGCTTCAAGGACTTTCTTTGACTACATGTTACCCTCATGGTATTCGAGGTGGAAGCCTCTCATATAGAAGCAACTTGAGTTCATTTTCGACCTAGTCGAGGAAAAAGTCCCTCCACCAGCAACGACTCCATTTCAAAGGTGCCACATGATCTTGAGACCCTCAAGCTTGAGAAGGCTTTAGTCGAGGAAAAGTAGAGATTAAAGCAAGAAACGAAGTAGCATAGATAAGGCAAGAACTAGTTCAAGGCCG